>OV702280.1:109412083-109994583 GCA_916181665.1 Avena sativa
TGGAAATTTATAAAATAGGGCTATAGGACCGGCGTCACACATCTCGGTCCAAATGTCTTGGGGTTCCAAAGGATCGGGCTCGGCTTTGGACTCTGGGACCAGGTTAGGCCTTCGAGTTCGGACTCTGCTTCTTGACCATCGAATCCCTGAAGGAGTGCTTGTCGGTAATTCTTCAAGCATCTTCGGTTCCGTACGGTCTTCATCTCCATGTTGACGATAATGTCATCCCCTACGGAACTCGGATTTTCGGCTTCATTTTTGGTGACCACTCGTCGGCGAGGTCGAACTTTGTGAAGGTGTGCACATCTCTGGGAAGGTCGACACGGTCGATTGGGCTCATCTTGAGAATCCGCAAGCACACGCTTGCGGCGAAAGGATTTAACAGCAACTCTAGATACCCGACAAGAGCAAGCTCACAAACAAGGAAATGAGGGCACCGTCAGAACCGCATAAACAAATATGTGTATGGGCATACAAGAGGCACACAAGCACTGGATTGGCAAGACCACTTGTCGTAGAACATCTGTGGCAGCAAGCAGAGGAAGACCAGAGCGGTATGAGACACCAGCAGCGGCATGGCGAGGTAGAGCCAACGACTAGTAGCCAGAGAGGCGAGGTGGGGAGGACGGTGCGAAAAGGGGACCGGGCAGAATGATGTGGCCGCGGTGGTGTTAGTGGCAGCGTAGAGGGAGGCATCACATCGGGAGCGCATGCGACGGTCCAAGATTTTGCGCGTGGTAAGGGCGGCTCGACGGTGCGATATAGCGAGGGAGGAAGGACAAATCAGTGGGTGGCTCGCGGGAAAACCATGGTAGGGGCGCGGGCGGAACAGGCCACAGACGTGTAGATGCGGGAGGAGGGCGACCTCGTGACGGTGGAAGCGGGCCGAGGCCGGAGCGTCTGCAAGGAGGTGGGGCGAGGTCGGCCAGAGGCGGGGAGGCTCGAGGACGGGCTCGACGGCATGCTGCAGAGAGAAGCCAGGTGGACGGCGCTCGCTGGATGCGGGGACGCGAGACGACGGTGGATCGCAGAGCTAGGCGAGGCGAGGAGGGGATCCCATGGTAGCGGCAGCAGACGAGCTAGGATAAGGAGAGAGAGAGAGAGAGAGAGAAAGAGGCGGGGTTCGCGATTGGGAAGGAAGCGGGGGCTCGGAATGGGTCTCGCAGAGAGGAGGGAGGGGATTGCAGGTGGTCGCATTGGGAAGGTGGGGCCGGGTATCGCGGCAGCGAGGCGAGGGTCGTGGCGCGTGCGATGTACGCTAGGAGGTCGGCCAGGGGCTTGCGTGCGTGCGATGCGTGTGTTGCGCACTGATGCTTGCGTGCGCGGGATGGCTGCGCACAGGCGTGTTGGCGTGCGTGGTTCAAAGCGGTGGCAGGGGTGGGGTTTGTTGTTGTGGTCTAGGGTTAGGTTTCCTCTCGAGGTGGCAGGTGGATACAAAAAGTTTTAGTTTATTCATTTTTATATTTATTTAATTGTAACTATTCTTTTGTAAATAGTTTTTAGACAAAATAAAATATCCGGAAAGGTTGGGTTTTACATTTGAATAAAGAGAGGGATATTTGTAGAAACTAAAATAGCGCTTTTAGTAAATAATTTTTAGGCAAGATAGATGCATGCTGATGCATAGAGATAATACATGTAATTTTCTGGTAATGGTTTTACCCGGGGTCCTACACTTCTCATCCCAAACTAATGGTCAAATGGAGGTGGTGAACCAAACACTTTTGACATTGCTGCAAGCTATGATCAAGAAGAATCTTACTAAATGGGAGGATTATTTGCCGCATGTGGAGTTTGCATATAACAGGGCGGTCCACTCTACCACACAACTTTATCCTTTTCAGATGGTCTATGGTTTCAAACCCATTACACCACTTGATTTGCTACCTCTTCCTATCCAAGAAAGAGTTAACATGGAACCTTTAAAAATAGCATATTTTGTGAGGAAGATACATGTGAATACTAAATAGGCTATTGAAAAAATGGGCAAGACCAATGATGAAAGAGCAAACAAGAAGCGTAAGAAGGTTTTGTTTCAGCCTGGAGATATGGTTTGGGTACATTTTCGGAAGGACAGATTTCCGAAGTTGCGTAAATCGTAGTTACTTCCCCGTGGTGCTGGTCCTTATGAAGTGATTGCCAAGATCAATGATAATTCCTACAAGATAGATATTCCTAAAGATGTGTTTGGAGGTGTCAGTAATAATTTCAGTGTTGCTGACTGTGACACCTTATGAAGGAGAAGACCTTGGAGCGTCGAGGTCGATGCTTTTTAAAGGGGGAGATGATGAGGACATCTCTATTGATTTGTTATGTCCAACTCCTAATAAAGTTGTAGATGTTATTGCTAAGACCAGGTCCAATGAGATTAGGATTGGACCTAATACTCGAGCTCATGCCAAGCTACTTGAACAACAAGTGAATTCACTCCTAAATGAATCTGGTGTTTTTATTTATGAGAATTTTATACTACCTAAGTCTATGAACGTATGATCAAGTCCGTTGAGGAAGCAAGCATAGCATGATGAGGTGAAGGGATGCTGCAAGAGGAGCCCAATGTGATGATCGTCCAAGGATGCGCGAGGGAGGAACGGGAGGCAGACTCAAGGGAGGAGGAGATCATCAATAAGGATAGGAAGATTCCTATAAAGACCGGAGTGTCCGGCCGATACAAACCAGATTGTTCGGCCTACCCCGAGATACGACAAGGTGGCAGTCAGTCGGTACATCAAATCGGAAGCCACCTAGATACTACCCAAAAACTTTGAAGTTTTCGCCCGGACCGGCCTGTCCGGGCTACGTCAACCGGAGTGTACGACCCGACTACGGATGGCACTCATGGCTATTGGGTGCGGGTGGAGTTTAACCAAACCCGCACCCACAATCTTAGATCTTTCCCGCAACCCGCACCCACACCCACTCATGGGTATAGATTTTTTCCCATACTCGCACCCGTCATGGGTAAAAAAACGCGGGTAATACCCACCCATTAGTTCAAACAACCTAACAAGGCATTGTAACAACACAACATATTAAAAAATGATAGCATATATTTTCATTCATTCACGGTTTCAGCAACCAAGCAAATATATATTAACTAATGAAAATACATAGCCAAATTCATGATATATGTGAGGAAAACAAGTTACAACCAAAATGTTGGGTTCGCAGCATAGAAAACAAAAATATTCCTACGATGGGACCTACTAAGCACAAAGATCTATCTACTAGATACAAGCAACGGGTGGATATACATTCATAGAGAACATACCCTTGTAGACCGACAAAGTTTAACGAGGTTGTGCTCATGGATGATGTAGTCGAATGCTTGCCGATCTCAAGATCGAGAAGAAGTCCAGCACTGCAAATCATCAGCGCATCCGTGATCGCACACGTGTTCAAGCCAACGAAAAACGTCCGCCTCCTTGCTCTAGCGATGCAGTAGAAGTAGCAACTCCTTCCAGACGAAAAGTCATCGAGAACATGTATCTCGCTAGTCCGAGACCATGGGGAAATAATTCTGTAGGGGGAGAGAGATCCTTCACGAGGAGGTGTGAGTGAGAGAAAGGGAGAGGGGAGCCTTTTATAGGAGCAGGGGGCACCCCAAGGGGTGGCCGGCGCATGGGGGCTACCCCACCCCTTCCTCCATTCATATGAGTGGAGCTCCCACTCAAAAATTGGCTCTCCATTTTCTCCACTCAAAAACCCATTCAAATTCCCATTAAATTTCCACCAAATTTAATGTACTCTCTTTAAATAAAACTACTTTTATTTATTTATTCAGAATTTTGTCAATTACATTAATTAACAAACATTCACACAAAACCCCTTGCTACTTTTCAATTTCACATGCAGAGCCAGTTTCAGCAATTTCACCCGAAACAATCCCGGTGTCCATTGAAATAATTCCTGCGCTTTGCAATTCTTTCGTCTAGAACATAATTTCTCCAAATGGCGTTGGTATCCCTTAAGCGTGTCACCCTACGGTTCACGAATAATGCAGACATGATCGAGACCCCTCTTGGATCAATAATCAGAAGCAGGACATGGAGATCCATACTGACTCCCACACATTCAACGATGACTTCTGTGATAGTGACAACCTTTTATGCTTCTAACTTAATCCCTTTGTCTCTTGATATATTACATTTCCTAGATTCGAACATCGTGTATCCATACCTAGTTTCATCTCGTTACTGACATGCACTCTTTTCTCGTTCCCGTGATATAACATTCTAGTGATCACATCACTTGCTTGCAAGCTAACTAATGTGATATCACCGAGAGGGCCGTGAGTATATCTATCTGTCATTGGGATGGACAAATTCCACTCTTGATCCATGAGCCTATACATAACACCTTCATATCACTAAACCCACCTTTATAGTCACCCTGTTATGGTGTGACGTTTAATGTTATCAAGATAATCTTCCAGTGTTAGTGATTGACATGATCTCATGGTCTAAGGACTAGGATTACTTCATATCATGTTCACTACTAGACACCTAGCTATAGATAGAAAAATATTTTGTGGCGCATATGTGTGACCATGCGCCACAGATAAACTCGAGTGGCGCATTTCAGGCAATGCGCCAGAGAAATCTTCACACTTCTGTGGCGCATATAGGGAAACAATACGCCACAGATAAACTCTATAACGTTGTAGCAATATAAAAACAATGACTTTGATCGTAATGCTATACTTTGGATGAATTTTCATCACATCATTCCAATAATGTTGCGACCTCGTTATTAACAACATCCAATGTCCATGATCGGGAAACCTTGATCATCTTGTTAATCAACGAGCTAGTTTATAAGAGAGGAATAACTAGGAACTTTATATTTGTTTATTAAACACACATGTATTAATGTTTCCGTATTAATACAATTATAGCATGGAAAATAAACATCTATCATATACTTGGAATACATATAATAACAACTTTATTATTGCCCCATAGGGCATATTCCCTTGAGTCTCCGACTTGCACTAGAGATAATAATCTAGTTACATAGTGATAAATCTAAAACCAATGGAGTTCTTGTGTTGATCATGTTTTTTCCTAGGGAGAATTTTAGTCAACGGATCTCCTACATTGATATCCATGTGTGATTTACAAATATTTATGTCTCCATCCTTGACATGTTCATGGATGGAGTGAAACCAGCGCTTAATAAGCTTGGAATTCTTGTGAGACCTTGGTTCCTTGGCATTGGATATGGCTCCATTATGGTCACAATAGATCACCATTGGTTCCAATGCACTAGGAACCACACCTAGTTCGGTTATGAACTCCTTCATCCAAACCGCTTCCTGCGCTGCTTCCGAAGCAGCAACATATTCGGCATCCGTTATTGATCCCGCCACCCCGTGTTGTTTAGAGCTCCTCCAACTAACTGTTGCTCCATTCATGAGAAATGTGTATCCGGATTGAGACTTAGAGTCATTCGGATCGGTGTCAAAACTAGCGTGGACATAACATTTAGCAACGAGCTCTTCTTCACCTCCGTACATGAGAAACATTTCCTTAGTTCTTCTTAAGTACTTAAAGATATTCTTGACCACTATCCAATGTTCCGTACCTGGATCAGATTGGTATCTACTAATCAAACTAATAGCATGTGCCACATCCGGTCTTGTACATAGCATGGCATACATTATAGAGCATACGGATGAAGCATATGAGATCTTGTCCATTATCTCTCTTTCTTCTGCCGAAGCCGGACTTTGAGTCTTACTCAATGTCTTGCCTTGCAACATAGGTAAGAACACCTTCTTACTTTTGTCCATTTAAAACTTCTTTAAAATCTTATCAAGGTATGTACTTTGTGATAGACCTATTAGGCATCTTGATCTATCTCTATATATCTTTATGCCTAATATGTTTGACGCTTCACCTAGGTGCTTCATCGAAAATTTGCAGTTTAGATAACTTTTGACATTGTTTAAAAGATCGACATCATTTCCAATCAGTAATATGTCATCCACATATAATATCAGAAATATCACAATGCTCCCACTCACATTCTTGTAAATACAAGCCTCTCCATAAGTTTGGACAAATGCAAACTCTTCGATCACCTCATCAAAGCCGAGATTCCAACTCCGGGATGCTTGCTTCGGTCCATAGATGGATCACTAAAGCTTGCATACCTTGTCATCATCCTTAGGATCGACAAAACCCTTTGTTTGTATCATATACAACTCTTCTTCAATGTTTCCATTAAGGAACACAGTTTTGACATCCCTCTGCCATATCTCATAATCGAAACATGCAGCAATTGCTAACATAATCTTAACCAACTTTAGCATCTCTACATGAGAGAATGTCTCATCGTAGTCAATGCCTTTGAATTTGTCGAAACCCCTTTGCAAAAAGTTGAGCTTTATAGATGGTTACATTACAATCAACATCCGTTTTTCTTTTGAAAATCCATTTATTCTCAACGGCCTTTCGGTCGTGAGGTAAGTCCACCAAGGTCCAAACCTAGTTTTTGTAAATGGATTCCGTCTCGGATTTCATGTCTCCTAGAAATGTGTTGGAATACGGGCTCGTCATCGCATCTTCATACGTCGCAGGGTCATCTATTTAATCGACCATTAAATTCCTAACAGGATTTCCATATAATTCAGGAGCTGTACGTGTCCTGCTTGACCTATGAGGTTCAGTAGTATTCTCTTTTGGAGTTTCATGATCATTATCATTAGTTTCCTTTTCATTCATTTAAGTCAACTCCGGAACAACTTTCAGTACTATGCTACTCGTCGTTTTATGAAGAGAAAGTTCAATAACCTCTTCGATTTCTACCTTCCGACTACACACACCTTTCGCGAGAAACTCTTTCTCTAGAAAGGATCCATTCTTCGCAAAGAAAACCTTCCCTCGGATCTGTGATAGAAGGAATACACAATAGTTTCCTTAGGGTATCCTATGAAGACCCATTTTTCCGCATTGGGTTCGAGTTTATCAGGCTAAAATTTCTTCCATATACATCGCATCCCCAAACTTTAAGAAATGACAGCTTAGGTTTATTTCCAACTCCTCGTGCCCCTTATAGGATTGGCACCCAACTTTGCTTACCCACCATCACGCATTCCGAACAACTTCCTCGTGCAAGATGGAACCATGTCGTGGTAGTGGCCAATCCTTGCCGGTGGCTGACCGTCCTGCGTCACCTGCTCGTCACGGCATTGTTCGTGACCGCTGGCAACCATCTGAGGCACCACGACGTGTCCAACCGCGCCTGGATCCATCGACATCGGCGCTCGAGGACACCGCGACATTGAAGCTTATCGTACCCGCCGCGCCCGAGCAGCACGGTGCAGCGACAGAGACGGAGGAGCACCAAGTGGCATCCAACAGGGAGGAGCGCTGAAGGAAGGCTTGTGAGACCGCCGTGAGGAAGGCCATGAGGAATAGAGGAGCCAACTATGAGGAATACTCTGACTCGGGCAATGAGGAGGCATTCATGGATCAGTTCGAGGCAGAAGTGGATGAGAGTGACGTCGACCCATGGGACTACGAGGACAAGGAGGAGGACTCCGATCGGGAGAGCGCACGTATCTACGAGGAGGGAGTTCCGACGAGTCATCGGAGGACACTAACAGTGACGACGACGAAGAAAACAACGATGACGACGTGTAATGTTCTATTGTTATTATATATATAACTTCCATGTCGTGCATTGTGATTGTTATAACTACCATGTCTTGTTATAATATTGGGTAGCTGGTACTGTAATAATTTCGTGTGGCCGTGAGATCAAAGAGGATCAACGGTTGGCGGGCACGATCCGCGTGACAACTGTCTAACCAATCAGGGCGTGCTGGTTTTTGAGTGAGCTATAGTAAGGGTTTTCTGAGTATTCGTGACTACATAGACGGTAAAACTCAGTTAACATGGCTTTCAACCCTAGATCCCCCTCGCTTCCCAGAACAAGGAACCACTCAATGGATTGAGCCCAAACGGCGCACCTAGCTCCCTCTTGTCATCACAAGCAACTTCTCTCACAAGAGATTTCATAGTCATTTAGAGAAATATTGACTTTCCATTTTTTGAACCCGAAAAACCAGTGTTTTAGGGCGTACCCAGGGGCCCGAGGAAATTTTCACGCATGCTACACCATGGTGAATGGCCATTCCCGGGAGGTGGGTATTTATCTCGTGGTGCAAGCATATACTGTATTTTTTTGAGTTACGGCCCGGTAAATGCGTTTTCTAACTGTAGGTACCCTATAAGACACTCTCAATTTTCAGGGAAAATGGTTTGGGGTTCCCCATGGGGTACCTAGGCTGGATGCATGCCTGGGTCCAAGATTGCACCGACCCTTGCATTGTCGCGACGGCCAGCGGGTTTTGCCTTTTTTTGGAAAGAACCAAACAAAATCTAAAAAAACAAAACAATGTGAAAACAACTATTGGATCCTTTGCATGTGACCCACTGCCCTCATAAAATCATAAGCAAGGTATACCAAGTCCTTTGGCACCCAAGGCACCACCAGGATGTCTATCGAGTGTAGTTAACATGGCTTTCAACCCTAGATCCCCTCTCGCTACCCAGAACATGGAACCACTCCATGGATTGAGACCAAACTGGGCACCAAGCTCCCTCTCGGCATCTCAAGCAACTTCTCCAACTAGACATTTCGTGGTCATTTGGAGAAATCTTGACTTTCCATTTTCTAAACCCAAAAAACCGGTTTTATCCCAAAGAAGGTGCAAGATTATGGTGCGCCTAGGGGGCCGGGGCAATTTTCATGCATTCTACACCATGGTGCGTGGCTATTCCCGATAGGTGGGTATTTATCTCGTGGTGCAAGCATATACTGTATTTTTTTTGAGTTATGGCACAACAAATGAAGTTTCTAACTGTAGGTACCCTAAAGAAACTCTCAATTTTCAGAGAAAAATGGTTTGGGGGGGGCAAGGGGTACCTAGGCTAGATGCATGCTTAGGTCCAAGATTGCACCGACCCTTGCTTTGCCGTGGTCGCCGCGGGTTTCGCCTTTTTTAGACAGCACCAAACAAAAACAAAACAAATCAAAAAAATGTGAAAACAGCTCTTCGAGCCCTTGCATTTGACCTACTGCCCTCATAAAATCATAAGCAAGGCATATTAGGTCCTTTGGCACCCAAGGGACCACCAGGATGTCTATCGAGTGTGAGTTAACATGGCTTTCAACCCTAGACCCCCCATCGCTGCCTAGAACATGGAACCACTCCATGGATTGAGCCCAAACCGGGCACCTAGCTCCCTCTCTATATCGCAAGTAACTTCTCCAACTAGATATTTCGTGGTCATTTGGAGAAATATTGACTTTCCATTTTCTTAACCTGAAAAAGGGTGTTTTCCCAAAGGAGGTGCAAGATTAGGGCGCGGCCAGGGGCCGGAGGAAATTTTCACGTATGCTACACCAAGGTGCATGGCCATTCCTGGGAGGTGGGTATTTATCTCGTGGTGCAATTATATACTGAATTTTTTTGAGTTACGACACGGTAAATGCGGTTTCTAACTGTAGGTACCCTATAAGACACTCTCAATTTTCAGGGAAAAATGGTTTGGGGTGCCCCATGGCGTACCTAGGCTAGATGCATGCTTGGGTACAAGATTGCACCGACCCTTGCATTGCCGCGGCCACCGGCGGATTTCGCCGTTTTTTGGATAGCAACAAACAAAATCTAAAAAAACTAATTTTTTTGAAAACATCTCTCGGAGCCCTTGCATGTGACCACTGCCCTCATAAAATCATAAGCAAGACATACCAGGTCCTTTGGCACCCAAGGCACCACCAGGATGCCTATCGAGTGTGAGTTAACATGGCTTCGAACTATAGATCCCCCTCGCTACCCAGAACATGGAACCACTCCATGGGTTGAGCCCAAGTTGGGCACCTACCTCCCTCTCGGCAGTGCAAGCAACTTATCCAACTAGAGATTTCGTGGTCATTTGGAGAAATGTTGACTTTCCATTTTCTGAAGCTGAAAAACCGGTGTTTTCCCAAAGGAGGTGCAAGATTAGGGCGCGCCCAGGGTCCCAAGGAAATTTTCACACATGCTACACCATGGTGCACGGCCATTCCCAAGAGGTGGGTATTTATCTCGTGGTGCAAGCATATACTTTATTTTTTTGAGTTATTGTCCGGTAAATGTGGTTTCTAACTATAGGTGCCCTCTAAGACACTCTCAATTTTTAGGGAAAATGGTTTGGGGTGCCCCGTGGGGTACCTAGGCGGGATGCATGCCTAGGTCCAAGATTGCACTGACCCTTGCATTGCCGTGGCCGTCGGTGGGTTTCACCATTTTTTTACAGCACCAAACAAAATCTAAAAAAAATCTCAAATATGTGAAAACAGATCCTGGATCCCTTGCATGTGACACACTTGAAATGGATCGTATGGGCACCTAGAGGGGGGTGAATAGGTGCTACTTCAAATTTTAGTTATTTTTCAATTTTAGGCTTGACACAAAGTAAATTCTCTAGATATGCAATTACGAGAATTTCCCTATATGCAACCCCAAATACTAAGCGAGTAAAGAGGAGCGAGGAAACCGTAGTGGAGCATGCGAAGACACAGGGATTTGTTTGACCGTGGTTCCTTCCTTGAGAAGGGAAGTACGTCTGTGTTGGAGAGGGTGGGAGGTTCTAAGACCACCACGCCACAATAGGGCTAACCTATTATTTGATGGATCTCACCACCAAAGTCCTTATCCACCTTTCCACTATTGCTACCCTTCTAGGTGGGAACTGGTGCCTTTACAATGCTAGTGGGGCACACATCCACAACTGAATTGGAGGCTCCCATGATGACAACAATCTGCCACAAGAACAAGGATTATCAAATAACCGAAACAAGGGTCTAGATATTTGCAAGAAATACTAGATCGAGAATCCTCCAAGTGAATGGAGGGGAAGTGAAGCGCTTAATTGTTGTTGTTGAAGATCGAGGCATCCTCCTTCGATTCCCCAAAGATCAAAGCCTTTTGGTGGGTGAAGGTGAAGATCTCTTATTGGAGTTTCAAAAATAGGTATGGCCTTTTCAAAATGAATCCAGAGATTTGGCAGGACGGGATGATGGGGATTAAATACCCCCTGCCAAAACTGACCGTTGAAGAAGTTTGGGGGCATATTATCCTCCCCCCACTAGGGGCAGATTATGCGCCCTGGGGGAAGTCTGTCCCAGGGCCGAAAAATCCGAGGGATTTTCCACCCCCATCCAGTACGTCGCGCCATGTTCTTATTGTAGAAAATCCTCGAGGGGGCGGATTATCTGGCCGCCCAAGGGGCGGATTATCCGGCCCAGGCAAGAAGTTCATCCCTGACCGGAAAATCCGGCGGATTCTCCGCCCCTCCATACAGTACGACGCGCCTTGGCCATCCTTTATGAAATCCTGGGGGGTGGATTATCCGGCCCCCCGAGGGTCGGATTATACGTCCTAGCTAGACAATTCGGGAAATATTGCCGAAGGAGGAGAATGCTCGCTTGAAAAACATCGCCGAAGGTTCATCTGAAGATCGGGTCGACTCTCGCATCAACTCATCGACCTAATCCATGAAGAAGCAAAGCACTAGAAGAAACACCGGATGCACTATTTAATACTACGGTAGAAGATCGGGCATGATGCATGACATGGCAAAGATGCGATGCGACTAAGCAATATTAAGTGGAACCGGGGTCCCGATAATTAATTAGATGATTCATGTTATTTAGATACCCCTCAATTTAAATGTTGTCTTAACAAGGAAAATATGAGACCGGTTCGCTACACAAATTTAAATGGGCCAATATAAGACTACAAAACCCCGCATATGGACTTCTTATTTAATTACGAGATGAATCGGCATAAGGCCCCTAAATTAGCCAATATTCATACAAGTATGAATGATTTATATGCAACAAGTATATATATAGCAATTTATAAAATAGGGCTATAGGATCGGGGTCACACATCTCGGTCCAAAGGTTTTGGGGTTCCAAAGGATCGAGCTCGGCTTCGGACCCAGGGACCGGGTTACACCTTCGAGTTCCGGACTCAGATTCTCAACAATCAAATCCATGAAGGAGTGCTTGTCGGTGATTCTTCGGGCACCTTCGGTTCGGTACGGTCTTCAGCTCCATGTCGACGATCATGTCGTCCCCTACGGAACTCGAATTTTCGGCTTCACCTCATCTTGAGAATCTGCAAGCACACACTCGCAGCGAAAGGATTTAGCAGCAACTCTAGATACCCGACAAGACCAATCTCACAAACAAGGAAATGAGGGCACCGTCAGAATCGCACAAACAAATATGTGTATGGGCATACAGGAGGCACACAAGCACTAGATTAGCGAGACCACTTGGCGTAGAACATCCGCGGTAGCAAGCAGAGGAAGACGAGAGCAGTATGAGATGCCAGCAGCGGCATGGAGAGGTAGAGCCAGCGACTAGCGGACAGATAGCCGATGTGGGGAGGACACTGCGAGAAGGGTACCGGGCAGAATGGTGTGGCCGCGGTGGTGTCGTTGGCAGCACAGAGGGAGGCATCACACAGGAAGCGCATGCGGCGGTCCGAGCTTGTGCAAGCACTAAGGGCGGCTCGACGACGCGACACAGCAAGGGAGGCAAGGCGACGTTAGTGGGCGGCTCGACGGTGCGACACAGCGAGGGAGGCAAGGCGACATCAGTAGGCGGCTCGTGGGACAACCATGGCAGGGGCGCGGGCTGAACGGGCCACGGGCGCGTAGATGCGAGAGGAGGGCAACCTCATGACGGTGGTAGCGGGCCGAGGCCGGAGCGTCTGCAAGGCGGCAGGCGAGGTCGGCCGGTGGCGGGGAGGCTCGAGGATGGGCTCGACAGAATGCTGCAGTGAGAAGCCAGGTGGCTGGTGCTCACTGGATCCTAGGACACGAGGCGGCGGCGGCTCGCAGAGCTAGGTGAGGTGAGGAGGGGATCCCACAGTGGCGGCGGCAGACAAGAGCGAGCGAGAGAGAGAGAGAGAGAGAGAGAGAGAGAGAGAGAGAGAGAGAGAGAGAGAGAGAGAGAGAGAGAGAGAGAGAGAGAGAGAGAGAGAGCGAGAGAGAGAGGCGGGCTTCGCCATTGGGAACGAAGCGGGTGCTCGGGATGGGTCTCATGGAGAGGACAGAGGGGATCGCGGGTGGTCGCATTGGGCAGGTGGGGTCGGGTATCACTGATGCGGGGCGAGGGTCGGGGCACGTGCGATGTACGCTATGAGGTGCGTCCGGGGCTTGCGTGTGTGCGATGTGTGTGTCGCGCGTTGATGCTTGCATGGCGGGATGTTTGCACACGGGCGTGTTGGCATGCGTGGTTCAAAGTGGTGGCGGGGGTGGGTGTTGGCGTTGGGATCTAGGGTTAGTGTTTCCTCTTGGGGTGGCAGGTGGCTACGGGCTGGGCCTTCAGGCCTAGCATACGGCTGCCCCCCGATACAAAAAAAGTTTTAATGTATTTATTTTTATATTTATTTAATTGTAACTATTCTTTTGTAAATAGGTTTTGGAAAAAATAAAATATCCGGAAAGGTCTGGGTTTTACATTTGAATAAAGAGATAGATATTTGTAGAAAATAAAATAGGGCATTTAGCAAAATAGTTTAAGGCAAGATAGATGCATGCTGATTTCATGATGATGCATAGAGATAATACATTGATTTTCTGGTAATAGTTTACCCGGGGTGCTACACTTGTCATCCCCAAACTAATGGTCAAACGGAGGTGGTGAACCAAACCCTTTCAACATTGCTGCAAGCTATGATCAAGAAGAATCTTACTGAATGGGAGGAGTGTTTGCCTCATGTGGAGTTTGCATATAACAGGGCGGTCCACTCTACCACATAGCTTTGTCCTTTTGAGGTGGTCTATTTTTTCAAACCCATTAGGCCACTTTATTTGCTACCTCTTCCTATACAAGAAAGAGTTAACATGGAAGCTTCAAAGAGAGCATATTTTGTGAGGAAGATAGATGTGAAGACTAAAGAGGCTATTGAAAAGAAGGGCAAGAACAATCATGAAAGAGCTAACAAGAAGCCTAAGAAGGTGTTGTTTCAACCTGGCGATATGGTTTGGGTACACTGTCGCAAGGACAGATTTCCGAAGTTGCATAAATCGTAGTTACTTCCCCGCGGTGCTGGTCCTTATGAAGTGATTGCCAAGATCAATGATAATTCCTACAAGATAGATATTCCTCAAGATGTATTTGGAGGTGTGAGTGATAATTTCAATGTTGCTGATTTTGACACCTTATGAAGGAGAAGACCTTGGAGTGTCGAGGTCGACGCCTTTCAAAGGGGGGATGATGAGGATATCCCTACCGATTTGTTACTGCCAAGACCAAGTCCAGTGAGATTAGGATTGGACCTATTACTCGAGCTCGTGCCAAGCTACTTGAACAACAGGTGGATTTACTCCTAAATGAATCTGGTGTTTTTATTCATGATAATTTTATACTACCTAAGTCTATGCACGTATGATCAGGTTCGTTGTGGAAGCTAGCATGGCATGAGGAGGAGAAGGTCTGCTACAAGAGGATCCCAATGTGATGATCGTCCAAGGATGCACGAGGGAGGAACGGGAGGCAAATGCAAGGGAGGAGGAGAAGATCATCAAGAAGGACGCAAATATTCCAACGAAGACCGGAGTGTTCGGCCGATACCAACCGGATTGTCCGGCCTACCCCGAGACACGACAAGGTGGCAGTTAGTCGGTACATCAAATCGGAAGCCACCTAGAAACTACCTGAAAACTTTGAAGTTTCCTCCTGGACCGGACTGTCCGGGCTACGTCAACCGGAGTGTCTGGCCCGACTACGGATGGCACCCATGGCTGCTGTGTGCGGGTGGAGCTTAACCAAACCCACACCCGCAATATTAGATCTTTCCCGAAACCCGCACCCACACCCACTCATGGGTATAAAATTTGTCCCATACCCGCACCCGTCGTGGGTAAAAAACGCGGGTAATACCCACCCATTAGTTCATACAACTTAACAAGGCATTGTAATAACACAACATATTAAAAAATGATAGAATATATTTTCATTAATTCACGGTTTTAGTAACCAAGCAAATATATATTAAATAAGGAAAATACATATCCAAAATCATGATATATGTGAAGAAAACAAGTTACATCCAAACTGTTGGGTTCACATCATAGAAAAAAATTCCTATGATGGGAACTACTAAGGACCAAGATCTATCTACTAGATACAAGCAACAAGTGGATATACATCCATAGAGAACATACCCTTGTAGACCGACAAAGTTTAACGAGGTTGTACTCGTTGATGATGTAGTCGAACGCTTGCCGATCTCAAGACCGAGAAGAAGTCCAGCACCGCAAATCAGCAGCGCATCCGTGATCACACACACATTCAAGCCATCAAAAAATCTCCGCCTCCTCGCTCCAGTGATGCAGCGGAAGCAGCAACTCCTTCTAGACGAAAAGACATCGGGAACATGTATCTCGCTAGTCCGAGACCATGGGGAAATAATTATAGAGGGGGAGAGAGATCCTTCACGAGGAGGTGTGAGTGAGAGAAAGGAAGAGGGGGCCTTTTATAGGAGGAAGGGGGCACCCCAAGGGGTGTGGCCGGCGCATGGGGACAGCCCCCACCCCTTCCTACATTCATGTGAGTGGAACTCCCACTCACAAATTGGCTCTCCATTTCCTCCAATCAAAAACCCACTCAAAATCCCATTAAATTTCCACCAAATTTATTGTAATCTCTCTTTAAATAAAACTATTTTTATTTATTCAGAATTTTATCAATTACATTAATTAACAAACATTCACATAAAACCCCTTCCTACTTTTCAATTTCACATGTAGAACTAGTTTCAGCAATTTCACCGAAACAATTCCGTTGTCCATTGAAATAATTCATGTGCTTTGCTATTCTTTCTCCTAGAACATATTTTCTCTAAATGGTATTGGTATCCCATAAGTGTTTCGCGAATAATGCAGACATGATAGACCCCTCTCGGATCAATAATCGGAAGCAGGACCTAGAGATCCATACTGACTCCCACGCATTCAACGATGACTTCTATGATCGTGAGAACCTTTTATGCTAGTAACTTAATTCCTTAGTCTGGCGATATATTACATGTCCGAGATTCGATCATCGGTATCTCGATACATATTTTGACCTCGTTACCGACATGCACTCTTTTCTTGTTTCCGTGATATAACATTCTAGTGATCACATCACTTGCTTGCAAGTTAACTAATGTGATATCACCGAGAGGGCCCAGTGTATATCTATCCCTCATCGGGATGTACAAATTCCACTCTTGATCCATCAGCATATACATAACACCTTCGTAGCACTAAACCCACCATTATAGTCACCCTATTACGGTGTGAAGTTTGATGTTATCAAGATACTCTTCCAGTGTTAGTGATTGACATGATCTCATGGTCTAAGGACTATGATTACTTCATATGATGTTATAGCAATAAAAACACAATGACTTTGATCGTAATGCTATACTTCGGATGAATGTTCATCACATCCTTCCAATAATGTTGTGACCTCGTTATTAACAACATCCAATGTCCATGATCAGGAAACCTTGATCATCTTGTTAATCAACGAGCTAGTTCAAACAGAGGAATAACTAGGAACTTTCTATTTGTTTATTAAACACACATGTATTAATGTTTCCATATTAATACAATTATAGAATGCAAAAAAACATCTATCATATACTTGGAATACATATAATAACAACTTTATTATTGCCTCTAGGGCATATTCCCTTCAGTCTCCCACTTGCACTAGAGACAATAATCTAGTTACATAGTGATAAATCTAACACCCATGGAGTTCTGGTGTTGATCATGTTTTTCCCTAGGGAGAATTTTAGTCAATGTATCTGCTACATTGAGATCCGTGTGTACTTTACAAATTTTTATATCTCCATCCTTGACATGTTGCAGATGGAGTGCTTAATATGCTTGGAATTCTTGTGAGACCTTGGTTCCTTGGAATTGGCTATGGCTCCATTGTTGTCACAATAGATCACCATTGGGTCCAACCACTGTTCAAAAAATCGGCTGATATGCTGATTAATCGTCTGATTTATCGTTACTTAAAGGTGGACGATATGCCGATTTTCTGATTTATGATCCGATTTTCTGATTTATCGCCCAATAAATCAGCCGATACACTGAAAAAATCGCTAATTTTAAGTCGGTCGATAAATTACCGATAAGCGATATCCTTAACATTCGGTCCAACGCACTAGGAACCACACCGAGTTCGGTTATGAACTCCTTCATCCAAACCGCTTCTTGTGCTTCTTCCGAAGAAGCAACATATTCGGCATCCATTGTTGATCCTGCCACCACGAGTTATTTGGAGCTCCTCCAACTAACCGTTGCTCCATTCATGAGAAATACGTATCTGGATTGAGAATTAGAGTCATTCGGATCTGTGTCAAAACTAGCGTCGATATAACATTTAGCGACGATCTTTTCTTCACCTCCGTACACGAGAAATATTTCCTTAGTTCTTCTTAAGTACTTAAGGATATTCTTGACCGCTATCCAGTGTTCAGTACCTGGATCAGATTGGTATCTACTAGTCAAAATAATAGCATGTGCCACATCCGGTCATGTACATAGCATGGAGTACATTATAGAGCCTATGGCTGAAGCATAGGGGATCTTTTTCATTATCTCTCTTTCTTCCGCCAAAGCCGTACTTTGAGTCTTACTCAATGTCTTGCCTTGCAACATAGGTAAGAACCCCTTCTTACTTTTGTCCATTTTAAACTTCTTTAAAATCTTATCAACGTATTTACTCCATGATAGCCCTATTAGGCATCTTGATCTATCTTTATACCTAATATGTATGACACTTCACCTAGGTCCTTCATTGAAAATTTGGTGTTTAGATAACTTTTAACATTGTTTAACAGATCTACATCCTTTCTAATCAGTAATATGTCAACCACATATAATATCAGAAATGCCACATTGCTCCCACTCACATTCTTGTAAATAGAAGCCTCTCCATAAGTTTGGACAAATCCAAACTCTTAGATCACCTCATCAAAGTGGATATTTCAACTCCGGGATGCTTGCTTGAGTCCATAAATGGATCACTGAAGCTTGAATACCTTGTCAACATCCTTAGGATTGACAAAACCCTTTGGTTGTATCATGTACAATACTTATTCAATGTCTCCATTAAGGAACCCAGTTTTGACATCCATTTGCCATATCTCATAATCAAAATATGCAGCAATTGATAACATAATCCTAACCGACTTTAGCATCACTGTGGGAGAGAATATCTCATCGTAGTCAACACCTTGAATTTGTTGAAACCCCTTTATGACAGTTCGAGCTTTATAGATGGTTACATTACCATCAGCATCAGTTTTCTTTTGAAAATCCATTTATCTCAATGGCCTTTCAGTCGTGATGTAAGTCCACCAAGGTCCAAACCTGGTTTTCGTACATGGATTCCATCTATTTCATCATCATTAAATCCAGGCTCATCATCGCATCTTCATACGTTGCAGGACTGAGTTAACATGGCTTTCAACCCTAGATCCCCCCCTCGCTACCCAGAACATGGAACCACTCAATGGATTGAGCCCAAACCGTGCATGGCCATTCCCGGGAGGTGGGTATTTATCTCGTGGTGCAAGCGTATACTTTATTTTTTTGAGTTATGGTCTGGTAAATGCGGTTTCCAACTATAGGTACCCTATAAGACACTCTAAATTTTCATGGGAAAATGGTTTGGGGTGCCCCATGGCGTACCTAGGCTAGATGCATGCCTGGATCCAAGATTGCACCGACCCTTGCATTGCCGTAGCCGCCGGCGGGTTTCGCCGTTTTTTGGATAGCACCAAACAAAATCTAAAAAATACCAAAAAATGTGAAAACAGCTCTTGGAGCCCTTGCATGTGACCACTACCCTCATAAAATCATAAGCAAGACATTCCAGGTCCTTTGTCACCGAAGGCACCACCAAGATGTCTATCGAGTGTGAGTTAACATGGTTTTTAACCCTAGATGCCCCTCGCTACCAAGAACATGGAACCAATCCATGGATTGAGCCCAAATCGGGAACCTAGCTCCCTCTCGGCATTGCAAGCAACTTCTCCAACTAGAGATTTTGTGGTCATTTGGAGAAATCTTTACTTTCTGTTTTTTGAACCCGAAAAACCGGTGTTTTCCCAAAGGAGGTGCAAAATTAGGGCGTGCCAGGGCCGGAGGAAATTTTCACGCATGGTATACCATGGTGCACGGCCATTCCCGGGAGGTGGGTATTTATATCATGGTGGAAGCGTATACTTTATTTTTTCGAGTTATGGTCTGGTAAATGCGGTTTCCAACTATAGGTACCCTATAAGACACTCTTAATTTTCATGGAAAATGGTTTGGGGTGTCCCATGGGGTACCTAGGCTGGATGCATGCCTGTGTCCAACATTGCACCGACCCTTGCGTTGCCGTGACCGTCAGTGGGTTTCGCTGTTTTTTTGGACAGCACCAAACAAAATCTAAACAAAATCGCAAAAATGTGAAAACAGATCTTGGAGTCCTTGCATGTGACCAACTTGAAATGGATCGTATGGGCACCTAGAGTGGGGTGAATAGGTGCTACTTGAAATTTTAGTTCTTTTTCAATTTTAGGCTTGACACAAAGTAAATTCTCTAGATATGCAATTACGAGAATTTCCCTATATGCAACCCTAACTACTAAGCGAGTAACGAGGAGCAAGGAAACCATAGTGGAGCACGCGAAGACATCGGGATTTATTTGACCAAAGTTACTTTCTTGTTAAGGGAAGTACGTCTACGTTGGAGAGGGAGGGCGGTTCTAAGACCACCATGCCACAATAGGCCTCACCCTATTCTCCAGTGGATCTCGCCACCAAAGGCCTGATCTACCTTTCCACTATTGGTACCCTTCGAGGCAGGAACTGGTGCCTTTCCAACGCTAGCGAGGCACACATACACAACTCAATTAGAGGCTCCCGTGTTGACAATAATCTGCCACAAGAACAAGGATTATCAAATAACCGAAACAAGGATCTAGATATTTGCAAGAAATACTAGATCGAGAGTCCTCCAAGTGAATGGAGGGGAAGTGAAGCGCTTCATTGCTGTTGATGAAGATCGAGGCCTCCTCCTTCGATTCCCCAAACATCGATGCCTTTGGGTGGGTGAAGGTGAAGATCTCTTGTTAGAGTTTGAAGAATAGATCTGGCCATTTTTGAAATGAAGCCAGAGATTCGGCAGGAGGGGATGATGGGGATTAAATACCCCCTGCCAAAACTAACTGTTGGAGAAGTTTGGGGGCAGATTATCCTCCCCCCACTAGAGGCGTATTATCCGCCCTGGGGGAAAGTCTGCCCTAGGGCCGAAAAATTCAGAGGATTTTCCACCCCGCCCCCCATCCAGTATGTCGCGCCATGTTCTTCTTGTAGAAAATCCTCGAGGGGACGGATTATGCAGCCCCCCCAAGGGGCGGATTATCCGTCTCGGGCAAAAACTCCGGCCCTGGCCGGAAAATCCGGGGGATTCTCCGCCCTCTCCCCATACATTACGACGTGCCTTGCATCTCCTTGGTAAAACCCTGAGGGGCGCATTATACGGCCTAGCTAGACAATCTGGGAGAAAATCTGCCCCCAATACAGTGTGACGCGCCGAGCCTGCGCTTGGACTAGGGCTGGGTCAGATTATCCTACCCTTGGCAGGGGCGGATAATCCCCCCCCCCCCCCAAGAACACTGTTTTTTCTCCTTTTCATTATGCTATAACTTGCAGCACTTCAACACACATTAAATAATCCTTGGTATTGTTATCTAACACACAAAACACTAGAGATCATGAAATGCTCTTTCAATCCCCCCTTTTTGGTGTTAGATGACAATACTAGGATTTGCAATATAGTCCTACTAACACATCATTCCAACAGTGAAATAGTCTCCCACTAAGTGTGTGCATATAGATAATTTTCATTTGACTACAAATGCACACGCTAAGGTATAAGCAACAAGAACATGATGAATTAGAGCAAAAACATCATACCACTGGGAGATGAACTAGCCAAGATGATAAACAATAATATTAGGTCGTGAAACATCCCACCACTTCACCAATATGATGCATCCATAGATATAATTCCAGAAACCCATAAGACCATAGATAACATCCACACAGGTAATTCTACATATAAATCCACACATAAACCAAAATATCACATGACATATTCTCATACCAAAATGATCATGAATATAAGTTCAACGCTAAATGGGCACAAGAAACACGATTGGAAAAACGATAAATGTAGTGCTTGCGCCCGACCCACGCAAATCCACAGAGACCTAAATAGAACTACTTCTCCCCCTTTGGCATCGAAATGCCAAAAAGTAAGAAGAGCAATGCTTACGCCCCAAGAGATCACTCGTAGTCCTCCTCGTCCTCATCCTCGTCCCCGTTCCGTTCCTCTTCTTCATCATCATACTCATCATCATCATCAGCTGGAGGAGTAGTGTAACATACCAATTTCAGCAACCCTGATTTATTGTCAAAAAGGAAAAAATCAGGGGGAACAAAATCTTTTTCTTGTTACATGTTGCAATGCTTGTTTACTTGTTTGCTTACGTTTATGCAACTAATTATGTACTAGATGATATACTCCTTACCTCAACACTAGTTGACAAAGACTATTTTATAAAAGAGATGTCTTGGCTCACCTTTCATATTCTCAAATGTTCTAGCATTTCAAACTGGATCCAAGATGACTTTGACACAACAAAATATTTCACTAGTTTCTATTACCAAAAGTATGGAGGCCTATATATAACCTCCTTATGTTTTTAAGACAGAACTTCAACTACTCTTATCTCTAGGTTTTTCCAAAACCTTTCCTAAAACCTTTTTATTCTAATCTTGGTAGAAGTACCAAGAGGTTCTTATCTTACTTCAAATGCCAACCCCTTCAAAACACCGATGCTTACCTCAACATAATCTTGATGATAACATTAATAGTAGTGAATAAGTTTGACTGATGTTTGAATTGATCTGCGATGTGTGTTTGCCTTGTTTGCTTAGGAAGTAGAGAGAGCTGCATTAGGATCTTTTCCCCTAGGATAAAGCTAATCCCAACCATAAACCATCCTAATCAAGCATCCTAATCTGGATCCATCCTAGTCACTCAAGTGACATTTTGATCCACTTAACTAGAACCTTTCTGAGCTAATCCTGGTATTAGCATTCAACTCATCAAAGACCAATATCAAGCATGAATCCCCTTCTACCCAATCTACACTTCACATCATTCCTTTGATGATGATTAGGAACCTTGCATCTTATCAAAATCCTCCCCTCTCTTATTCTAGTCCAAATCCATAACTCTGGCAATGTTGGCTAAATCTCGAATCATTAACTAGATTCAATCTTTAGAACACCACCTACTCCAATTTGTGTTCATTCTTGAAAATGTAATTGAACCATCTTGTAGTAAATCATTAGTAATACCAAAGACCACTCTTTCCCTTGGATAAACCATTCTTGGACCCACTCATCCATGATGGTTTTATAGTCAAGAAAATAATTGTTTCTGAAAGTCTTATCATCTTGCCTACTTTGGCCGACCTAATAGTAAGCTTATAGGTGGAAAGAATGGAAGAGGATTGAGTAGGCCGGTATTGAATTTGCAAATAGGTTTTCACATCCATATGTCACCTCCCCTTGACCAACTCTTTGCATGGTTATGATCTACTAACCAGCGTATGTTAATCCCCCTTTCACTTTTTTCCATTTGAGCTTTTGCTTCTTAAACCCACACGGTTTAGTAGGCTTCATGACAAATCTGCTATGGCAGACTTATTTTTCAACAAAGTTTGCCCTCACTTCTAGATCACTTCAAATACAAACAAATCAAACCTTTGCTGCCATTATCATCTATATAACCTGGTCTAACCATACATCCATACCTTGTACCAAGGTGATCTCTGAGCTCACTAATCCAACCATGTTTAGATGGTATGAAAATATCAAAACCCTAGATCATCCCCATCTAGTTTCCTTCAATTTTTAATGAGGAATTCCAAAACCAAAGGTTGGTTATGATAGATAACTCATGTTTACATCATCCACCTTGGATATAAATATCTACTAAATAATTCCCATAATTATTTGGAACATAAAACTACTTAAATTCATTTATTTGCAAAATCTTCAAAACCCTCCCTATAAAGGCAAGGTGGTTTTCTTCCAAACCACTTGACCAACTCAAGGCACATTTGATGCCTATATATCATATACTATCTTCCCAACTCAAAAATAAATATTTTTGACATTTCTTATTAATTCGTTTTGCCCCTTTTCTTCAATGGCAGAAACAATAAATAATTCCTTAAAAATACTTTTTCTTCTAAATAAATTCCAAGAAAAATCTCAAATGTGTGATATGGTAACTAAGACCATATCACACCAAAAAACCCAACTTGATCAATGTAAAAATATCACATTAGCCTCTATAAACCATTTCTGCACTATTTGCATAAATGAAAATAAGTGGACTTAGACTCTTTGGAAAAATCCCAAACAATTCCTAGATAGATACTTTGACCTCATCAACCCACCAGTACCATTTACCCATCATGTCCAATGTAAGTTTATATACATGCTTCATAACATTTCTTCTTGTCAATATTTGAAATCATGGTTATGCAAACATTCAAACTCCACCAAACCTTTCCCACATTGGTCAAACAATATTGCACATCACACTACCTCACCCCTGGTTGAGCTACACTGTAGCAATCCTTGTATCTCACTTATGCCCTTGTCCTTTAGTGTTAGTGTAAGACCTCACCCTTTAAGGTAAAGGTCCCTGTGATTGTAGTGCTAGTCCCTGGATTGAATTGCTAGCACCCACAGTTTAAAATGAAGTACACAGATACAAAGTTCATTATTACATCGTAATTCCAGGAGTACAATAGTTATTAACAACTCATTAGCCCAAGGCTAACACATATAGTTCTCACTACATAGTAAATAAATAAAGTCTTCATCTTCATGTGCCACAGGCAATCATGTTGAGTGTAGACTCATAACCCTACTCACCATCAGAGTAACCTACAACATAATAAGTTACAACCACAAGGGGTCAATACAGTTGGAATTGTATTGGCAAGTGATATCATAGTTATATAGTAGAGGCTATCAACTATATGAATTTGGATAAGTGTGGTTTCAAGCTAGCTTTGCACAAAGTAGTTTTGTCCTACTAGTTTAAAACACTATGTTTTTCTTTACAAAAACACTAAGGATCCACCAATAGACACTGGTGTATCTCTACCCTTATTCACCCGTCATTTTTAACTTAGAGAAATTAGGATGAGGAGATTCTTGACCCTTTCAATGTCTTTGATGCTCAAAATGTCCACGACCGGGGACACGGCTAAGTACTTAGGTTTTACCCTCTCGAGAGATGGTGCACTTTCCCCACAAGACTCGACATGCATCGAGACGAGACTTTTCAGAAGCAATCCCTCAGACCACCATGGACGCGTTCCATCCTATCAGCTTGTAGAGGGAGTGTCCCAACCTTACAACAATATAAGGTGGAGTCCCCTGTGTTTACAATGCTAGTCCCTGGATCAATAGCTAGCATCCACAGTTAAGATGTAATATCAAGAAACAAAGGTCATAATATAACTTTATAACCAGGAATAACATAATTTTAATACATCTTTCATAGCTCATTTGGCTATTAAATTACATTGCAGCGGAATAACTATAGTCATGGGGTCCTTCATCTTCAAAGTGCCACAGGCAGATGTTGGTTGTAGACTTTGTAATCCTAATCAATCAATCTTCACTAAATCAATCAAACCTGCAACATACAAGTTATAGCCACAAAGGGTCAATACATTTGAATTGTATTGGCAAGTGATACTATGATAGTATAGTGGAGTCTATCATCTATATGCATTTGGCCAAGTGGGGTTGAGGCTTGCATTGATCAAAATAGATTTCCTTATCATTTTGAAAATACTAAGTTTTTGTTTTGACAAAATCTTTTCCAAGGCTTCTCTCAATCAAAGATTGAAGATTTCAAATAACCCTTGTTCAAACCACAAGTTTTTAACTTAGAAATTTGAATGATGAGATTCTTGATTGCTTCCATGTCTTGATGCTCAAATTGTCCTTTACCAGGGACATGGCTAAGTACTTAGATTTTACACTCTGCAGAGGTGGTGCACTTTCCCCACAAGACTTGGTTTCCCAAGACAAGATCTTTCAGAAGCTTTCCCTTAGACCAAAATGGACGCGTTCCAACCTATCAAAACTCTACCACCCTCTGTCCATACGGCTAAGTTCTTGCAACCTATATGATCATGGCAGAGCCCATATTGCCAAGTGGTTGCACTTGAAGCTTCTCAACATTTGACATCTCAAATCTCTTTGTTCCTGGGTGGCCATCCACAAGTGTGATACACAAGGTTCACCAGTCCCCTGGCCTTGTGTAACCACTCAACCAAAAACCTCCAAGCAAGTCCCATTCCACCCAGGTGATTCATTAACTTAGTTGTTTTATTAAACAAAACACAAGTCCTCAGACTTAGAAATTTTTCCATAGTGTGAATATATATTCCACCCATGTTTTCTATTAGCTAGGCTAAGCTGGATAGTAGTAGGAGTCTTAACTTAGAAAAAATCCTACTCAGGATTCATCTACTAGGTTTTCCTATAGCAAGGTTTATACTTAGCATAAATTCCATGCAAGTTTTACTTTGCAAAATCACTAATGCATAGTGAAAGTAATAGGACAAAAGTATGAAGCATCACTTGCCTTTTTGGTAGAGTATGGGTTCACTCCTTGTCTTTGCAACAATCACACTTCAAGTCACTACAAATCAATCAAGCAAGGCACAAACTCAATCTACCAATCAAGCAAAACAACACATAAAAAATGACAAAGTCAAAGTAGTGCATGCAAGCATGCCAAATTTTGTTTTATTTGGAAAAGTGGTTCCTAATGGGTCATAAACATTTGAAAATACCTAATGGTCATTTTGTCAAGTGGCAAAGTCATTTGCAAAAGGATTTCTTTTCCTAAACCATTTTCAAAACAAAGTATCATTTTATGTGGTGTAGAAATATTTTTACTAAGGCTTTAATCTCCAAGGTTCACCAAATATGTTTTCAAACCATAAAACTTGGTGTTTGGGGTTAGAGAGTTTAAAACAAAACATTTCCCAAAGGTTTTCTTCCAAAACCATTTTTAATAAATAACCATATTTCTATTTGACTAGAAATGGTTTTAAATCAAAGAATCATTATTTTGTTTCACCAAATACATTTTGAATCCACAAAGTGTTTCCTATGATCAGTAGGTTCAAAATACACCAATTGCAAAAGATTTTATCCCCAAATTCATTTTTAAACAATTTTCACAACCTTAATAAGCATTCAAATGTTTCTGCAAAAACAAACCATCTAACAGTTACAATTTACTAAACCAATGGCATGGTTGACTAGGGCTTGTTCTACTGATTCCAATGATACCAAATTTGCAATTTTTGGACGTGTGGATCAAAAGTTACAAAGGTTTGAAAATCACAATCTAATCTGATTTCAAATTTCTGTTTTAAACCAATCTGGCCACGCGTCGCTATTTCACTGGTCGATACCGGTTCGGCCGGATCGGCTCTGCGGTGCGTTGGATCTAATTAGATCGTGTGGTCCAGAGAGTGTACCCTTTCGCGGTTAAGTGATTCTATCATGAGTGTCAGATAAAGATCCTACGACTATTATCACATTGACCAAATGTGAGCGGCGCCGGCGGTGGCTAGCGGAGGCGACTGTCAGGTGGTGGCGGTGCCGGTGATATAGGAAGCTAGAAGAGAGGGTAGGGTGCTCACCGTGATCGCAGGAGGCTGGGGAAGCTCGTCGTGTGGTCGTCGGGGCAAGGGGCGCACGAGGGCAGGAGGAATTCCTTGCCGGAGTTTGGTCTGGCGACGGTTGGCTCTGGTCGAGGTCAAACACGATGCTACGGGTCACGAGAAGGCAAACCAGAAGCATGGTTAGACGCAGGAGATCACGGAGATGCTGTGTGCGTGAACGAGAAGAAGAGGGGCGGACGAAAACTACCTGTGGGGCTCGTCGGAGTTGGAGCGGACGGCGGCGTCGTTGAGAGCTTGTTGCAGACGTTGCTCTGGGGCGTCCGCGGTCGTACGAAGGGCACAGGTGGATGCGCCTGGAAGTGGTGAGCATGCTCGTGTGCTCGGGGAGGCAGGAGGTGGCGAGGCTCGGCCGGATTTGAGGGAGGACGGTGGTTGGAGCGGTGGCGGTGTCAGAGAAATTCCGAGCAGCCTGGTGGCGATGTGGAGTTGGCGTTTGCGGGGAATGACAGAGGGAGGAGAGGCGCTTATGTACGTGTGGTCAGGGCGGCCATTAAGGTGAATTGAACGCGGCTTTGAATGGCAGCAACGGCAGCAAGGTTTGGGGGGAGGAGGTCGCGGCGAAGAAGATGACCACGTGGCTATGGGGTCTATCTGGCAGTGAAGGAGGAAGTGAGGGGGAAGGGTCCACCGGTCAGCTTCTCTGCGGGTAAGCAAGTTGGTGCGAACCGTTTTCTTTCGGGGAGGGGAAGCTGGGCTGGTTCTGGGCCTTGTGGGCTCTGTCGACTGGGCTGGTCCAGATCCTATTTTTTCTGTCTGCTGGCTTTTTCTTTTTCTATAACAATTTCCTGTTTTTAAAATCCAAACAACCAAACAACACTCAAATCAAACAAACAAAACAAGTCAACAATCATCAAACTTTTCACTTGAATTTGGTTCTGTTTAACACATAAACCAAAGTCCAAAATGAAATATTATTTAAATCTTTTTAGGTTCCATTCATTAATTAAATAAAATGGACCATTGTTATTAAAATAAAAATAGGATTTGTTTTATTCAAGTACTCCTTTTGTAATCTATTTATTTTCAAAACCAAATCAGTAGGTTTTATTTGAAAATATAAATACTTGGAAACTTATTTTAAATAAATAAAATAAGTTTTGATGATTTAGAAATAATAAAACCTTTATTATTAAAAACTTGGATATTAAATCCTCATTACTTTATTTAAATAAACCTTTACTATTTTTATCAAAACAAAATGTTTTATTTTCAAAAGCTTGGCCAATGTTTAATTTGGCTCTATAAAATAATCTTTATTTAAATATTTCTTTTCCCTTTGAAAACCAAAGCCTTTATAAAAAGATTTCAATGTAGTAGTAAAATATTTTTATTTTTCCTTTACTAAATATTTATCTTTTTAATCCCTTTAGGATTTCTTTGTTCAAAATAGGTTTGAAGATTTCCAATTGGATTCAAAAGTTTCTTCTGGCCCTGAAATGAACAAAGTTTTATTTTATTCATTTATTTTTCACATTACATGATTTGGAAAATCTTGGGATGTGACACAGCTCTACCACCATCTGTCCATCTGACTAAGTTCTTGCAACTTAGTTGGTCAAGGCAGAGCCCATATGCCATGTGGTTGGACTGGAAGCTTCTCAACACTAAACATCTCAAATCTCTTTGTTCCTAGGTGGCCATCCACAAGTGTGATACACAGGGTAAACCACAGACATGGGCCATGTGTAACCACTCAACACAAACCATACAAGTCCCATTCCACCCAGGTGTTTCATTAATAAGTTGTTTTCTTAGTCAAAAACATATAGGCATAATTTTCCACAATATCATAACATGAATTTTCCACCCTTGAGTTCTAAGAGCTAGGATAATCCTACTAACATATCATGTCTCCTAACATAGGGAAAATACTACCAAGAAATCATTTATAGTATCTATCATAGCATAGCATATATTTTGAAATATTACCATGTAAATCCTACTCAAAATATTACTAATGCAAATAGAAAAAAAAATAATAGGACAAAAAGATGAAGTATCACTTGCCTTGGTAGCTAGGGGAATAGGTACAATCCTCAGCATCACACTCTCCACAATCCACAAAATCTACACATCAATTCATACAACAAAATAATCACAAATCAATATACACACCAAAAATAATATGAATGCATGCAAAATGCAATGAGATGATTTTCCACACTTTTTAAATCAAACTCTACAGTACCAAAGACAAAGAATACATTCTAAAGTCTAAATAAAACAAAAACCACTTTAAAATAATATTCCAAATAATTTTTATAGTCAAATTAGGCCTACAAATGTCTCTACATAAAATCCTAATTTTACAGAGGCAAATGACCAAAGCAAGGAACTATATGCAAAGGTCTCATTTTTATGAATCCATAGACACCTAATTTGTAATTTTTGGATTTATAGAACAAAAGTTATGAATTTTGCAAGTTTAAACATCTAATAGATAAAAATCTGGATTTTAAATCTAAAACACAGCCACGCGGCAGCATCTGATTGGTGCGTACCGGTTCGCGCTGGATCACGCGCGCGTGCCATCCGATATAAATGAGATCTAGCAGTCCAGATCCAACCATACTGATTGGCCTAAACTTCTAATCGCAGCCACTGGATCTAGATCTAGTGGATCACATCTACTCGACCAAAAGCCAGCGGCGCAAATGGCCACTACGGTGGCGACGCTGCTGAGGGTGATGTTTCGGCAAGGCCAGAGGGTAAGGGAGGGGCACTGGGTCTTATCGAGGTCGTGGAGATGAGGTGAAGCTCAACATGGTCGCGGATAGGGCTGGGGCACACGGACAGAATCGCTCGTCGGAGTTCGGCCGCACGTCAATTCTACGGTCGTCGAAGTGGGCGATGCTCTAGGGCACAATAGGACAAACGACATGCATTAGAAGGTGCGCAAGGAAAAGTAGAACACGATCGTTAGAACCAGAGGCAAGGGGGAGGTCGGGGCTCACCGTGATAGCTCACCGGAGTTCGTCGGAGTGGCGGCAGTGCGGGGCGAAATTAGCGTAGCCTGGCGGTGCTCTGGTGGTGCTGAGTGGGGGGAATGCTGCGAGTGAAGAGAGCATTAAGTATCCAGAGAGATGGCGGGAATCACGCGGCGAATCAATGGCAATTAAGTGGATTTGATTCGTCTTTGAAAGGGGAAGAAACGGCTGCGGCGCTGGTCTCTGGCGCGAGATTGACGACGACGGGGGTGATGTGGCGACGGGGCCTAGATGTCAGTGAGTGGGTGCAAACGCGGAGAGTGAGAAACAGAGGGGAGAGGGGGGTTCCCGGGTGGGCTACGTGGGCTGCGAGTTGGGCCTGGGCCAGATGGTTGGGTGGATTTTTATTTTTTCCTTTTCCCTTTTCTATTTAAGTTTTGATTTTCCAAATAGGATTTGAATAACCAAATCAAGTCCAAAACTTTTCAAACTTTCACCATAATTTTGTTAGGTGATCGTAGTATTTAAAAGTGTGAAAGACACAACAAATCACTCCAAAACATTTTGGGGTCATAAAAATAAAAATAAAACCATGCCCCATACATGTAATATAAAAGGGGTATAAAATAGGGTTTTGCTAGGGTTTTAACTTTGAAAATTTTTATGCAAAGTAAATATGCCATGATGATATGAATGCAATAAGATGGTTTTGAATTTGATGAAATTTGGGATGTTACAAATCTAACCACCTTAAGATGAATCCCGCCCTCGAGATTCGGTTTGGCTAGCAAATAGGTGAGGGTGATCTTTCCGAAGCTCATCTTATCTTTCCCAAGTTGCTTCTTCCTCGGTATGATGATTCCACTATACTTTGCAGAATTTAATGGTCTTAGTACGAGTGAATCTTTCTGCTGTCTCGAGATTCTTGATAGAGATCATTCTCTAGTTGAACTTCTTCTAGGGGTATAGTGTCTTCTAGCGAACTTTCTTCCATCTCCGGATGACACTTTTTTAGCTGGCTTACATGAAAAACATTGTGAACTGCTGACAGTGATTCTGGTAGTTCTAAATCATAGGCCACTTCTCCTTTGCAGATCAAAATCTGGAATGGTCCTATATAACAAGGTGCCAATTTCCCTTTGACTCCAAATATCTTCACACCACGAAGTGGTGAAACTCTAAGATAAACTCTATCACCTACCTCATAGGTGACTTCCCTATGTTTTGGATCTGCATAGCTCTTTTGTCGGTATTGGGCTATCTTTAATCTGTCCTTTACCATTCTGACTTTCTCTTCGCCTTCCTTGATTAGATCTGGTCCGAACAAGTTTCTTGCTCCTACTCCATTCCATAATAATGGTTTAGTACACTTCCTTCCATAAAGGAATTCAAATGTATCCATCTCTATGCTCGATTGATAGCTATTATTGTAAGAGAATTCTATGTATGGCAGACTTTCATCCCAACTAGATCCATAGTCTAGCGTACAAGCTCTCAACATATCTTCCAAATTCTGATTGGTCCTTTATGTTTGTCCATCAGTCTGAGGATGAAATGCTGTGCTGAGTTATATTCTAGGTCCCAATGACTCATGTAGCTGATTCCAAAAATGCGAAGTGAACTGAGTTCCTCTATCTGACACAATACTCTTAGGTACTCCATGCAAACATACAATATTGTTCATATAGATCTTGGCTAATTTAGCACTTGTATAAGTGGTCTTTACGGGTATGAAATGAACCACTTTTGTTAAGCGATCCACAACAACCCATATAGAATCGTATACAGACCTAGTCCTTGGCAATCTTGTGATGAAATCCATACCAATCTTATCCCACTTCCAATCAGGTATTGATAGTGGTTGCAATAACCCTGCCGGATTCTAATGTTTCGCCGTTACTCTACTACACATGTCACACAAAGCAATGTGCTCCGCGATATATTTCTTGAGATTGTTCCACCAAAATCTTTCCTTCACATCCATGTACATTGTGGTGTTACCCGGATGAATAGAATATGGTGAATTGTGTGCTTCTTGCAGAATCAATTTCCGAAGCTCCGGATCTTGTGGAATGCAGATACGCTTTCCATACCATAAGGTTCATTGTCCATCTTCATGGAATCCCTTTGCCTTTCCTTTACCAATTTTACTCTTAATCTCCTCTATTTCCTTTTCCAACTTTTGGGCTTCTTTGATCTTATCCAATAGTGTTGGTTGAACTTCCAATGACATGAGATATCCTTCAGGCACTATCTCCAATCTTATCTCTTTAAATTAGGCACACAAATCATTTGGCAATTCTCCTTTGGTGAGGCCATTTACATAAACTTTGCGGCTTAATGCATCGGCTACAACATTCGCTTTACCGGGATGGTATTGGAAACTCAAGTCGTAATCCTCGATAAGTTCTAGCCACCTTGTTTGTCTCATATTGAGTTCTTTCTGGGTGAAAATGTATTTCAAACTCTTGTGATCTATGAACACTTCACAACGCTTTCCCAAAACATAGTGTCTCCATGTTTTGATTGCATGGACAACAGATGTCAACTCTAAGTCATGTGTAGGATAATTTACTTCATGAGTCTTGAGTTGTCTCGAGGCATCAGCCGCAACTTTTCCTTCTTGCATCAATACTCCAACCAATCCTTGGTGAGATGCATCACAATAGACATGGAAGTCTTTCTCTAGATCTGGCAGACATAAAACTGGTGCTGACACTAGTCTTTTCTTCAACTCTTGAAAACCGGTTTCACATCCTTCAGTCCAATCAAACTTCTTCTCTTTCTTTAGCAGCTCCGTCATTGGCTTAGCTACCATCGAGAAATTCTCGATGAACCTTCTATAGTATCCTGCCAAGACTAGGAAACTACAAACTTCTTTAACGTATTTGGGAGATTCCCACTCAGTTACAGCTGACACCTTTGTGGGATTGACAGCTATACCATCTCCAGACACAATATGTCCAAGAAATCCAACTTCATTCATCCAAAACTCACACTTACTGAACTTGGCATAGAACTTGTGCTCCCTAAGTTTTTCAAGAATCAAACACAAATGTTCTTCATGTTCTTTGTTGCTCTTGGAATAAATCAATATGTCATCAATGAATACCACAAAAAACTTGTCAAGAAACTCCATGAACACCTTGTTCATTATGTTCATGAAATAAGCTAGTGCATTTGTCAGCCCAAATGGCATCACTATATACTCATACAATCCATACCTAGTGGTAAAAGCAGTCTTTGGTATATCTTGTTCTCTAATATTTAGTTGAAAGTAACCTGATCGAAGATCAATTTTTTAGAACACACGAGCTCCTTCTAGCTGATCAAAGAGATCATTGATTCTGGGTAAGGGATACTTGTTCTTTATGGTCACTTTGTTGAGTGATTGATAATCTATGCATAGCCTCTGACTTCTGTCCTTCTTCTCAACGAACAAAACTGGTGCACCCTAAGATGAGGACTTGGTTGGATAAATCCTTTCTATAACTGTTCTCCAAGTTGTTTCCTAAGCTCTTTTAACTCATCAACTGACATCTTGTAGGGTCTCTTTTCTATGGATCCAGATCCTGGCAGTAAGTCAATCAAAAACTCCACATCCCTATCTGGTGGCATTCATGGTAATTCTTCCGGAAACACATCCGGGTACTCTTTCACTACCAGTACACTGTATATACTAACCCCCTTAAGAGAATTTAAGTTAGTCCCTTTGGGCTCAAAGTTAGACTTGAACCTAATCCGTTTATTTTCTGGGGTTGTGAGTGTAACAGTTCTTCTGGCACAATCTATTACTCCCTCATAATGGGTCATCCAATCCATGCCCACTATTACATCCAATCCTTGGTATTCTAGGATTATCAGACTAACTGGAAACTTGTACTTTCCAAACTCTATTACTAGATCATGTCATCCAAAATTTACTATCATCTCTCCACCCGGGGAGCTTACTTTAATAGGACATCCAATTGTTTCAGTTGGGAGTCTATTTTTGTCTACAAATGCTCTTGATATGAATGAATGCGATGCATAGGTATCAAAAAGGATAAGTGTTGGAAAGGAATTATTCTTGAACTTACCAGCCACAACATCAGACTCCTCTTGGATTTCCTCCACATTGATGTGGTTCACATGACCCTTCTGAAAAGGATTTGGCTTGTTGGCTCCATCAGTCTTCTTTTCTGGGCATTCATTTGCATAGTGCCCAATTTTTTTGCACTTGAAACATTCAACCTGACTGATGTCTCTCTTAGCTGGCTGATTCCCATTGCCATTTCCACTATGGTGACTCTTGTGTCCACTCTTGTTGTTGCGGTAATCACCATTGTTGTGTCCACGATGTTTATTGCTGTCCTGGTGACGGTTACTGTTGTGGTGGTTGTTATGATTCCCGTGTTTGTGGGATCCAGAACCTACACTTCCTTCACCAAATGAATGCTTGTGAGACGATCCAGATCCATGCTTATAAAAATGGTGCTTCCTCTTCCTATTCTCCACTTGCTTCATCTTGCTTTCCAAGGTGGTATCTTTGTCACACAGAGATTGATAAGTTGGAACATATGCAACAGATAGTTTCATGCACATCTCATCATTCAGCCCTTCAAGGAACTTCTCCTTCCTCTTTGCATCAGTGTCAACATCATCCGGTGCATAGCATGCCAGATTGTTGAACTCTTCAATATATTCTGCAACATTGTGATGGCATTGTTTAAGGTTGTGAAATTCCTTCTTCTTCAACCCCATCACCCCTGAAGAGATATGAGCAGTGCGGAATCCATCCTCAAATATTTCCCAAGTCACTTCTTCAATAGGGGTAGTAATTTGGAAGTTATCCCACCATGTAGTGCTGGTCCTTCCAACAGGTGTGCTGCAAATCTGACTTTCTCCTCATTGATGCAACCAACTGTGAGTAAGTCCTTGTTCACACAACATAGCCAATCATTTGCTACCATGGGATCAATGGTTCCAGAAAACTTAGCAGGCCTCAACCTTAGAAACCTTGTGAGCATATCAAAAGTTGGTGGGTTGTTTTGGTTGTTGTTGTTGTTGTTGTTGTTATTATTATTATTGTTGTTGTTGTTGTTGTTGTTGTTGTTGTTTTTGTTGTTGTTGTTTTGATTATGATTTTGATTGGCCATAAATTGAGTCATCATCTGCATAAACTGAGTCTGTGCAGTCATCAGCTGCTGCATCTCATTGCCATTGTTGTTATTATTGTTATTGTTGGGATTGGCACGACGGGGAGGCATCTGTGGTTTCAATAAGGATAAGTAATGAGATATAACCCATAGATCCTAAGATGCACAATACAATATATAGCAACAATCACAAACAAGCAAGCACATGATAAACTTTAGAGTTTAAACATCACGAACAACAAGGTTTGTAAAGTAAACACACTAGCATTCATCCACATGTTGAATGATCAATGCGACTTGATAAATAAAAATATGATAGATGGACAGATAGCCAAGTAGTCAACACTACTCCTCCATTTTGACTTCCTCCTCCACTAGAGAAAATCCTGATGTGTCCAAACCTACCTTGTACTCATCCACGTTGGTGGTCAAAACATCGACCTTCGCCTAAAGTTCCCTCTTCTGCAAACACGGCCTCTCTATCACCTCCTGTTGTGTCTCTAGCTCAAGATCCTTGAGATCCATCTCAGCCTTCATCTCATTGAGCTTCTTGTTCTATCCTAGACTCTCTTCTCTTGGTTCTTAAACCTCTTGTCTTGTTTCTCAAACATAGTATTCATCTCCTTGATGCACTCCTCGTGCTCCTCGAAGGCCTTGTCCTTCTCCCTCAGCTGGACGTGTAGGTCGTCATTGCTAAGCATGACGTTGGTACTACCAGTGTCAAGGTGCCTAAGGAGAATATCTAAGTCCTGGAGGTAGTGGCGCACAGGCTCAATGGTCTCCCTAGTGGCCTCATCCAACACTATAGCCTCTCCGTCCTCGTCACGTCTCCCAAAGGGATGGAAGTAGAGGCCCTTGAGCTCGGAGGAGTGACGTCCACATAGGCGTCTTATCATCTCCCAGATGGCAACGTCGAGGCCCTTCTCTTTGTCATCATGGAGTATTTTGAAGGAAATGTCCTCGGTGGGAGGCTGTGACTGGCGTCCTGGCTGAGAGACTCTAAATCCCCACAAGTCCTTCCTCTCAAACTTCCTGAGCTGAAGTCCCTTAATGTTAGGGATGGGAAGACCGATCACACTGATGAGATCTAGAATATGGGATCCAAAACGAGTTCCCTTGAACTCCTCGGCGGAGCTAAAAACAAAGCTAGGCATCTATTGTACAGGATGTAGAACACTAGAAACAACACAAGTAAAGAGTAAAACATAAGGTAGCAAAAAAATCCAAAGTCATTCAACATAACATTAATCCACAAAAGTCATGGCATAAATTATTCAATCACAACATCAAGGTTCAATCACAACTTAGACAAATTTTTGCCATACCACATAGGTTGGTATGATCAAATTATTGATGCGAGAAATCGACAAGTGTGGTGGTCCAACTGTTGGAGTACGTCACAACTCTCACTCACTAGTCAACGTAGCTATCTGAGCATCCTTGGTGGAAATCTGTTTGTCTTGATCACAAGACTCCCATGTTAAGTATATGATATCCTCTCTTAGACGTTTTATGGTGGTATTTAAGTCTTGGGTATGCTTCTTCTCCTCTCTAAGGTCATTCTGAGTGTTTAGCATTCTACACTTGAGTCTTTCTCCAAGCTCCTTGATGGCATTCCATGCTGCATTCCCTGCAGAGTCAAAGAATGACATATGCATTTCAGAGTTGGTGACCATGCAGAATCCTGACTCATTGTGGTTGTCCTCCTTGTTTTTATACAAGTGGAGTTGTACCCACCAATATTCTTCTCCTTCATCCATCACTGGAAAACCCTTGTCCACGGCTTCATCATTTATCCCCAAGCTAATCATAAGGTTCTTGAGTGCCTTAGGAAACTCTATCTCACATTCTAGGGTCATGGTCATCAGTGGTCTCTTCCTGGCGGCTTCGTTGATGGCAGCCATCTACAAATATAGATGAGAAAGAAGATTAGGAGAGGTTTTACGAGATGAAAAGATACAAGTGTGAAATTTACAAAGGGGTTGCATTTTGCAAGTGGTTTCCATAGTCTAATCCATCTTAGGGTCACAAACCTACAGGCAACACAATGCTCTGATACCATCTGTAAGTTCTCACCCTTTAAGGTAAAGGTCCCTGTGATTGTAGTGCTAGTCCCTGAATCGAATTGCTAACACCCACAGTTTAAGATGAAGTACACAGATACAAAGGTCATTATTACATCGTAATTCTAGGAGTACAACCGTTCTTACAACTCATTAACCCAAGGCTAACACATAGAGTTCTCATTACATAGTAAATAAATAAAGTCTTCATCTTCATGTGCCACATGCAATCATGTTGAGTGTAGACTCATAACCCTACTCACCATCAGAGTAACCTGGAACATAATAAGTTACAGCCACAAGGGGTCAATACAGTTGGAATTGTATTGGCAAGTGATATCATAGTTATATAGTAGAGGCTATCAACTACATTAATTTGGCTAAGTGTGGTTTCAGGCTGGCTTTGCACAAAGTAGTTTTGTCCTACTAGTTTAAAACACTAAGTTTTTCTTTACAAAAACACTAAGGATCCACCAATAGACATTGGTGTATCTCTATCGTTGTTCACCCATCATTTTTAACATAGAGAAATTGGGATGAGAAGATTCTTGACCCTTTCAATGTCTTTGATGCTCAAAATGTCCATGACCGGGGTCACGGCTAAGTACTTAGGTTTTACCCTCTCGAGAGGTGGTGCACTTTCCCCACAATACTCGACATGCATCGAGAAAAGACTTTTAAGAAGCAACCCCTCAGACCACCATGGACGCATTCCATCCTATCAACTTTACCACCATCTGTTCATCTAGCTGAGTTCTTGCAACTTAGTTGGTCAAGGCAGAGCCCATATGCCATGTGGTTGCACTAGAAGATTCTCAACACTAAACATCTCAAATCTCTTTGTTCCTGGGTGGCCATCCACAAGTGTGATACACAGGGTAAACCATATACATGGGCCCTGTGTAACCACTCAACACAAACGATACAAGTCCCATTCCACCCAGGTGTTTCATTAACAAGTTGTTTTCTTAGTCAAAAACATATAGGCATAATGTTTCCACAATATCATAACATGAATTTTCCACCCATGAGTTCTAAGAGCTAGGCTAAGCATACTAGCATATCATGTCTCCTAACATAGGGAAAATACTACCAAGAAATCATCTATAGGATCTATCATAGCATAGCATATACTTTGAAATATTACCTTGCAAATCCTACTCAAAATATAACTAATGCAAATAGAAAAAAATAATAATAGGACAAAAAGATGAAGTATCACTTTCCTTGGTATCTAGGGGAATATTTACAATCCTCACAATCACACTCTCCACAATCCACAAAATCTACACAACAATTCATAAAAGAAAATAATCACAAATCAATATACACACCAAAAAAAATGAATGCATGCAAAATGCAATGAGATGATTTGCCACACTCTTTAAATCAAACTCTATAGGACTAGAGACAAAGCATACATTCTAAAGTCTAAATAAAACAAAAATCACTTTAAAGTAATATTCCAAATAATTTTTATACTCAAATTAGGCCTACAAATGTCTCTGCATAAAATCCTAATTTTACAGAAGCAAATGACCAAATCAAGGCCATAAATGCAAAGCTCTAATTTTTCTGAATCCATAGACACCTAATTTGTAATTTGTGGATTTATAGAACAAAATTTATGAATTTTGCAAGTTTAAACATCTAATAGATAAAAATCTGGATTTTAAATCTAAAACACAGCCATGCGGCAGCATCTGATTGGTGCGTACCGATTCACGCTGTATCACGCGCGCATGTCGTCCGATCTAAATGATATCTAGCGGTCAAAATCCAACCATACTGATTCGCCTAAACTTCTAATCGCAGCCACTGGATCTAGATCCAGTCGATCACATCTACTCGACCAAAAGCCAGTGGTGCAAATGGCCACTGCAGCGGCGACGCTTCTGATGGCGATGTTCTGGCGAGGCCAGATGGTAAGGGAGGGGAACTGGGGCTTACCAAGGTCGTGGAGACGAGGCGAAGATCAACGTGGTCACGGACAGGGCTGGGGCACACGAACACGGACAGAATCGCTCATCGGAGTTCGACCGCGCGTCAGGTGCAAGGTATAACCTATACCTTGTAGTACCAAAAGGTTTCAGGTCATTTTGATAAATGAAACTCTCTAGAGAATTATTTTAGTGAAGAGTACCCAACTTGATAGATGATTTATTATGAATAAACCAATTATTCTTTTGGTTCACTTCTGGTACCAAATGTTCAAGACAACATTTAGCAACCCTAGGAATTTCAGATCTAGGAAATACATCGGGTTTTACATTTTTAATTGGATTTAAACCAAACTGCATCTTGTAGATCTGGAATTTCTGGAATAAAAGAAAAAGAAAAGGGAGCACCGCCGGGCTGAGCTCATGGCCGTAGTGGGCCACAAGTGCGAAATCGTCCCACCCGGTAGAGGGAGCGCGCGGGAGCCGCGGTTTGAGCGGGCCGTAGTGTAACACCCTCAGAATCGGCCCTATGCAAGTTTCAGCGATTCCCGCCAAACCCGCATAGAAACGATTCGAAGGTGCCCACCAGGCACTTTCGTGCGGGTGGAAAACGAAGTAATACCATTACACAATAGTCCTCGATGGAACCCACAAAACATATATATACAACAGCGACTCAAAGAGTCAAGAATACAGATATACAATACAAAGATCCAAATCACCTTTAAAACGATATAGAGTCCGAGTACGGACAAGATGCAAATTGAGCTAAGAGCCCTAAAGAATAACCAATGGCGTCCATAACCCTGCCCAGGCCAAGCCGGAAGGGTAACCCTGCTAACGACGTCGATCTCAAAACCTGCTTGAACAAAAGGGGTGCCGACAAAGGCAAAGGAAAAAGAGAGAGTGGTCAGTACTAAGGCCAGTACACGGTGAGGCTAGAATTCGGCGGTCCTCGCCTACATAGGTATGGTGGACTGAAGCGGCAGCGCAGCATGCACTAGAACAACCTATAGAGACTCGATATCACTGGCGGCTATCAGAGAGGGGTAAGAAAGACCTATTCGGAACCAACCTGATACTACCACCAAACATACCCATCCTGGTATTTCCCCCTCGAGACCAAACGAGGAAGTCAACCGAGGAACTCACACCGTTGGCAGTTTTATTCCTTCCGTTATAGTTGCGGCAATTACTAGTCAAATAAAGATGGCATGAGTCATCCTGATATAATAAGCAGTGGGCACTTTTAGTTAACCATTCCGTTGTAGTTGCAACACTTACTAGTCAGATACAATTAGCATGAGATATCCCAAAACCCAGCAGTTGTTGGTACTTTTATTTAGCCATTCCGTTGTAGTGAAGCTGGTTACTAGTCATATCGGATACAAGTCAAATTATAGCAGTAAACTTTAGTTATAGTTGTCTATGATCGAGACCTGTGCTCCAAGTCGTCCATAACCGCGGACACGGCTTCTCGAAAATATTTAACCCTGCAGGGGTGCACCAAAGTTTCCACACGCACCTACACCCTTGTTGTCGGATCAGGTAGGTACAAGATCACAAAACATACACCGAACGGTATGTCGACGGGGTTTCGGACACGACGTTTCCCAGACCCAAGCAAGCACGGGGGGGCACCCCACTAAGTATACCCGCAACGAAGTCGGCCGGTCTCCGAGACGGACTCAGGGTTTGCGCCAGTGGCTGTAAACGACTGGGAACCCAAAAACTGGGCTTGTCGATACCGCGAAAACACTCCGCTTTCCTAAACAGTACAGTGTGCAGTACCTCGCACAATTTAAATAAAGCAGTAAAGCATGGCATAAGTACAGGATAGTAATAAAGCCCCAAACTACTTTGTGGCCCCCAGTACAGTACTTGGAATCAGGTACTAAATCGATGGGGGTGCCCATACACCCCACCTGTGGTTAGCGCGCTCGATCTCGGAACAGGTGTCAAGAACTCGGGGTCCTACGGGACACAAGTGGACGGTTAACAACCAAATAACATCTATTGCCCACCTGTGCCTCTGCTTACCTACTTCAATTTTAGTTATGAAACAATAATTAAAGCCATTATCATCTCCAACATTAAACATGTGGCAATACTCCATCAACTGAGGTACTTGACGACACGCAACAGCACTTGAGCAAGCGACTACGACGCACAAGTCCAACTATCTACCAAATCAACAGGTAATAGGAGGTGTCCAAGGCAATATAAGGCTGCAAGGGATATCCCGGGTACGAAAACTAGAGCATCGCAACACAGATAGCAATAGATCAACAGGAGGGAATAAATACTATAAAAGTAAGATAGGTAGAAAGGGGGAGATGCTCGCCTGAAAACATTGTTGAAGGGTCATCCGAAGATCGGGTCGACACTCGCATCAACTCATCGGCCTAATCCGTGAAGAAGCAAAGCACTAGCAGAAACACCGGATGCAATATTTAATACTACGGCAAAAGATCGAGCATGATGCATGTATGATGTATGGCATGGCAAAGATGCGATGCATTTAGGTCATATTAAGCGAAAACCGGAGTCCCGACATTTATTATTAGATTCGAGTTATTTATCTACCCCGCAAATTAAGTGTTGGGTTAACAGGGCGGAACATGGCATCGGTTCGCTACACCAATTTAAATGGAGGCGGTATAATACAAGTATATCCCGCATAAACACTCCATATTTAATTATGATGTGAATCGGCATAAGACCCCCAAACCACATGATATGCATGCGAGATGAACAAATTAATATGCAACAAGTATATATTTCTTTTTATAAAATAGGGCTCGGGAAGGGAATCACATTAGGTTTCGGCGAACTTGGGCTCCGAGGGGTTCGGGGTTTGACAGGGTTCGACGGGGGCGAGGTTCGATGGGATCGGTCTCGGACATCGGAAGTAGATATTGTCGCATCCCGGAAGAAGGACTTGGTTCGGAGTCAGGGGCGCATCAGATTCGTCCTGGTCGGTGTCGATCTTGTCGTTGCGAAGATCTTGTCGGGTCCGCGCCATCAAGTCGGTCTTGGCATTCGGGGTGAAGAACTTGGCATCCTCGAGGAAGTACTTGTCGTATCCGTGAAGAAGATCATGTCGGTCCACGGGGTTCGGTCTTCGGGGTTCGACGGGTGTCTTGGCGTCCCATGAAGGCATCCTCGGTGCTCTGTGTCGAAGGCATCGGGGTCTCCGGGTAGGAGAACATGGAGTTCCGAGGGGTTCGGTCTCGTGAGGCAGATCTTGGGGTTCGACGGGGTCGGGGGAATCGGTCTTCGGACTTTGAGGGTCGGTGTCGAACTTGGAATCGGTACCGGGTCTTTGAGTGGCGCCAAGCCATGCCATGCCATCCATAACGCTTCAATTCATTGGTACCAAACAACACCGCGCTTAACAGGAACACCCACAGGAGGCCAAAGGGGTCATGATAGGCCACTTCGAGTTGAGAACGAATCGGGAGGCTTCAGGAGCTTCACGAGCTAGCACACACCAGGGATCAGGGCTCTATCGCAAACACGAGGAACAAAACTGCACTTCAGGAGAGGCTCAACTATCCCCACACGCGTGAAGCCCAGGACAGCGGTCCATAGACGAGGCAGAGAACTCAGAGACGGCGCAGCTTAGCGGCACTGCAAGGACAGGCGCCCGGCGACGGAGCGGCGAGGAAGGCGACCGACGGCAAGGAGAGGCGCTCGGGAGGAGGCAGCCGGTTGTGGGGACGTGCAGGCCGCGGAGCTCCAGCCGACGGCGCTGGCGGGGCGGCCTTAGTGGCAGCGCACGGGAAGAGGCCGGGGAATCGAGCATGGGCGGCCGACGGTGGCGGCTTCAGGGCGTCGGGTGTTGGTGGAGGTCGACGGCGGCAGAGGGCCGGCAGAGGAGGTCGACGGGGCGACGCGGGTCGTTCAGGACGGGGAAGGCGACGCGGGCGGCCAGAGGAGAGGAGAGGGAGGGCTGGCGAAGGTGGCGGTGGCGGGTTCTGAGGGAGAGACGAGAGCAAAGGAGGCGTGGGGAGGGCGCCAGAGAGAAAGCGGCGGCGGTGGGGAGGAAAACTTGCGGGAGGAGAGAGACGAGCGCACAGGGTCGGGGGGACGGGAGTTGGTGGGCAAGGTGGGACCTAGGGAAGGTGGGGTGTGCGTGAGTGAGGGTGTGAGTGGCTGCGAGTGGGGCCAGCGGGAGGCAGGTGGGGAGTGGCCCGTGGTGGCAGTGTGTGTGTGTGGTGTTGGGCAGGGGTGGGGTGTTGCGTCGGTGGGGCCCAGGGACACGGGCGGGGTGGCGGCTGGGATTGGTGAGGTGGTTGTGTCGAGTGATGAGGTGGAGGGAATGGTGAGGTGGCAAGCTGTGGTTGGTCGGGGTGAGGTGGAGGGGGCTGGGTAGAATAGGATTGGGTAGGAAAAGGGTTTAGGACTAGATATTTGGTTCGGGTTTTCTTTACACATCTATTTTAAAGAACTTTTGTAAATCATTTAGTCAAAACAAAATATCTGGACAACCGAAGTTTGATTTGGAATTAAGACGGGGGTATTTGCAAAAAACAAAATAGACCTTTGTAAAATAGTTTTTTTTATCAAACAGATGCATGATGATGTCATGATGATGCACAACACAAAAATACCAAGCGATTTTCTAGTAGTGGTTTTGCGGGGCGCCACAATTCGACACCACTAACAATGGATCTCGCCCTCGAGATCCGCCTCATGGTACCGGAAGGAAGGTCGGCGATCTGCGTCTTCTCGCTTTGTGTAGATCCTCGCGTCACCACTAACAATGGTTCTTTCTCCATCTTGAAATCAGCGACACCACCAACAAAGGATTGTTTATCCCGTTCGTCGAGAGAACACTCCGGATAACCAACAGACGAAGTTAAAGGTAAGGCCACCTCTAACTTTCATGGAAGGAGTAAGAGTTGCATCGATCCACCATTCAATATACAAAAGCAAATGATAAGAGTAGTGGTATGGTCGCGACTCCATCCCGCACTCAAAGCATTACTCTGTACACGAACAGATGGATTATGCAACCAACCCTTAGAATTTAGACTGAAGATCTCGACAAACAAGGTTCAGAAACAAAGGGGTGATGCGGACTCTGCATCGGATCTGGCGTAGATGATGTCATCGCGTCGGAAAACACCGGAAGGCACGAGAAGGAACAAAGAGAAGTCCACCAGACGAAGGATTCCTCGGACAGCATGAAGACCAGATGTAGAAACACCGTTACCAAAGGAGGAAGCGAAACCCTGAAGGTACGATGGAACCCAACCACGAGAAATCCTGGACTCGAAGAGAGAGAAGAGAGCGGATTCAAAACACGCAGAGGTGAGAGGAGAGCAGCAGAGGGGTAAGGAGTAAAATCAGACCTAATCGGAACTATCCAACCGATTTTGCAAAAATAGTTTTGACACTCTACTTCGGCCGTTAGCTAGGTTATCCTACAGGCTGGACTTGTGGGGTATCACAACTGCTGAGCTCTGATACCACTCTGTAACACCCTCAGAATCGGCCCTATGCAAGTTTCAGCGATTCCGCCAAACCCGCATAGAAACGATTCGAAGGTGCCCACCAGGCACTTTCGTGCGGGTGGAAAACGAAGTAATACCATTACACAATAGTCCTCGATGGAACCCACAAAACATATATATACAACAGCGACTCAAAGAGTCAAGAATACAGATATACAATACAAAGATCCAAATCACCGTTAAAACGATATAGCGTTCGAGTACGGACAAGATGCAAATTGAGCTAAGAGCCCTGAAGAATAACCAATGGCGTCCATAACCCTGCCCAGGCCAAGCCGGAAGGGTAACCCTGCTAACGACGTCGATCTCAAAACCTGCTTGAACAAAAGGGGTGCCGACAAAGGCAAAGGAAAAAGAGAGAGCGGTCAGTACTGAGGCCAGTACACGGCGAGGCTAGAATTCGGCGGTCCTCGCCTACATAGGTATGGTGGACTGAAGCGGCAGCGCAGCATGCACTAGAACAACCTATAGAGACTCGATATCACTGGCGGCTATCAGAGAGGGGTAAGAAAGACCTATTCGGAACCAACCTGATACTACCACCAAACATACCCATCCTGGTATTTCCCCCTCGAGACCAAACGAGGAAGTCAACCGAGGAACTCACATCGTTGGCAGTTTTATTCCTTCCGTTATAGTTGCGGCAATTACTAGTCAAATAAAGATGGCATGAGTCATCCTGATATAATAAGCAGTGGGCACTTTTAGTTAACCATTCCGTTGTAGTTGCAACACTTACTAGTCAGATACAATTATCATGAGATATCCCAAAACCCAGCAGTTGTTGGTACTTTTATTTAGCCATTCCGTTGTAGGGAAGCTGGTTACTAGTCATATCGGATACAAGTCAAATTATAGCAGTAAACTTTAGTTATAGTTGTCTATGATCGAGACCTGTGCTCCAAGTCGTCAATAACCGCGGACACGGCTTCTCAAAAAGATTTAACCCTGCAGGGGTGCACCAAAGTTTCCACACGCACCTACACCCTTGTTGTCGGATCAGGTAGGTACAAGATCACAAAACATACACCGAACGGTATGTCGACGGGGTTTCGGACACGACGTTTCCCAGACCCAAGCAAGCACGGGGGGCCACCCCACTAAGTATACCCGCAACGAAGTCGGCCGGTCTCCGAGACGGACTCAGGGTTTGCGCCAGTGGCTGTAAACGACTGGGAACCCAAAAACTGGGCTTGTCGATACCGCGAAAACACTCCGCTTTCCTAAACAGTACAGTGTGCAGTACCTCGCACAATTTAAATAAAGCAGTAAAGCATGGCATAAGTACAGGATAGTAATAAAGCCCCAAACTACTTTGTGGCCCCCAGTACAGTACTTGGAATCAGGTACTAAATCGATGGGGGTGCCCATACACCCCACCTGTGGTTAGCGCGCTCGATCTCGGAACAGGTGTCAAGAACTCGGGGTCCTACGGGACACAAGTGGACGGTTAACAACCAAATAACATCTATTGCCCACCTGTGCCTCTGCTTACCTACTTCAATTTTAGTTATTAAACAATAATTAAAGCCATGATCATCTCCAACATTAAACATGCGGCAATACTCCATCAACTGAGGTACTTGACGACACGCAACAGCACTTGAGCAAGCGACTACGACGCGCAAGTCCAACTATCTACCAAATCAACAGGTAATAGGAGGTGTCCAAGGCAATATAAGGCTGCAAGGGATATCCCGGGTACGAAAACTAGAGCATCGCAACACAGATAGCAATAGATCAACAGGAGGGAATAAATACTATAAAAGTAAGATAGGTAGAAAGGGGGAGATGCTCGCCTGAAAACATTGTTGAAGGGTCATCCGAAGATCGGGTCGACACTCGCATCAACTCATCGGCCTAATCCGTGAAGAAGCAAAGCACTAGCAGAAACACCGGATGCAATATTTAATACTACGGCAAAAGATCGAGCATGATGCATGTATGATGTATGGAATGGCAAAGATGCGATGCATTTAGGTCATATTAAGCGAAAACCGGAGTCCCGACATTTATTATTAGATTCGAGTTATTTATCTACCCCGCAAATTAAGTGTTGGGTTAACAGGGCGGAACATCGCATCGGTTCGCTACACCAATTTAAATGGAGGCGGTATAATACAAGTATATCCCGCATAAACACTCCATATTTAATTATGATGTGAATCGGCATAAGACCCCCAAACCACATGATATGCATGCGAGATGAACAAATTAATATGCAACAAGTTTATATTTCTTTTTATAAAATAGGGCTCGGGAAGGGAATCACATTAGGTTTCGGCGAACTTGGGCTCCGAGGGGTTCGGGGTTTGACAGGGTTCGACGGGGGCGAGGTTCGATGGGATCGGTCTCGGACATCGGAAGTAGATCTTGTCGCATCCCGGAAGAAGGACTTGGTTCGGAGTCAGGGGCGCATCAGATTCGTCCTGGTCGGTGTCGATCTTGTCGTTACGAAGATCTTGTCGGGTCCGCGCCATCAAGTCGGTCTTGGCATTCGGGGTGAAGAACTTGGCATCCTCGAGGAAGTACTTGTCGTATCTGTGAAGAAGATCATGTCGGTCCACGGGGTTCGGTCTTCGGGGTTCGACGGGTCTCTTGGCGTCCCATGAAGGCATCCTCGGTGCTCCGTGTCGAAGGCATCGGGGTCTCCGGGTAGGAGAACATGGAGTTCCGAGGGGTTCGGTCCCGTGAGGCAGATCTTGGGGTTCGACGGGGTCGGGGGCATCGGTCTTCGGACTTTGAGGGTCGGTGTCGAACTTGGAATCGGTACCGGGTCTTTGAGTGGCGCCAAGCCATGCCATGCCATCCATAACGCTTCAATTCATTGGTACCAAACAACACCGCGCTTAACAGGAACACCCACAGGAGGCCAAAGGGGTCATGATAGGCCACTTCGAGTTGAGAACGAATCGGGAGGCTTCAGGAGCTTCACGAGCTAGCACACACCAGGGATCAGGGCTCTATCGCAAACACGAGGAACAAAACTGCACTTCAGGAGAGGCTCAACTATCCCCACACGCGTGAAGCCCAGGACAGCGGTCCATAGACAAGGCAAAGAACTCAGAGACGGCGCAGCTTAGCGGCACTGCAAGGACAGGCGCCCGGCGACGGAGCGGCGAGGAAGGCGACCGACGGCAAGGAGAGGCGCTCGGGAGGAGGCAGCCGGTTGTGGGGACGTGCAGGACGCGGAGCTCCAGCCGACGGTAGTCGCTGGCGGGGCGGCCTTAGTGGCAGCGCACGGGAAGAGGCCGGGGAATCGAGCATGGGCGGCCGACGGTGGCGTCTTCAGGGCGTCGGGGTTGGTGGAGGTCGACGGCGGCAGAGGGCCGGCAGAGGAGGTCGACGGGGCGACGCAGGTCGGTGAGGACGGGGAAGGCGACGCGGGCGGCCAGAGGAGAGGAGAGGGAGGGCTGGCGAAGGTGGCGGTGGCGGGTTCTGAGGGAGAGACGAGAGCAGAGGAGGCGTGGGGAGGGCGCCAGAGAGAAAGCGGCGGCGGTGGGGAGGAAAACTTGCGGGAGGAGAGAAGCGAGCGCACAGGGTCGGGGGGGACGGGAGTTGGTGGGCAAGGTGGGACCTGGGGAAGGTGGGGTGTGCGTGAGTGAGGGTGTGAGTGGCTGCGGGTGGGGCCAGCGGGAGGAAGGTGGGGAGTGGCCCGTGGTGGCAGTGTGTGTGTGTGGTGTTGGGCAGGGGTGGGGTGTTGCGTCGGTGGGGCCCAGGGACGCGGGCGGGGTGGCGGCTGGGATTGGTGAGGTGGCTGTGTCGAGTGATGAGGTGGAGGGAACGGTGAGGTGGCAAGCTGTGGTTGGTCGGGGTGAGGTGGAGGGGGCTAGGTAGAATAGGATTGGGTAGGAAAAGGGTTTAGGACTAGATATTTGGTTCGGTTTTCTTTACACATCTATTTTAAAGAACTTTTGTAAATCATTTAGTCAAAACAAAATATCTGGACAACCGAAGTTTGATTTGGAATTAAGACGGGGGTATTTGCAAAAAACAAAATAGACCTTTGTAAAAGAGTTTTTTTTATCAAACAGATGCATGATGATGTCATGATGATGCACAACACAAAAATACCAAGCGATTTTCTAGTAGTGGTTTTGCGGGGCGCCACACGTAGCCGGACGAGGGGCGGAAGTGGGGGTTCCTGCTGTAGGGGAGGGCTCGCGTGACTGCGCCCGTATGGGTGACTCCGGAGCTCTACGGCGGAGCTCGTACAAAGGGCCCTGGACAAGGAGGAGGGTTATGTAACATCCTAAAAATATTAATCAAGGTTATCAAGTTCTAATCACCCAAGTTTAGGGCTAACAAAAACTTTTGCTAATAAATTTAATATGAATGCATGTGTGTGTGATGAATGCATGAATTCTTGCAATTCCATGTTTGATTGCTATGAATGCTAAGGATTGGTTTAAAGATGAAAACAACATCATCTAAATCATTTCCAAGCAGAATCAAATAAAGAGAAAATCAAAAATAAGATATATAAGCAAATGGTCATTTGACCAAAGTTAACCACTAGACCACTTTGAGTGTTCCTAGTCCATGTTTTCTAACAGAAACAAATCCAATTCTTTTCACCCCTTGCTAGACAAAGTGAAAGTGAACCCAAGACCACTGTGCAAATCAACAGAAATAGAATTCAAATCTATTCAAATGACAATTCAAAATTGAATCAAGTGTAGGTACTAAGATCACCATTTCTCAAAAGCACTCAAACTAGTTCACCTTGACAAACCCAAACAACCATATACTACCAAGCATGTGACCAGAGCACTCACCAAAATTCAGCAAAAAATAAAATTCAAATCTCTTGCGGGCATTTCATCAAACAGATGGTGAGCATAGTAATCACTGCCTAACTTCTACTATTCTTGATCAATGCATTGTCCAATTCTTATCCCCAATTCTCTCCCCTTGTCTCCCCCAGTGATCACACTCGCATTGAACAAGATAGGCCCTACCCCTTTGCACCAGTGCAACGCCACACGAGCCCCCCTTGCCGGTCGATCATGGCCAGCACACAGGAGCAAACGCCGCGCCCGTCCATGATGTCCAGGAGGCAGCTCACCGTCCACTGCCACCCCCTGTCCAGCCATCGAGCGCAGCCAGGCCCTAGACCACAGATAACACGCCGCGCCCATTTCTTCTCTGCCATGCCGAGAGCGCACGAGAGCACCGCAGCGGACACGCGCGTACACGCTGCGCCTCGCCCTCACCGCCCGTTCCTGCACTCACCACGACACTAGCTACCCCATAGACATGCCCGTTCGCCGCCGCGCGACCAGCAGCCACTGTGCATCGTCGAAAATTTTGTCGGTGCCGCTTAGAGCACCAAGTTGTTCCGACCATTCTCGACAGCCCCTTGCCACACCATTATGTTGGGAATATGCCCTAGAGGCAATCATGTATGATGATATTTCCCATTGTATTCATAAAGTTATTAAGTTTTCCTTGTATGAGCATCTAATGTATATCATTGAATATGTGATTTGGTTGTGGAACTATACATTCATGTTGTTTGTACTAAATGTCCTTGGTCATTGACGTTGTGCTGGACACACAACTTAGACCAATGTGAAAGTCGGCTTGATGACTCGGTTCCACTTGTCATGGGTATGGAGATGCTATTCCGACTTACACAGATTCGGCTAAAGAGCTTAGCAAGTCGGATTGACCCATATTGAGGTACAGTGAACAAGTTGTCATTTGTATATCTCAATCAATGTAATCCTTAGAGCTGAGGTTATTGCACAGTCCGAGTTGAGGATCACCGACTTTGGTTCTGTCAAACGCTGATCCATAACTGGGCAGTTATAAAGGTAGAGTTCGGGTCGATTAAGAATCAAGCTGCGTGATGTGAATAACCAAGATGGGATTTTGCCCCTCCACTTGGAGAGATATTCTCTGGGCCCTCTCAGATGATTCGGAAAGCATGGCCATGCACGACTCTGTTAAGTGTTAACTGAGGCGATCCACAAAGAGTGAGTCAGGTGAATCATTTATCTCGGATCGAGAAGAGAGTCGGACTATTTAAGGGATGACAAATATTCGCATATAGTCTGACAAGGTATATCGTGAGGCAAAAGGGACTCGGACATAAGTCGCATTGGAAAGGCAAGTCGTCATGACTCTTTGGTACTTGGGAGTCGACACGTTCTGCTAGGAGCCGCTACCGACTGATCGATTGAGAATCGGACTCTAATCGTGTCCAAGTAGACATGAGCCTATGGGGTCACACACTTAAGAGCGGGAGCAAGTTCAGATTAGATCTGAACCGGAAATTTAGTTGGGTTGGACCCGAGCCATATTTGGACTGAGTCAGTGAGTCGGACTCACGGTGACTAGTATTATATGGGTCAGTGAGTCGGACTCACGGTGACTAGTATTATATGGGCTTTAGTGAATGGGCCACGTGAGTGGAGCCCACGTTCACTCCCCATATATAGTGGAGCACAGTAACCCAGAAGGGTTAATCGTTGATCGGTTAGGTCATTCCGTGTGTTGGAAACCCTAGCTGCATAGCAGTCCTGCCGTCATAATGAACCTAGCAGTTTTCCACCGGTGCTCCTTGTACGTGTGGATACCAGCAGAGGTGTTGTACGATCAGCACCAGGACGATCGGATCGTAAGGACTGCACTGCATCAACTGACGCGCTACATCAGTAATCCGCAACTGCGCGTCTAGTGGTAAACCTTGTGGCCTTCTAGCACAGCTGGATCTTGGGATCATCACGTTAGAGGGAAAAAGTTTTGTTTCAACTCTACGTGGCCCTACAGTGGTATCAGAGCGATAGCTTCTGGTTTTAGGCTCGATATCTCACATATGTGATATGCGGTTGGCTGTAGATGAGATATATATGTTGTTTTGGTGGTCGATATATATGATAGATTGGTTTTGTACGATGTTGATTGGTATCAACTGTACTCGGGGAATGGTAGATTTGATTTTCGTGATCATGCTGCTGAGGTCGTGGAACGACATACCCCTACTGGTCGGTTTCTGCCATCGGGGTAGACTATGACACGTAAATCCAGGTGCGGTGATAAAAGATCAAATAGTTTGATCGAGTCGAAATAATGGTCGGAATCCATGTCCAGATTATAGATGAGATCTACGTTTTCGGAATAATGGGACCGCCGGCTTCGCCCTGTCGTACCGCGTTAGACGTTGTTGCGAGTTTCACAACGCCGGTAGATAGTGTATTTATGCATAACTTGTTTTTGCAGGAAGTTGTGAATGGTATGGTTCATGTGCATGTGATGTATGTGTGTAATCCATACGTGATCTGCGAATCACGGTTTTTGTCAGCCGGCTGGAGCCTAGGTGCTGTCATTTCATTGTATAACGACCTACATGTTGGATTCTCTATGTAATTTACTGTACTAAGCTAGTGTAGTTGTTTGGAGAATCCGGATGGCATGCAAGGCGATGTACATGTCGGCGACATGGAGTAAGACGGCAAGTGAAAAGAGTTGGCACGAGTCGGATTACAGGCTTTATGGAGATGGAGATCGCCATGAAGAGAGCCATACCATTTCACATTATAACTGATTTATTATGTGTTATTGTTATGTCTCTGTTTTACCTCTAGTAGATAGTCGGTAAAATTTAATCCCTCAAAGAAGGTCTAGTCGGTTTTCCCGCCAGTGTTTGCACCATCACAAGTCAGACATTTTTGGTAGTGGGCTCATAAAATTGAGGTACTGCCAATTCTTTCCGACTAGGTGGGTTCGAGTCGGACTCTTACTGCAGAAACACTCGGTAAGCTAGACGGGTCTATCACAACGGTTGTGTGGCCTGGGAAAAAGTCGGACGACAGCCGGGGCATGTGATGCCACCCGTCAAATAGGAGTCGTATGAGATACGATTGATAAGGAGTTGTCTACCTAGATCACTTGGCGGCTAGCGGTGATGCTAAAGCTCACTAGCCGACTTGCTTATTTAGGATCCTGAATCACTAACTAACCATCGGAGGGGTGTTGGTTCTAGTGGGAGCATAAAATATTAAAGTGTTTCATATGCTTGCTCTTTTATGAATGTATGTCTTAAGTTTTTTGCATATTTCTGTTCTAGATCATGGCACCAAGTAGCAGTCACTCTCAGATATCCGGTTTTGTGTTGAGAACCATTCTTGAGAAAGATAAACTAAACGACACTAATTTTACCAACTGGTATCGAAATCTGAGAATTGTTATCAAACAAGAAAAGAAGGACCATGTCCTAGACAACCCACTTCCAGATGAGCCGAATGAGAATGTGACTATCGCTGCCACCAATGCCTACCGTCGGGCTAAGGATGAGTCCACGGATATTAGTTGTCTTATGCTTGCTCACATGGAACCGGACTTGCAAAAGCAGTTCGAGAATGTTGAGGCCTACGATATGATCGAAAGCGTCAAAAGTATGTTCCAGGCTCAGGCGAAGACTGAGAGGTATCAAGTCTCTCAGGCTTTGCTGAGTTACAAGCTTAAGGATGGTGATCCACTGAGTCCGTATATGATCAAAATGGTTGGTTATGTGCAGTCTCTGGAGAGGCTTGGCTACCCCATTAGCGAAGAGTTCGCTACGAATATAATTATGAACTCTCTTCCTAGTGCGTATGGCCAGTTCATTTCGAACTACCATGTCAACACCCGGATTTTTAATCCCAGATGCCTGTTATGCCATACATCGCAATCCCAAGATTACCATTTTTGCGAGACATAACAGAATTGGATACCATAGTACATCATCCATTACAAACCGTACATAAGTTATTACACAAATAGGGATCTCATGATCCAGTTCTTAATACAACATCAAGCAGCGGAATACATAATAATAATGGTAGCGTAGGCGAAGCTCCATCTTCGGGGTCACAGGCAATGCTGACGATGGGAAATGATCCTAGTTGTCGTAACCTTCCTGGGGTCCATCCTCCAGGTACTCCTCTTCATAGTCTGGCCATGGGAATAGCCAGGGACAAAGCCATGAGTACTCTTTAAGTACTCGCAAACTAATACTAACAAGTGAAAGGGGGTTTTGATAATAGGACACTAGGCTCTAGGGTTATTTTGCAAAAGCCCGATTTATCTCTACTAAGTTCCAAAGCTAGTCGCAATTTTATAACTCCTAAGGGGGATCTTGTACTCATGTCACAACTCTGTTGTGGTCAAGTCAAAGTCTCAATTCATTTCACGAGTCATTTTTAAAACTCTGACGGGGGAACAGTATGGCCACTCCAACTGTCCATAACCGTGGACACGGCTATTCGAATAGTTTGACACTCTGCAGAGATTGTACACTTTCACCACAACATTCGATACATCCGTTAGGAACAAATCCTGAATTCACCATACTCAGTATGCAGATAATCAATCCTAACCTTTCAATTACACGCCCTAGTATAAGCACCTCTCCTGTGAGTTTGGCCTCCCAACCATGACCAACTGTCATCTTGGGTACTGCACAGGTGGACAATCTTCACAAGGTAGCCTCAGCTTAGACCTTGACCGTGCGGGAACTAATACTAAGGTATATAAGTTTCTAGTCAAGCCCTACCCAATCTTCGGGTATTGTGGTTGTACGATAAAATTGGAATGGTATCGCATCCGGACAACCATCAGTTTTATAAAGGGCTAAGGCTCATGCCTCAACATTTTCATCACCAAAATCATCAGGTGTTCGGAAACACATGTCCAAAACATTGCAATAGAATGATCCATCATTCCAAGGTTTTCATAACCACTTTTCCACCAAGTATTCCCATATAAAGTTGATCAAGTTTTATGCTTAGCACTAGCATCTACAAGTGGGGGTAAGTACTAAGGAGGGGTGGTAAACTAGTGGAGTTCTAACTAAGTTCAATCTCATGCCTTAATATGACATCAAGATTATCTAGCTTAGGCCAAATTTTATGTTCTATATGCAACCTTCACATATCTTTCTAGTATCTACCATTCACTTAGGTAAAATCTAGGTAAGAGCTTTGATAAAGAAATAAAGTAATAAGCTTGCAAGTAAAACTATGATTGGTTTATCAAGTGAGTATAATCACATATGCTTAAGGCATATAGTTGGCATGGTAACAAATAGTGGTTTGATGCATCAGTAGAGTATTTTGCAAGGGTTAGCTTGCACATTCACTAGTAGTATTAGGCTTGCATGATTGTCAATATAAGCTTGCCTTGTGCAGAGCAGTGGTTGAAGTTCTCCTCAGCTTCTTCCTCGTAGAATCCTCCTTCCTCCTCGTATCCTTGGTCGGTACTAGCGTCTATAAATAAATACGATGTACACAATCACCAAACAATACTTAACTACTTGCATTCATCACACACAAGGGTCCTATAGATGATCTAACATCATCTCTAATCATTACAAGATTAAGGCTTGGTTTAATTCCTTTTATTTTTAGAAAAGTAATTTCTACTCATTGAAAAACTACTTAAGATTTAATATTCTCCAAACCAAACATGGGATCATGTTGACACATGTCATCACCACATATTTTAGTTCATGGGAATGTGATTTAAAGTGGTGTCACAATTTAATAAGGTTTTACCCTTTTAATTTAATTAAATAAAGTGACTAGAAATGGCTATGTAGCATTCTTTTATTACTTGAACATTATTTATGCAAGTAAACCTATATATTTTTATATATTCTGAAAGGTATGGTTAAATTTGATTTTTGAGAGTTGGAATCAACTAAAAAGCTATTATGGCTTAAATTTGAAAAATGTTTGAATGCAGAAAAGCTTCTGCCTTGTTATTTTTACCATGGGTGATCTATAGATCCAAATGACTTGAATCCAACGGGCTTGGATTCAGCATTCCCAGACCTTTCTAACAAAATTGGTTTCATTTAATTTGGTGCAATGAATCGATCTGGGTTGATTTTTGAAGTTGGGTATAGAAGTGAGTTTGAAATAAAATGGAAAAGGTTTAATTCAAATAACTAGGCTGCGCGGGAAAGGTTAACGGGCCGGCATGCTAAGCGTAGCGCTTCCACGGGCTGCTTAAGTGGGTGTCCCCACTCGTCAGTGACACAGGGGGGTGCGAAGCGGTACGGGGCAACGTGGGTCGTTCGATCTGATTGTAATCCAACGACTGAGAGTCATCGTCGACATTGGGCAACGCCGGTGAGAAAGAAACCTAGCGCGGCCAGTGGGGGTTGCTGGGGGCTGACCGGGGTGCAGGCGAGGGTCGGCGAGGCGGTCGAACGACAAAGTCGACGACGGCGAACTCAGGGGTGGTCGCGGCAGCTCCTGGGGTGGACGAAATCGATGGCGCCCTTCTTCTCCAGAGGCGACGGGCTCCGGTGAAATTCCAGCGAAGTGCTGCTCGCCTTGCTCCTGGAACGGTGTGGCACGATCAGTGATGAGAGGGGAGTAGAATGGTGTGAAGAATTCGAGCGGGGGTGGCCTCTATTTATAGTCGAGCGAGGGGACCGACGGGGCGCACGGTGAGCTCGTCGGGGGCGATGGTACAGACGATTATTGGCATGGGCGAAGGTAGGGTACGGTGCGGTGTTCCCCGGCGATGCTCAACGACATGGTTTCGAGGCGTGGGGCGGTGCGGCTTGGTCTGGAACACGCGACGCTCTGAGCGGCAGAGGCGGCGTCTTCGACGGCGAGCGGTGGCTGTGCGTCACGGGGCGGCGAACGAGGATGTCTGGCGGTCTCCTGGGTTGGTGGCGATCGTGTGTGCACGCGGCGAGGGCGGCGTGCGGTCTGTGGGCTTCTGTCGAGGGTGGCGCTCTGGCACACGCTCGGCATGGTCGCTGGCGGTCTGGGCGCGGTCCGTGCGTGTGGTCTAGGGGTTGGCAAGGTTCGAGCGTTGGACAGGGAGTGGCAGTGGACGGTGGGCTGCCTCCCAGACATGCTCGCTAGGCTTTTTTCTCCTCCTAGCTTGCTGTCGACATGGGGGTGACAAGGTTGGCTTCGGCTGTTCACCATTGATGGCAATGCCAAGCTTACAGTGGGGCTAGTGCTTGGTTTAACTTGCTAGATGATCTACTGAGATGGTTGTGAGCTAGATAGGGAACCAGTTAGGCAAGAATCACTGCTCACAATAGTGTTTGGATTTTGTTTGATTTGTGTCTATAACCTGTTTGATGAAATGGCCGCATGAATTCAAGTTTTGAATTTTGAAAAGATTTTTGGTGGGTGTGCTAGATTGGTGCTGGTGAGTCTGCAGATGCTTGGGTTTTGAAAGTTGAGCTTGTTTGAGTGGTTTTTGAAAAAGTGGGATCTTCTCATATGATAAAGATTCAATTTTGAATTGTCATTTAAACTATGCATTTGAAAGTTTCTGGATGATCACAAAGTGGGCCTTGATACCTTGTTATGAGTACATTCAAGGGGTGCAAAGATCCAGAGAAGTTTCTGTTAGGTTCTGAAAGTTTGTGACAGCCAAAGTAGGCATGGGAGTTAAATTGGTCAAAATGACCATTCCTTTATTTTATTTGTTTTTCTTTATTTGTCTTGGGAGAAGTGTGGGAAATGTTTTAGATGATGTTTATTTCACCTAAGTTACAAGCAAGGAAACATACAAACAAGGTGGTTCAAAAGAATTTCAAATTCAATGCATAGTCATATGCATGCATTCCTAATTTTTTTTAGAAAAGTTTTTGTTAACCCTAATTTTGATGATTAGAAATTGATGATCCAAGTTTATTATTTTTGGGATGTTACAAACCTTCCCCCCTTAAACAAAATCTCGTCTCGAGATTTGAAAAAGGACGAAAATATTACCTAGGATTTGAAGAGATCGGGAAACTCCGTCCTGATGTGATCTTCACGCTCCCAGGTAGCTTCCTCTTCGGTGTGGTTGCTCCACTGAATCTTGAGAAACTTGATGCTTCGGGTTCGGGTAGTTCGAAAAGCTTCTTCCAAAATACGGATGGGTACTTCGGGATAGGTCAGGTCATCGTTGATCTCTATGGTCCGGTGGTCGATATTTTTGAACACTTTGGTCTTCTCGGGGACTTCGAGACACTTTTGAAGTAACGAGATATGGAACACATTGTGACGGCTGACATCTCTTCGGGTAGTTCTAATTGATACGATACTTCTCCTCGACGGTTTAGAATGTTGAAAGGTCTGATATATCTGGGGGCTAACTTTCCTTTGAGTTGGAAATGCTGCATTCCCTTCAATGGCGACACTTTCAGATAAACAAAGTCTCCTATGTTGAAGGCGAGGTCTCGACGTCTCTTGTCGGTGTAACTCTTCTGTCTGGATTGGGAGGTCTTAAGGTGCTCATGAATCTTGTGAACCTTCTCTTCTGCTTCTCGTAGGATGTCGGGTCTGAAGATCTGACTTTCTCCTACTTCCGACCAGTTCAAAGGGGTGCGACACTTCCTTCCGTACATGAATTCAAAGGGGGCCATTTGCAAACTGGCTTGATAACTGTTGTTGTATGAAAATTCTGCAAACGGCAGACAATCTTCCCACTTGGATCCATATTCTAACACACATGCTCTCAGCATATCTTCGAGTATTTGGTTTACTCGCTCCGTTTGTCCATCGGTCTGAGGGTGATATGCGGTGCTGAAATCTAGGCAGGTTCCTAAACCATCTTGGACTTTCTTCCAGAATCTCGAGGTAAACTGAGTTCCTCGATCCGATACGATGTTCTTAGGGACTCCATGCCAACTAAAGATTCTAGCGATGTACAACTCCGCTAGTTTCGAACTCTGATATGTGGTCTTAACGGGTAAGAAATGGGCGACTTTGGACAATCTGTCCACTATGACCCAGATAGAGTCATTTCCCCTACTATAAGTAGGCAGTCCAGTGATAAAGTCCATTCCAACAGAATCCCATTTCCATTCTGGAATCTGCAAGGGTTGCAACAATCCAGCGGGTCTTTGATGTCCTGCTTTGACTCGCTGACAAATATCACACTTGGCGATATAGCTTCCGATTTCTCTCTTCATCTTATGCCACCAAAATTGCTCTTTCAAATCTTGATACATCTTAGTTCCTCCGGGATGGATAGAATAAAGAGTATCATGAGCCTCCTTCAAGATAACTTCTTTCAACTCAGAATCTGATGGTACACAAAGGCGTCCTTTGTACCACAGAACTCCTTCTTCGTCTTCGGTGAATCCGGGTACTTTGCCTGTACCGATACGAGGCTTGATTCCGTCCATACTGGCATTTCCCTTCCGCGCCTCTTTAATTTGACTGATCAAAGTGGGCTGGAGTTCTATGCTAGACAAAAATCCTTCACTTACTAATTCCATTCGAAAAGCTTCCATCTCTTTGTGCAAACTTGGTTGCTCCTTCAAAATCATGGAGTTCAAGCGGCACGGCAATCTGCTAAGGGCATCAGCTACTACGTTAGCTTTACCAGGGTGATAGTGAATGTCTAGGTCGTAATCCTTGATTAGCTCAATCCATCTTCTATGCCTCATATTCAGCTCCTTCTGAGTGAATATATACTTTAGGCTCTTGTGATCCGAATAGATCTCACAACGGTTTCCCATCAGGTAATGTCTCCATGTTTTCAGGGCTAGAACTATGGCTGCGAGTTCGAGGTCATGGGTTGGGTAATTTTGCTCATGTTGCTTCAGTTGTCGAGATAGATAAGATATAATTTTGCCTTCCTGCATTAGCACACATCCGAGACCGATCTTGGATGCATCACAATACACATCGAAGGGCTTCGTGATATCTGGCATGATCAAGATTGGGGCTGAAATCAATCTACTCTTGAGTTCTTGAAAACTCGCTTCACACTTGTCTGTCCATTCAAACTTCTTGTCCTTCTTCAGCAATTGGGTCATGGGTCGGGCGATACTAGATAATCCTTCTACGAATTTGCGGTAATATCCCGCCAATCCGAGAAATGCACGAACTTGGGTTTGAGTGGTTGGGGCTTGCCAATCTTCTACATCTTTCACTTTGGCAGGGTCAACTTCAATTCCTCCGGCTGATACAATGTGACCGAGGAATCCTACCTCCTGTAACCAGAATTCACATTTGCTAAACTTTGCATACAGCTGATGCTCTCTAAGGGTTCCAAGAATGGTCCTTAGGTGTAGCTCATGTTCTTCTTCTGATTTGGAATAAATCAGAATGTCATGGATGAAAACAACAACAAACTTATCCAGGAAGTCCATAAAAATCTTATTCATGAGATTCATGAAATAAGCGGGGGCATTGGTTAGTCCGAAAGACATGACTGTATACTCGTACAATCCATATCTGGTGGTAATGGTAGTCTTTGGAATATCCTCTGCACGAATCTTGAGTTGATGATATCCGGTTCTAAGATCAATCTTAGAAAACACTTTGGCACCGGTCAACTGATCAAACAAATCTTCTATCTTGGGCAAGGGGTACTTGTTCTTGATAGTGACATCATTCAATTTCCAATAATCCGTACACAAACGGTTACCTCCATCCTTCTTGTCCACAAACAAGTTAGGTGACCTCCAAGGTGACGCACTTGGTTGAATCAATCCAATTTCCAGCATGGAATCCAGTTGCTTCTTCAATTCTGCGAGCTCTAACAGGTTCATACTATAGGGTCTCTGAGCTATGGGTCCGGTTCCAGGAATTAGTTCAATGATAAACTCGATATCCCGATCTGGGGGCATACCGGGCAAAACATCTGGAAATACATCGGGGTATTCACAGACTATCCAGACTTGGTCAATGGTAGGTTGGGCTATACTCTTGTTGCACTTGAATTGACGAGGTAAGGTTCAGATATATGCTCGACTGATATTCCGGCTGTACTGGTCATGGTTATGGCTTTCTTGGCACAATCAATCAATCCTTTATGTTTGGACATCCAATCCATTCCTAGTACTACTTCCAAACCTTTAGTTCCGAGTACTATCAGATTTGCATAAAAATCTATGCCATGGATTCAGATAGGGACGGCTTTGCAAATTTTCCTAGCCTTGGTGGTTGATCCGGGAATTTGAACAATCATAACATGCTTCAGTTTGGTTGGTTGAATTTTACTAGTGCATGCAAATTCTTCGGTGACAAATGAATGCGACGCACCAAAATCAAACAACACTCTTGCAAGTACTGAATTAACAGAAAACATACCCAGCACGATGTCTAGCGCTTCCTGAGCTTCTTCAGCATGCATGAGAAAAAGACGGCCATTGCAGTTGAGTGAATTCCCTGGGGCAAATCTTCTCCCTGGCTGAACACGACGCTGCTGCTGAGCTGGGACATTGGCATTGGGGGCTGTAGCATTCTTATTGTTGGGGCACTCGTTGGAATAGTGGCCTTTATTTCCATAGTCATAACAGGTCACTTGCGACTTTTCCTTGGCTGCTACAGGCACGACATTGCTTCCAGTCCTAGGGGCAGTGTTGGCATTGGCGGTAGAATTGTTGTTGTTGAACTTGGGTGGGGCACGGTTGAAATTGCTAGCGTTGCCGGGGTTGTTGTGATTTCCTCTGGGTCTAGGGTTTCCACGGTTGGGATAGGTTGGATGGTTCATCGGGGGTCTGTTGGTCCTTCGAGCAAATCCTGGAGATGGGTTGGGGCGATACTTTGGGGTCTGATGGGTTCCTGGTTGATGCATCATGCGACGCTTGCGGTTCTCATTGGCTTGGTTGATCTTTCCTTCCATCTGGATAGCAGAGTCAACAAGGGCTTCAATATCAGCAAAGGGGATATTGACTAACACCGTCTGCATCTCATCATGCAGACCATTCAAGAATCTTTATTTCTTCTTTGCTTCGGTGTCAATCTCATCCGGGGCATACCTAGCTAATGACAAAAATTTGTCACGGTATTCTACTACAGTGATCCTTCCTTGCTTCAGTTCTCTGAACTCGTCTCTCATCCTCTTGATCAAACCTGGTGGCACATGGGTTCTGCAAAACTTGACCTTGAATTCCTCCCAGGTCATCATCTGGCCTCCGGTCATTGCGCGAACACTGTTCCACCATGCGCTGGCATCTCCGGCTAGATAGTGGGTGGCGAACAGAACTTTCTCATGGGCTTCCACTCCAGCGACTTCTAAGTTATTTTCCATGGTCTGCAGCCAATCATCAGCGTCTAGCGGTTCATCTGACTTAGTGAAAACAGGTGGGTTGGTATTCTGGAAGTTCTTGAGCTTAGATCCGTGGTTGTCCTGATTTCTGTGGCCTTGGTTGTTGTGGGAAAGTTGGGCTATCTGCTGAAGTGTGGCTAGGTTGGCTTGACGTTCGGCTCTTTCAGCTTCGCGGTCAGAAGTCAACATTTGCAGAATCTGCAACATCGGATCCGAGGATGAACCACTTCTTCCACGTGGCATCTGAAGATTGAGAAAAGAGGGAAATTTTCTAAAGTTTTGGGTCTTTGAAATTTTTTAAAGTTTGACTCAGATTTTCTAGCAACTTGCTTTTTCATTCATTCATTCATTGCACATGATACAACACACACCACAACAAAGAAAAGAAGATGGTTTTAAGAACCATTCTGAGAACTACGATATAGTGGGACCGAATACTACTCACTACACTAGTGCTCAAGTGCTACTACTCCTCGGAATCTGTGGCCTCATCATCCTCATCGTCATCGATGAAGGCGAAATCGTCCTCATCGGTGAAGAAATTCATAGCCTGATCCTCCAGAAAATCATCGTCATCGTTGAGATAGGAGTAAGGGTCTCCATGAAGATCCTCTCCAGCATTCTCCCTTTCCTCCAACTACATGTCTCTCTCGTGGATGGTCTCCTACAGAGATGAGATGCGGTGGCGAAGACGGGCAATGATGCGCTCCTTCTTGTCTAACTGACGACGGCGAGACTTGCGATCCTTTGCTAGCATGGCGATGGTTTGGTCCTTCTTCTTGATGATGGAACACTTGTGGTTGTAGTAGTCACGGCAGTTGTCTAACTCCTGCGGACGATCGTACATCATGAAGCTAAGGTGGTCCAATTGAGTCTTCAGGTCGGGGTGGTATGGGGCTTCCAGTGGTTGTCCATTAGCATCACGCCTTGGGCAAAACTCAAAGCGAGTACCCTTGATCTGATTGATGCTTTTCCCACACAAACGGGAAAGAGCTTCCTGCATGGCCCTGGCAAGTCCATCGAGCCAGTTGTTTTCTCTTAAGGTAAACTGAATTCCCTCAGCAGTGGGAGGTTCAATCTTTCCTCTGAGACTTGCAACAATTAGCCACTGCAGATCTTCTCCTCCTTGATCATTGAGCTGAGCTCCGAAGAATTCAGGGTGCGGACGCTCCAGAAGTTCCGAAAGCTGGTCCAAATCCCTCTCAAAGATCAGGTCTCCCCCATTCCCCAGCTGATAAAACTTGCTATACTTCACGTCCATCTATAAGAATATAGGATGAGTAAGTTAGTAGAGTGATCAAGTGTGTCAAAATTTTATGTATTTACAAGAGTTTTTGAGGAACATGAATTTTCATGAAAGAATCAAAGGGATAAGAATGAGAATAAGTTTTTGTAAATATTTGTTTTCCTTGGTTTTGAAACTAAGTTTTTGATTCAAATGTCCAGTCTAACTAGGGTCTCCTATGGTCAGGATGGCTCTGATACCAACTTGTCAACACCCGGATTTTTAATCCCAGATGCCTGTTATGCCATACATCGCAATCCCAGGATTACCATTTTTGCGAGACATAACAGAATTGGATACCATAGTACATCATCCATTAAAAACTGTACATAAGTTCTTACACAAATAGGGATCTCATGGTCCGGTTCTTAATACAACATCAAGCAGCGGAATACGTAATAATAACGGTAGCGTAGGCGAAGCTCCATCTTCGGGGTCACAGGCAATGCTGATGATGGGAGATGATCCTAGTTGTCGTAACCTTCCTGGGGTACATCCTCCAGGTACTCCTCTTCATAGTCTGGCCATGGGAATAGCCGGGGACAAAGCCATGAGTACTCTTTAAGTACTCGCAAACTAATACTAACAAGTGAAAGGGGGTTTTGGTAATAGGACACTAGGCTCTAGGGTTATTTTTCAAAAGCCAGATTTATCTCTACTAAGTTCCAAAGCTAGTCACAATTTTATAACTCCTAAGGGGGATCTTGTACTCATGTCAAAACTCTGTTGTGGTCAAGTCAAATTCTCAATTCATTTCACGAGTCATTTTTAAAAGTCTGACGGGGGAACAGTATGGCCACTCCAACTGTCCATAACCGCGGACGCGGCTATTCGAATAGTTTGACACTCTGCAGAGATTGTACACTTTCACCACAACATTCGATACATCCGTTAGGAACAAATCCTGAATTCACCATACTCAGTATGTGGATAATCAATCCTAACCTTTCAATTACACGCCCTAGTATAAGCACCTCTCCTGTGAGTTTGGCCTCCCAACCATGACCAACTGTCATCTTGGGTACTGCACAGGTGGACAATCTTCACAAGGTAGCCTTAGCTCAGACCTTGGCCGTGAGGGAACTAATGCTAAGGTATATAAGTTTCCAGTCAAGCCCTACCCAATCTTCGGGTATTGTGGTTGTACGATAAAATTGGAATGGTATCGCATCCAGACAACCATCAGTTTTATAAAGGGCTAAGGCTCATGCCTCAACATTTTCATCACCAAAATCATCAGGTGTTCGAAAACACATGTCCAAAACATTTCAATAGAATGATCCATCATTCCAAGGTTTTCATAACCACTTTTCCACCAAGTATTCCCATCTAAAGTTGATCAAGTTTTATGCTTAGCACTAGCATTTACAAGTGGGGGTAAGTACTAATGAGGGGTGGTAAACTAGTGGAGTTCTAACTAAGTTCAATCTCATGCCTTAAGATGACATCAAGATTATCTAGCTTAGGACAAATTTTATGCTCTTTATGCAACCTTCACATATCTTTCTAGTATCTACCATTCACTTAGGTAAAATCTAGGTAAGAGCTTTGATAAAGAAATAAAGTAAGAAGCTTGCAAGTAAAACTAGGATTGGTTTATCAAGTGAGTATATTCACATATGCTTAAGGCATATAGTTGGCATGGTAACAAATAGTGGTTTGTTGCATCAGTAGAGTATCTTGCAAGGGTTAGCTTGCACATTCACTAGTAGTATTAGGCTTGCATGATTGTCAATATAAGCTTGCCTTGTGCAGAGCAGTGGTTGACGTTCTCCTCGGCTTGGTTTAACATCGACTCTAATCATTACAAGATTAGGGCTTGGTTTAATTCCTTTTATTTTTAGAAAAGTAATTTCTACTCATTGAAAAACTACTTAAGATTTAATATTCTTCAAACCAAACATGGGATCATGTTGACACATGTCATCACCACATATTTTAGTTCATGGGAATGTGATTTAAAGTGGTGTCAGAATTTAATAAAGTTTTACCCTTTTATTTTAATTAAATAAAGTGACTAGAAATGCCTATGTAGCATTCTTTTATTACTTGAACATTATTTCTGCAAGTAAACCTATATATTTTTATATATTCTGAAAGGTATGCTTAAATGTGATTTTTGAGAGTTGGATTCAACTCAAAAGCTATTATGGTTTAAATTTGAAAAATGTTTGAATGCAGAAAAGCTTCTGCCTTGTTATTTTTACCATGGATGATCTATAGATCCAAATGACTTGAATCCAACGGGCTTGCATTCAGCATTCCCAGACCTTTCTAACAAAATTGGTTTCATTCAATTTGGTGCACTGAATCGATCTGGGTTAATTTTTGAAGTTGGGTACAGAAGTGAGTTTGAAATAAAATGGAAAAGTTTTAATTCAAATAACTGGGCTGCGCGGGAAAGGTTAACGGGCCGGTCTACTAAGCGTAGCGCTTCCGCAGGCTGCTTAAGTGGGTGTCTCCACTCGTCAGTGACACAGGGGGTGCGAAGCGATACGGGGCAACGTGGGTCGTTCAATCTGATTCTAGTCCAACGACTGAGAGTCATCGTCGACGTTGGGCAACGCCGGCGAGAAAGAAACCTAGAGCGGCCAGTGGGGGTTGCTGGGGGCTCACCGGGGTGCAGGCGAGGGTCGGCGAGGCGGGCGAACGACGAAGTCGACGACGGCGAACTCAGGGGTGGACGAAATTGATGGCGCCCTTCTTCTCCAGAGGCGGCAGGCTCCGGTGAAATTCCGGCGAAGTGCTGCTCGCCTTGCTCCGGGAACGGTGTGGCACGATCAGTGATGAGAGGGGAGTAGAATAGTGTGAAGAATTCGAGCGGGGGTGGCCTCTATTTATAGTCGAGCGAGGGGACCGACGGGGGGCACGGTGAGCTCGTCGGGGGCGATGGTACAGACGGCTATTAGCATGGGAGAAGGTAGGGGACGGTGCGGTGTTCCCTGGCAATGCTCAACGACATGGTTTCGAGGCGTGGGGCGGTGCGGCTTGGTCTGGAACACGCGACGCTTTGCGCGGCAGAGGCGGCGTCTTCGACGGCGAGCGGTGGCTGTGCGTCACGGGGCGGCGAACGAGGATGTCTGGCGGTCTCCTGGGTCGGTGGCGATCGTGTGTGCACGGGGCGAGGGCGGCGTGGTCTATGGGCTTCGGTCGAGGGTGGCGCTCTGGCGCATGCTCGGCATGGTCGCTGGCGGTCTAGGCGCGGTCCGTGCGTGTGGTCCAGGGGTTGGCAAGGTTCGAGCGTTGGACAGGGAGTGGCGATGGACGGTGGGCTGCCTCCCAGACATGCTGGCTAGGCTTGTTTCTCCTCCTAGCTTGCTATCGACATGGGGGTGACAAGGTTGGCTTCGGCTGTTCACCATTGATGGCAATGCCAAGCTTACAGTGGGGCTAGTGCTTGGTTTAACTTGCTAGATGATCTACTGAGATGGTTGTGAGCTAGATAGGGATCCAGTTAGGCAAGAATCACTGCTCACAATAGTGTTTGGATTTTGTTTGATTTGTGTCTGCAACCTGTTTGATGAAATGGCCGCATGAATTCAAGTTTTGAATTTTGAAAAGATTTTTGGTGGGTGTGCTAGATTGGTGCTGGTGAGTCTGCAGATGCTTGGGTTTTGAAAGTTGAGCTTGTTTGAGTGGTTTTTGAAAAAGTGGGATCTTCTCATATGATAAAGATTCAATTTTGAATTGTCATTTAAACTATGCATTTGAAAGTTTCTGGATGATCACAAAGTGGGCCTTGATACCTTGTTATGAGTACATTCAAGGGGTGCAAAGATCCAGAAAAGTTTCTGTTAGGTTCTGAAAGTTTGAGACAACCAAAGTAGGCATGGGAGTTAAATTGGTCAAAATGACCATTCCTTTATTTTATTTGCTTTGCTTTATTTGTCTTTGGCAGAAGTGTGGGAAATGTTTTAGATGATGTTTATTTCACCTAAGAAACATTTTACAAGCAAGGAAACATACAAACAAGGTGGTTCAAAAGAATTTCAAATTCAATGCATACTCATACGCATGCATTCCTAAATTTTTTTAGAAAAGTTGTTGTTAACCCTAATTTTGATGATTAGAAATTGATGATCCAAGTTTAGTATTTTGTGGATGTTACATACCACATGCATGGTATGGATAAGAAGCTCACTGAATTACATGGGATGCTCAAGCAGGCAGAGGCGGATCTCAAGAAGGGCGCCAGTCAAGTGTTGATGGTGCAAAATAAGGCTAAGTTCAAGAAGAGTTCTTGGACTAAGAAGAAGGCTAAGTCAGGAGGAAAGCAGGCTCAGGACCCGGTCCCAAGTGCTTCCTCAGGGACTAAGCCATCTCCTTCAGCCGGATCCACTTGCTTCTACTTCAAGGCGGATGACCACTGGAAGAGGAACTGCAGTAAGTATTTGGCTGATAAATCCAGAGTGGAGGTATGACTTTCGACTTAGGTACACTTGTGTCACATCAAAAAAATTCAAATTTTGAAATGTGAAAAATAAATAAACAAAATAAATAATTATTAAAATTTAGGGTGAAAAGAAACTTTTTGATTCCAAATGGAAACATCAAAACCTATTTTGATCAAATAGAATCCTAAAGGGATTTAAAAAAAGATAAACAAATAATAAATAAAGTTATAAAAGTTGGAATCACCATTTTTGGATCTTTAAATAAAAAGATATGGTTTTTATGAGCAAAGGAAGAAATAAATAAATAAGGACTATTTTAAAGAGCCAAATTAAAACTTGGCCAAGCAAATAAAATAAAATATTTTTTTTATAAAAAGAGTACATGATTATTTAAATAAAATCATGAGGATTTATTATTATCCAATTTCTTTTAGATAAAGACATTTCCTATTTTGAATGAACATTAAAACTTAATAAAGTATTTTAAATAATAATTCAAAGTGATTTATTTTTAAATAAAACCTACAGAAAAGGATTTGGTAAAATTTAGATTTCAAATAGAGTTTTAAAACATATTTAAATCTTATTTTGAAATAAAGACTAATGTCTATTTATTTTTAATAAATAATAAACCCTAAAATTAATTATTCTAAATTTGACTTTAGAATATGTTAATAAACAGTATTAAAATCTACACAAAGTTTGCTAGAGGTTTGAATTCAAATAGTGTTTGAATTGTTTGAATAGAAATCAAAACAGAAATTCAAAATAGAAAAAGAAAAAACATTCTGTACAAAAAAATGAATAGACATTTCTTTCGTGATGACTGGACCACACCTTTCCCCTCCTCCTCTCGCTGACCGCTGAGCCCCACCCGGCAGGCCTTCTTCCTCACCCCCCGTAGTGACCACGCCCGCGCCTCGCCGTTTCTGCCATTGATTAAGGTGATCAATTCACATTGATGCTGCAACGATTACTCCCTGCAACCGTACGTGCTTAAACGCCTCTCTCCCTTTCCCCTCAGTCTACATTCCATCGGAGCCCCAGGGCTGCTCCAATTTCCCTCAGCAATGCATTGTCTCCGACGATCTCCACCGGCCAATTCCGGCCAACACCGCCAGCCCCGTACCCCCCAGAGAAAACGAGTGAGATGCGCACCTCCCAGTACCTTCCCCTTGCCCGCGCGCGCCCTAGAGGCTCGGCAACCTCGACGATAGAGCGCCACCACCGTCTGATCCTTTCCGGCGACCTTTCCCTGTAAGCTCCATCCTCCCCAATCTCTATGGATGGTGCTCCCGCACTCGCCGTACCCTCGCGCATCTAACCCCACTATTTTCTTTCTCTCTCGTGCTCCGTAGCGACGCCACCGACAAAGCAAGTGCGTGTCCGACGGCGCCAAGAACTCCGGTGAGGAATTCCCATCATCCCTGTGCGCCCCCTACCCAACGACGAACACCTTGAGCACCACCGCGACGTTGCGAATCCGGTGATCCCTTCCTCCCCTTCTCTCGCTTCCTAGAATGGCCGGACCACCTAAGACAGAGCGCTCCGCGGATCGCCGTCGCGTCAGCGCCGCCAGATCCAGGTAGAGCTGCTGAGAGCCGTTAGATGTTGATCCAGCGGACACGATAGATTCACTTAGCGAACAGGTATGGAGCATTCTGTGCCGCACGATCTAACTTAGATCTAACGATCCACAGAGTGTGATCCGCGCGAACCGGTACGCGCCAGTAAGAAAGCGCCACGTGTCTAGAGTTTGTTTTAAAACAGAAATTTTGATCTATTAGATATGCATACTTGCAAAATTCATAACTTTTAATCCACACATCCAAATTTTGCAAATTTTATATCAATGGAATCAGCAGAACTAGTACTTTACAACCATACACTTTGTTTAATGTATTGCTTCTGGAAAATTAGTTGTTTTTGCAGAAACTTGTGTAGGCATAATTTGAATATAAAGATAGTTCTAGAAATATTTTTATGGTAAAATCTTTGGCAAATGGATTATTTTGAACCTACTGACCATAGAAACCAACTTATGGATTTAAAAGTGTATTTTGTGAAGCCAAAGAATAAATCTTTGAATTAGAACATTTCTAGTCAAATAAAAATATTGTTTATGTGTTAAAAATACTTTTTGAGTAAAATCTTTGTTAAACATTTTGTGAAGCCAAATAATAAATCTTATGGCTATAGTTTTGTATGTGCACTAGAAGAAAACCACCCAGGGACTTAAAGATTGAACATGTTTCTCGTACAGTGGCTTCTTTGTACAACCACATGCTAAATGGGCTCTGTCTTAGTCAACTACATAGTGGAAGACTCATGCATTGGCATCTTCAGGTTAACTAGAATTGTGTATGGAAATATATCCCTACATTGGTGCCTGGTAGACAGCTAGCATTGTGTATTGGGAGGACTCCTATGGAAAGACTTTGTCACATTCTCGATCTGTCGGTACTCCATTTGGTGAGTACTTATCCAGCGGCCACTGGTGGCGTCAAGACGAGATTGTGTCATGTGGGTAAAGTGTACAACTTCTGCAGAAGATCAAATTCTAAGTACTTAGTCATGTCCCCGGTTATGGACAACCCTGAGCAACTAAGGCCTGAAGCTATGGAAGATCTCGACATTCCAATTTCTCAAAGTAAAACTTGATGGTGTCAACAAGGGATTAGAAGCACTTGGAGTTTTCCAAGAAGTTCAGAAATATTGTCAAAAGATCAAAACTATTTTGAAAAGATAGGATAAAACTATATTAATTTCTACAAATGAGCCTAAACCCTACTTAGCCAAATATGCATGTAATGATAGGATCCACTTATTTCTTCATAGTAGTGAAACTTGCCAATACAATTCAAATGTATTGACCCTTGTGGCTGCAACTTATTATGTTGCAGGTTTGTTTGATGTTAGTGAAGTGTATTGAATAGGATTACAAGTCTACAACCAACATGATTGCCTGTGGCACTTTGAAGATGAAGGCCTCCATGCTATATAGATAATCTGCTGCATTGCAATGTGATATCCAAATGAGCTATGTAAGATGTAATGAATTATTTTATTCCTGGTTATATAGTTGTATTATGACCTTTGTTTCTTGATATTACATCTTAACTGTGGATGCTAGCTATTGATCCAGGGACTAGCATTGTAAACACAGGTATCTCTTAAAGGTTGGGACCTCTATAACTTGTTTGCAATGTTATGGACATATATCTTGCTGATGCACCTAATAGTTCTTGGGTATATGATACAGGATCAGTTATTCACATCTGCAACTCATTGCAGGGACTAGTAAGAACTAGGAGCGTAGCAAGTGGCGAGGTTGATATTCGAGTCGGCAATAAAGCAAGAGTTGCTGCGTTGTAAGTCGGCACGATGCAACTTCATTTACCTTAAGGATTCATTATGGAACTGAATAATTGTTATTATGTTCCAGTGCTCAGTCAAAACATTATTTCTGCTTCATGTTTGATGAGGCAAGGCTATGAGTCGAATATCAAGAATAATGGTTGTTCTTTATATTTTAATGATATGTTTCACGGCTTTGCACCCATCTAGGACGGGTTATTTATTTTGAATCTTGATGGTGAATCGGTTTATAACATAAATGTTAAAAGTTTGAAACCAAATGATGTGAATATGACTTACTTTTGGCATTGTCGGCTTGGTCATATAAGTTGGAAATGCATGAAGAAGCTCCATGATGATGGACTCCTAACTTCGTTCTACATGGAGTCGTTCGAGACATGCGAATGTTGCCTATTAGGAAAAATGACCAAGACACCTTTTGCAAAGAGTTGCGAGAGGGCGTCCGACTTGTTGGGACTAGTACATAGTGATGTATGTGGACCAATGAGCACGACAGCCAGGGGTGGTTATGAGTACTTCATTACCTTCACTGATGATTTGAGTCGGTATGGATATATCTACTTGATGAAACATAAGTCGGAAGCCTTTGAAAAGTTCAAATAATTCTAGAATGAAGCACATAATCAACTCGACAAGAAAATAAAGTGTCTTCGGTCGGACCGAGGAGGCGAGTACATGAGCCATGAGTTTAATGACCATCTAAAAAGTTGTGGAATGGTTCCTCAACTTACTCCGCCAGGAACGCCGCAAAGGAACAGTGTTTCAGAAAGGCGAAATTGTACCTTGGTGGACATGGTATGATCAATGATGGGTCGGACAGATATACCTTTATCATTTTGGGGTTATTATCTAGAAACAACGGCGTTCACACTAAACAAAGTACCATCAAAGTCGATGGAGAAGACACCGCATGAGATGTGGACAGGCAAAAAGACGAGTTTTTCTTTTCTTAAGATTTGGGGTTGTGAAGAATTTGTCAAGTGACTTCAGTCGGACAAGCTTACGACCAAGTCAGATAAGTGTATTTTCGTGGGGCATCCGAGGGAAACCTTGGGTTACTACTTCTACAACTGGGAAGAGGGCAAAGTGTTTTTCGCTCGGAACGGTGTCTTCCTTGAGAAAGAGTTTCTCAGTCGGGGAGTCAGTGGGAGCACAGTGCAGCTCGAAGAAATTTGAGAGGAACCGGCTAGTAGTGAGTCGGCAAAAACCTTGGAGGTTGAGCCAGTCGTGGTAGCTAAGCCGGCAGCATCACCTGTACTACAAAGATTGGCAAGATTGCGAAGTGTTCGTGATGTATTAATGTTAGACAGTGATGAGCCAGCAAATTATTCGGAAGCGATGGTGGGATCTGATTCTGATTTATGGCTTGGAGCCATGAGATCCGAGTTAAAGTCCATGGATGAAAATCAAGTTTGGAACTTGGTTGATCTGCCAGACGGTGCAAGACCCGTCGAGTGCAAATGGGTCTTTAAGAAAAAAACTGATATGTATGGAAATGTCTCCGTCTATAAAGCACGTCTTGTCGTGAAGGGGTTCCGACAAGTTCAAGGAGTTGATTACGACGAGACTTTCTCGCCCGTAGTGATGCTTAAATCAGTTCGGATCATGTTAGTTATAGCGGCCTATTTCGACTATGAGATATGGTAGATGGATGTCAAAACGGCTTTCCTTAATGGAAATTTAACCGAGGACGTGTATATGATACAGCCCGAGGGTTTTTTCTATTCGGCTAATGCTGGCAAGGTGTGTAAACTTCAGAAATCCATTTATGGGTTGAGGCAAGCATCTCGGAGTTGGAATATTCGCTTTGATGAGGTAGTCAAATCGTTTGGCTTCATCAAGAGTGATCATGATTCTTGTTTATACAAGAAGTTTAGTGGGACCAAAGTAAACTTTCTAATCTTATATGTGGATGACATATTATTGATTGGAAATGATGTCCAGATGTTGCAAGAAACCAAGGAATCAATGGAAAGGAGTTTTTCAATGAAAGACTTGGGTGAGGCAACATATATTCTCGGAATCCGGATCTATAGAGATGGATCAAGAAGGCTCATTGGATTGAGTCAGAGTACTTATTTGGACAAAGTGTTGAAGAAGTTCAGCATGGAATCGTCTAAGAACGGGTTCTTACCGATGTCACATGGCGTAAAACTTAGCAAGACTCAGTTTCCTTTGACAACTGATGAGCGAAGTCGGATGAGTGCGATTCTGTATGCTTCTGCAGTCGGATCCATCATGTATGCCATGATTTGTACTAGGCCGGATGTTTCATATGCTCTAAGTGTTGTGAGCAGATACCAGACTGATCCTAGAGAAATCCACTGGACAGCGGCTAAAAATATCCTAAAGTACTTGAGAAGGACTAAGGATATGTTTTTGGTTTATTGTGGTGAATATGAACTCAGTGTAAAGGGTTACACGGATGCGAGTTATCTTACAGACTCTGATGATTCTCGTTTGCAATCCGGTACGTGTTTATTATAAACGGAGGTGTTGTGAGCTGGAGGAGTTCCAAGAAAGAGACTGTGTCTGCAGCTACAACAGAGGCTGAGTATATTGTCGCCTCAGAGGAAGCAAAGGAAGCTGTTTGGATGAGGAATTTCCTCATGGATCTTGGTGTGGTTCAGGGCTCGTCCAATCCGTTAGACATGTATTGTGATAACATTGGTGCTATTGCATAAGCCAGGGAACCTAGACAACACTAGAAGAACAAGCACATACTCATGGTGTACCACCTGATTCACCAGTTCGTGGATCAGGGTGATATCAAGTTATGAAAGGTACACACGGATGCAAATATTGCGGATCTGTTGACAAAGCTGTTACCACAACCGAAGCATGAGGCGCACCTGAGAGACATAGGCATTAGATGCCTAGACATGTCATGTCGGAAGATTGACTCTAGTGCAAGTGGGAGACTGTTGGGAATATGCCCTAGAGGCAATCATGTATGATGATATTTCCCATTGTATTCATAAAGATATTAAGTTTTCCTTGTATGAGCATCTAATGTATATCATTGAATATGTGATTTGGTTGTGGAACTATACATTCATATTGTTTGTACTAAATGTCCTTGGTCATTGAGGTTGTGCTGGACACACAACTTAGACCAATGTGAAAGTCGGCTTGATGACTCGGTTCCACTTGTCATGGGCATGGAGATGCTATTCCGACTTACACAGATTCGGCTAAAGAGTTTAGCGAGTCGGATTGACCCATATTGAGGTACAATGAACAAGTTGTCATTTGTATATCTCAATCAATGTAATCCTTAGACCTGATGTTATTGCATAGTCCGAGTTGAGGATCACTGACTTTGGTTCTGTCAAACATTGATCCGTAACTGGGCAGTTATAAAGGCAGAGTTCGGGTCGACTGATAATCAAGCTACGTGATGTGAATAACCAAGATGGGATGTTTCCCCTCCACTTTAAGATATATTCTCTAGGCCCTCTCAGATGATATGATTCGGAAAGCATGGCCATGCACGACTCGGTTAAGTGTTAACTGAGGCGATCGACTAAGAGTTAATCATATGAATCACTTATCTCGGATTGAGAAGAGAGTCGGACTATTTAAGGGATGACAAATATTCTCCTATAGTCTGACAAGGTATATCGTGAGGCAAAAGGGACTCGGACGTAAGTCGCATTGGAAAGGCAAGTCGTCATGACTCTTTGGTACTTGGGAGTCGGCACGTTCTGCTAGGAGCCGCTACCGACTGATCGATTGAGAGTCGGACTCTAATCGTGTCCAAGTAGCCATGAGCCTGCGGGGTCACACACTTAAGAGCGGGAGCAAGTTCAGATTAGATCTGAACCGGAAATCTGGTTGGGTTGGACCCGAGCCTGATTTGGACTGAGTCAGTGAGTCGGACTCACGGTGACTGGTATTATATGGGCTTTAGTGAATGGGCCATGTGAGTGGAGCCCACGTTCACTCCCTATATATAGTGGAGCACAGTAACCTAGAAGAGTTAATCGTTGATCGGTTAGGTCATTCCATGTGTTGGAACCCTAGCTCCACAGCAGTCCTGCCATCGTAACGAACCTAGCAGTTCGCCGCCGGTGCTCCTCCTTGTACGTGTGGATTTCTGCAGAGGTGTTGTACGATCAGCACCAGGACGATCGGATCGTAAGGACTACACTGCATCAACTGACGCGCTACATCAGTAATCCGCAACTGCGTGTCTAGTGGTAAACCTCGTGGCCTTCTACCTCAGCTGGATCTTGGGATCATCACGTTAGAGGGAAAAAGTTTTTTTTATCTCTACGTGGCCCTACACATTAATCCATTGAGGATCGCTAGGAGACACCACATCGTCCTACGCCCTTCGCCATGCCATTAGCTCACTGCACCATCGTCACCGATGAGCCCCGACCATCCCGTATAGCCCCTCTCGCTCAGCTATAAAAGGAGGCCACCCCAGCCCTCATTCGCCACACCATCTCACTCCCCACCTCACATAGAACACCCCTGACCCATCCCCAGAGCAAGGCGAGCTCCGCATCACCGGAATTTCACTGGAGTCCGCCGCTATAGAGGAGGAGAAGGGTTGTTAATTGCGACCGCCCCAGGAGCCGTAGCGACCACCGTTTGAACCGCCATCATCGACAACATCGTTTGCCCCCATCGCCTACCCTAGCTTGAGATTTGGTAAGCCGCCGTGTGCCCCCACCGTCGCCGTTAGGGTTAAGTCTCACCGGAGCTGTTCGGCGGAGACGAAGAACGTGAACCGTAGATCCTAGTCTAATCGCACGGCTTAGATTGAAACATACCCCTTCACTTAGACTATGCCGCTAACGCGTGGGACCTCTCTAGTAGTAGCCTGTTGTGCACGCGTTGTGAAGTTGGGCAGGTCCAGTTTAGTTCCCGCGCTCAGCCCAGTAATTCAAATATAGATTTTCCAATTTAGTTCAAACCTAGTTCTGGCAGTAGATTCAAAAATCAATTCAGATTGCTTTACTGAACCAAATTGTATGAAACCAATTTTGATAGAAAGGTATTGAAATTATCAATCCAAGCCCATTGGATTCAAATCATTTGGACTTATAGATCACCTATACCAAAAATAACAAGACAGAGACTTTTCTACATTCAAACATTTTTCAAAATTCAACCATAAATGTTTTTTAGTTGATTCCAACTCTCCAAAATCACATTTGACCAGATCTATCTGAGTACGTAAAATATTTAGGTTTACATGCAGTGATCTTGGACAAGTACTAAAAGAATGCTACATAGGCATTTCTAGTCACTTTAATTATTTAAAATAATAATGTTAAACATTATTAAATTGTGACACAACTTTAAATCACATTCCCAAGTATTAAAATATGTGGTGATGACATGTATCAACATGTTCTCATATTTTAATTGGAGAATATTAAATCTTAAGTAGTTTTTAATGAGTAGAAATTACTTTTCTAAAATAAAATAAATAATACTAGGTCTTTAATTCATGTGATGATTGTGATGATGCTAGATCATCTAGTATGAACCTTTGTGTGCTAAATAGAAGTAGTTAAGTATTGTTTGGTGATTGTGTACCTCGTATTTACTTATAGACACTAGTACCAACCAAGGCTATGAGGAGGAGGAGTACTACTACTACGAAGAAGAAAACTTCAACCACTTCACTACTCAAGGCAAGCTACCACTTGCATGTTATCTACGAAAGCTACACTATGAAAGCTAATACTTGCAAGTCCCACAATACAAGTTAACTTTGCAAGCTAGATAACCTATGCAATGCATTAGGCATGCTTTGGTTATGCAACCTTGATTATACCAAATCCCAGTTTTACTTGCCAACTTTATTATTTTATTTCTTTATCAAAGCTCTTTATTACTTTTACTTAGTGACTTGGGAGTTTTGGAAAGATATTGTAGGTAACATAAAGAGCATAAAACTTGGACTAAGTTAGTTAGAAATAGATGTCATACTGAGACATGAGATCTAGATTTGGATAAGTCACACTTGATTAGCACCCCTCATTAGTGATTACCCTCAATTTTAGTGGCTAGTGCTAAGCATAAAAGTTGATCACTTTAGATGGGAATACTTGGTGAAAATGATTATGAAAACCTTAGAATGAAGATTCATTCTATTGAAATGTTTTGACATGTGTGATGAAGACCATATGATTTGATGATGAAAATGTTGAGGCATGAGCCTTAGCCCTGTTTAATAATTGATGGTTGGGTTCGGATGCGATACCATTCCAATTTTACCGTACAACCACAATACCCGAATTTGTGTAGGGCTTAACTGGAAGTTTATATATCTTAGTATGGGTTACCTTGGGGAAGAGGTTTGACCTGAGGCTACCTCGTGATGATTGTCCATGTGCAGTTCCCAAGATGACAGATGGTCATGGTTGGGAGGCCAAACTCATAGGGAAGGTGCCTATACTAGGATGTGTAATGGAAAGGTTAGGATTGATTATCCGCATAGTGAGTATGGTGATTTAGGATTGTTCCTGACGGATGTATAGAATATTGTGGTGAAAGTGTACCACCTCTGCAGAGTGTCAAACTATTCGAATAGCCGTGTCCGCGGTTATGGACAGTTGGAGTGGCCATACTGTTCCATCGTCAGATGTTTTCAAAATGACTTGTGAAATGACTCATGACTTTGACTTGACCACAACAGGGTTGTGAACATGAAAATTAAGTTCCCACTTAGGTGTTGTAACACATTAAATTAGTTTTCTTTACTTCTAAACTCAGTTAGAGATAAACCTGCCTTTTTGCAAATAAACCTAGAGCTTAGAATTCCTACTTGAACCACTGTACTTGTTAGTGATAGTTTGCGAGTACTTAAAGAGTACTCATGGCTTTGTCCCTGGCTATTCCTATGGCCAGACTATGAAGAGGAATATCAGGATGATGGACAGCAGGAAGTCTATGACAACTAGGATCATCTCCCATCGTCAGCATTGCCTGTGACCCTAAAGATGGAGTTTCGACCACGCTACCCTTATTATATTATTCCGCTGCGTTGATTGTATAAAGATTGGATCATGTGATCCTATATTTGTAAGACCTTTATTATGGTTTGTAATGGATGATGAACTTTGGTACCAATCTGTTATGTCAAAAATGGTAATCCTGGGATTGCGATGTATGGCTTAACAGGCATCTGGGATTAAAAATCTGGGTGTTGACAGGTTAGATGCAAGGGAATGCAGGGGCTTCAGTAGAGTGACATGCAGCGCGAGGTGGGTGGAGGAGAGAGCACCCAGCTAGGTTTTTGGAGAGGAGGCCGAAGCTCCTTGCTTCCTATCGTCGGATTGTTGACAAGTACGCCATAGGGGGTCCTAGTGGCGTTGAAAGGATGGGGTGTGAGACGTCGGATGTTCCAGGAGCGATGAGCACAAGTTTACCCAGGTTCAGATCCGTTTGCGGTGTTTGGATCCTACTCCTGCTAGCAACCCAGTAATATGTCGGTGTAAGCTGAATGTTACAACGGATTACAAGAGAGGTTCGCCTGTGCGAGTTGGTTGTGGTTGTGTGTTGAGTTGTGCCCTAAAGGCTCCCATAGGGCTGGTTTATATAGTCAACGGGGCCTAGGGTTACAGGTGAGACCTATCCGGCTACGTTACAGAGTAGGTAACTATGTACATCTTGGACTACAAGTAATACTACATGCCTAAGTCAGTAACACTTCTGGGCCTTGTCGTAGCCGGAACTGGCTCCTCATCTTGATCTGATTGGGCCGCCTGTGAAGCAAAGCTCTAACCCGTTGATGGGCCACCCTGGTCAGCGAGTCCTGTGAGTATACCCGGAAAGTATATCCCAAACAGTAGCCCCCGGAAGTGTCCAAGATCTGAAGTCGGATAAATTGTCTAGCTTGATGGTTTTTTCGTCTTGAGAATCTTGAAGGGTTCCCGAAAACTTCTTTTATTAATATAGGATTCCGAGTCAATTGAGTCGGATATATCTTGCTCTGACCTTAGTCTTTTCCCTGCTTGATTTAAAACATAAGCCGGATTTTTCAGCGGCGTGCGGATTGACAACTTTTTAGACTAGGTCCTGTCACTGACAGGATTTCCATCAGCATGAGCGCTGGTGGGTCCGTTCCTTACGGAACAGAACGCCGTTTTAATGCGTGCACGAAAATCGAGGGGGCGGAAGAGTCGCGAGGAAGATAACTCCCCCTCTCCTATACGCGTGGACATAATCGCGCGTGTCATCGCACGAATCTTGACGTAGAGGCAAATAAAGAGGGGAGAAAACCCTTTCTCTCAGATTCACCTCTCCATAGATTCATTCATTGCTTCCTCTTACTCCTCGAGCGCTCCGCGCTAGTTCCCAACAACACACCATTGAGAAAAAATCTCTCCTTCCCCCAATAGCCCTTTTTCCTCCAAGATCCATGGCTACTTCCTCAACCTCAGGAGCGGCGGTAGTGGGTTCGTCGGTGGCGGAAGATAAGAAGATGCGGGGTCTTTGGATCCCCAGTGCCATGGAAAACACGGAAGTCCAAGTCATAAAGGACGAAGGGTTCATCGTTGCCGGTGCATGGCGGAGTGCCTCAGGGCATGTCTTTCCTGCCCCGGCCGACGGCGAGAGGGTGTTGTTTGGCACTAATCTCGACCGCGGCCTAAACTTGCCACCGTCGGACTTCCTCGTCGAGGTCCTCAACTACTATGGTGTGCAACTCCATAATCTTCCTCCCATCTCCCTGCTTGAGCTCAGTACTCACGCAGCTTTATGCGAGGGGTTTCTTGGCATTAGGCCAAGTCTCACTCTTTTCCGGTACTACTAGGGTACTCGGAAGAATTCCATTAGTGTCGTTGTGCCTTATGTCACCAGCAATCGTAGCTTAGTCCTTAGGAGGAATCAGATCTATCCTAGGAGTAACTCTAGTGAATCTTTCAAATGCTGGGCCGGAACTTTCTTCTATCATAAGTATATTCCGGCTCCTGGAAAGGCAGAAGGTCTTCCAGTGTTTGTCAACAGCGCCGCTCCCCACCAAGATTCATGGGACGCGGAGGCACCAGAGATGTCGGATATCTTGATCCTCACCAAGAGGCGGATTGAGTATTTGATGAAGCATGAGGGACTCCGTGGATCCGACTTGATCCACTGCTGGCTGGAGCACCGGATTCAGCCTCTCCAGCACCACGGAGATCGCCTCATGTACCAGATCACGAGCGACAAGAAGGACAAGATGCGGGTCAACTCTAGCCAGCTTGTGCCGAAGGACTACAAGACCCTCATGCAATATTTGATCAAGGAAAGAGTGGAACAAAAAGTTCCAGAAGTTTCCATGAAGATGTATACGACCAACCGTCCTCTGACTCCGGTAAATATTTTGACTCTGCTTTTGCATTTTTTCGTTCTTTTCTGTTCTTTCTGACTCTATTTTCATCGATGCTTTTCGACTTTGTCAGCTCGAGAAACTTTGCGAGTCTGGGCTAGCTCCACTAGAGGGCTATGCTTCAGACGATCCGCAGGCGACGGAGGATGATGAGGTGCAAGAAGTTGCCGCCCCCGCCTCCAAGAAGCATAAGGCGAAGGAAGTTGCTGCTACTGGTAGCCAATGTTGCCAGTAGTTAAAAAGTAAGCACCCAATCTTTCATTTTTTGTACTCCTGTAACTTTATTTCCTTCCAGAGCACACCTAAGATTTTAGGATTTTCGTGTTCTAGAGTTAAATCAGCGTTGAAGAGCAAGATAAAGCCGGACAGCAAGCCAGGAAAGCAGACGCGCCAGCAAAAGCTTGTTATCTCCCCTGTTGCGCCGCCATCGACTCCATCTAGTACTCCATCAACATAGGAAGCTTCTGCCTCTCCTGATGCTGCTAAACTCCCAAAAGCCCTGGTCACCATTGATGACCAGGCAACTAACAAGGGTGAACCCGTCAAGGGTAATGATACCATGGTAGTATCTACAGGAACATTAGATAAAATGGCCGGCTCCGCTGTCTCTCGCCTAAAGAGGAAAGAGAAGGATGAGATCCTCAGACTGGCTCAGTCCAGTCTTGAGAAGCAAACCTTGACTCCAGAGGCAGCGAGCCAAGAGGAGGAGGACGTCAAGCTGGTCAGCCTCCTGGACCAAATTTTAATCTAGGATGCTAAAGTCGCATCTGGCGAACTTACAGCGATGGATGTTCCTTCTCTCACCCTTACTGAGAACGTGTTTCACAGCACCAAACTTGGATTTGAAAAGATGCACCTGGAACACATTGTAAGTTTCCGATTCTTATTTGCATTTATTCTCATTTCCTCTAGGCCCCAAGCATAAAGTTGGATAAACATCGTTGGATCCGAGTTGATGCTTTTAGGTTGCAAAAGAACGATGTAGTGTAGCCCCCAAGGATCATGCTGTAATTTTACTTAGTTAAACTTGCAGCTCGGGTCTTAGTAGCCGTCTGACGTTATCCTGTCTCCAAACTTACAGAAAATTGCATCTTCCAACCAGGAATTGCTCAAGAATATTAGCAATACGCACAAAGAAATCAAGGCTTTGCACTTTGAGAATTCCAAGTTGAAAGCTGAGAAAGATGAAGCAGAAGGTAAACTTTTCCGACTTCTTCTTTGTCAGTTATCTTTTTGTCATAGTCAAACTTGTTTCGTCCGACTGATATTTTGCTTTTGCAGAACTGTTATGTCAGTCCAGTAAGATGGTGGACCAAGCCGAAAACTTAAAGGTCTTGCAAATAGAGAATGCTGAACTCTGGGAAAAGCTTGAGAAGCTAACATTGGAATCGGAGAAATCCGTAGCCGCAGTCCTGGTCAAGCAACCACGAGACCGTGAGGCTCGAGAAGCTCCTAGCCCTCCGAGATAAAGAACTGGCTGATCTCAAGAAGGATTTTTATATTCAGAGGGATCTTGCCCAAACCTTAGCCAGTGAACTGAACATCCTTCGCAAGGATCATGCGCAATGGAATCACTCTATGCTAGGTAAGATTTCCGAATTGTTTCTTTTCAGCTGAATTTTGACTTTTTGGTTCTTTCCCAGCCCCCATGAATCTTTCCGACTCTCCTACCTCTGAACCTCGCCTCGAGTGCATTAAGCTCGTCGGAGATGTCTTGTATGACTTCCGCCAAACTCTAGAAGAGGTTGGTGAAGCCATCAAGCTTTTCGACTTGCACACAATGTCAGCGCACGAGTTGAGGGACAAGGTCAAGGAGATTCTGAAATTGATCGAAAACTGGAAGATCTCCTATGCTTGGACTATTGCGCAAATAGCTCTGACCATGGTGATGAGCCACCATAGCGAGATGGAAATCTGGCACGTCACCAAGGGCATTGCCGAGGAGGATGATGACGGTAACCCACAAGACATCAAGGCCATCCAAGAGTCTTGTGCAGGTTACGCTTGTCGAGTGGTGGAGATGACCAAATACACGGCGCCATTCTTCGAATCCTTCGCTGCTCCTCCCTCCCCTCAAGATCCAGAAGCCAGCAATGCTTCCGAGTCTGAGATCGAGGGCGACACTGCTGTTGACTCCAGTGCTCCACCTGCTTCATCACCACCGCCTGCAGCATAAACAATTTCTATGCATTATCTTGAACTTATGGCAATGTAATGATGGATACAATGCTTACTTTTTTGTGTTGATCCTGTAAAAACTAATTCTTTTACTATCTTAGCACTTTTGCTTATATATTTTTATGCTTGTGCTTGAAAAAATTCTGAAGCACTTTGCGTTTTTTATGCCTATACTTATCGGTTTATCTGGCTCTCTGCCTCGTCCCTTTCATGGTTCGGCCAACCTTTAGCACTGAAACTTTGCTGAGCAACTGAGCTTAATTGCGAAACCAGTTTAAACTCGGAAACAAAGCCGGCTTCTAGTACTAACAACTCATTACTCGGAAAATGCCCGTGTCTAAGCAATAAGATAAAGAATCAAAGTATAGACAATAAATTAAATTTTGTACCCTAAGGTAACATTTTTAGATATTCAAAAATCGTAACCAGAACGAACATGAGCATAAAGTACTTTCAAGTATTCTGGGATTTTTGGAAAAATTACATGCTCTTTTGGAAATAAGATGGCCAAAAACTTCTCAAACATAATATATGAGGAAACCAACACTTTATTTCACTTTGAACAAGGGACGTAGCTTTGCAATAATCCATGGACGGTCTAATTCATCCGGGTATATGCTGCCACCAGCTCTCTTTCCTTGACTGATCTCATGTCGGTTAAATAATATGACCCATTATGCAGAACTCTACTAACCATAAAAGTTCCTTCCCAAATTGGGGAAAGTTTGTGCTTTCTCTTTTGCACAAGTCAGAGAACCAAATCGCCTTTTCTGAAAGAACGGTTTTGCACTCTCTGACTATGATACTTGTGCAAATTCTGCTGATAGGCTGTAGATCTATGCTCAGCAACGACGCATACTTCTTCGATTATAAAGAGAAACTTCTGAATCTTCTTTGATATACGCCTTGACTCGTGGAGCCTGATGAATTAGATCACTTGGAAGAACTGCTTCTGCACCATAGACCAAGAAGAAAGGAGTATAGATGGTTGACCTATTAGGAGTTGTACATAAGCTCCATATCACAGACAGTAATTCTTCCGGCCAAGCCCCCGTGGCCCGATGAAGCGGTGCCTCGAGGCGAGGTCGGATTCCTTGTAGAATAAGGCCATTAGTTCTTTCGACTTGTCCATTGGCTTGTGGATGTGTGACTGATGCAATATCGAGTCGGATCCCTTGTTCTTTGCAGAATTCGGCAAGTTCACCCATGGAAAAGTTGCTCCCGTTGTCAGTAATTATACTGTGCGTATATCGGAATCTGATGATTATGTCCTCGACGAATGTTCTAGCTGTGGCTCCATCGCAACTTATTACGGGTTTAGCCTCAATCCATTTTGTAAATTTATCCACCATAACTAGTAGGTGATTAAATCCACATTTTGTTGTGCGGAACGGCCCTACCATATCAATCCCCCAGACCACGAACAACCATGTAATAGGGATTGTTCGCAGCTATTCAGCCAAAACGTGTGCCTGATGAGCGTACTTTTGGCAGCCTTTGCACGTTTTGACCAGTTTATCGGCATCTGCCTTAGCTGTGAGCCAAAAGAATCTGTGTCGAAAAGCTTTTGCCAGTAAGGATATGGCTGTAGTGTGGTTACCACACTCGCCTTCGTGGATTTCTCGTAAGATGTCCACTCCTTCTTCCGAAGAAATACATCTCTGAAACACGCCAGAAACACTCCGTTTATAGAGCTCACCATTTATTATAGTGTAGTATTTTGCTCGTCGGACAATCTGCCGGCTCAAGACTTCATCTTCGGGTAGTTTTACGTCTATCAGGAAATCCAGATAGGGTTTTGTCCAGCTGGGAATTACAGCCAGAACTTCTATTAAAGGTGAGTCAGATTTCGTCGGATAGTCCTCATCAACTACGACTATGGAGGGGACCCTTAAATGCTCTAGAAAAGCTCCATCCCGTACATGTTTCCGCGCAGAGCCTAGCCTTGATAAAGCGTCTGCTTCCTCATTTTCTGCTCTAGGGATGTGTTGAACGTCAAAACCCTCGAACGATTTAGATAGTTCATCCACAACAGCTTTGTATGCTGCCATGTGCTTGTTTGCGTTGCAGATATCGGATACTTGCTGAGAAACTAAATCCGAGTCTCCATAACACATGATTTTTGATATGCCAATGTTTTTGGCCATGCGTATTCCATGTAGCAGCGCTTCATACTCGGCAATGTTATTGGCTGCCGTGAAGTGTATTTGCAACACATAGAATAGCTTATCTCCTTGGGGTGATTTGAGCACCATGCCAGCCCCCGAGCCTCCTCGTGCTTTTGATCTGTCAAAGTGAAGGGTCCAAAATTCCGAGTCTGGAGGGCCTGTGTTTTCTGCCGTTCTGTCCAATCAACAACAAAGTCGGCGAGAATTTGGGACTTGATAGCTGTACGTGGTTTTTACTCAATGTTGAAAGCTGCAAGCTCTATTCCCCACTTTGTGACACATCCTGTGGCATCGCGGTTATTGATTATATCTCGCAGGGGAGCGGTGCTCACCACTGTGATCGTGTGCTCTTGAAAGTAGTGGTGTAGCTTTCTGGATGCAAAGAACACTCCATAGGCTAGCTTTTGATGATGTGGATACCGTTGCTTTGATTCTGTCAGGAACTCACTTAGATAATAAGTTGGCCACTGCACCTTATGCTCGTGGCCTTCTTCCTCGCGCTCAACTACTGTTACCACGCTTATGACTTTGTTGGTCGCTGCATTGAGGAGAAACATATGTTCCTGAGGTTCTGGCGCTACGAGAACTGGTGGGTTTGAAAGTAAATCTTTCAAACTTTGCAGGGCAGTTTCGGCTTCCTGAGTCCAGACGAATTTGTCGGTTTTCTTCAAAAGTTTGTATAAAGGTGCGGCTCTTTTCATGAGCCGACTGATGAATCGACTCACTGCTGAAATGCAACCAGTGAGGCGCTCTACGTCCTTCAGGCGAGTCGGCCTGGTAATGTATAAGATAGCCTTGATTTTGTCTTGGTTCACCTCTTTGCCTCGCTCGTAGACGATGAAACCTAACAATTTTTTGGCTGGAATTCCAAAGAAACACTTCTTCGGATTTAGCATCATATTGAACTTTCGTAGACTAGCAAACGTTTCATCCAAGTCGGAAATTAAAGTTTCCTTCTTTTTGGACATAACTGCTATGTCATCTACGTATACATGGACGTTGCGTCCGATTTGGTCATTGAGATAACGTTGCATGGTACGTTGATATGTTTCTCCTGCGTTCTTTAAGCCAAAAGGAATAGTTTTGTAGCAGAAGGTCCCAAAAGGAGTGACGAAAGTCGTCTTAATTTGATCCGACTTTTTCATCGGTATTTTGTGATATCCGGAATATGCGTCGAGAAAAAAGAGTAGTTCCAACCCTGCCCTTGAGTCGATAACTTGATCGATTCTTGGCAAAGGGAACGGATCTTTTGGGCATGCCATGTTCAAAGCGGTATAATCAACACACATCCTTAAATCAATGGTGTCCTTTTTAGGGACGAGTACAGGATTTGCCACCCAATCTGTATGGATGCCTCTGTTATGAAATCCGCTAACTCTAGGCGGGCTAATTCCTTGGCTATTGCTTTGCGTTTTTCATCACAAAACCATCATAAGGACTGTTTGACGGGTTTAGTGTCTGGGTACACATTAAGAGAGTGCTCGGCAAGTTCCCTAGGTACTCTGGTCATGTCAGATGGCTGCCATGTGAATATATCAGTATTAGATTTGAGGAACTCGATGAGCGTGCTTTCCTATGTGTGGCCTAAGCCTACCCCTATGTTCGTCATCTTGGAGGGATCATCTTCCTTCAGCGACGTTTTCTTCGTCTCTTCCGACGCCTTGAACTGCAAACTTGGCTTCATCACCTCGTCCTTCATAGCGGGCATCTCGGACGGATTGATGGTCTTCTTGATCTCCTGGTACTCCTGGGCATGCAGCACGACTTCGGCGAAGGCAGCAGATCCTTCGTCGCCCTCTCGCGCCTTCCTTGGATTTCCTTGTACGGTGATTATGCCCTTTGGACCTAGAAGTTTAATCATGTTGTAGATGTAACAGGGACAGGCCATGAACGCCCAGTAAGCCGGATGTCCAAAGATGGCGTGGTAAGCACTTTGGAACGGTACCATCTCAAAAGAGAGTGGCTCGGCCTAGTAATTGTCTCGGGTTCCGAATGTCACGTCTAGAGTAATCTCACAAGAGAATCCGCATGTCTCCCTAGTATAATGCCATGGAAAGTTACACTGCTGTAACTCAACTGGCTCTCGTGCAGCTTCATGCGGTGGAATGTATTGATGTAGAGGATGTTAATGCTACTCCTACCGTCGATGAGTGTTTTAGAGAACTCATAGCCATCAATAAGAGGATTGACGACCAGAGGGTACTTTCCCTGACGATGTGTTTTCCTCGGGTGATCTGAACAATCAAAGGTGATGGTTACCTCTGACCAGTTCAGGAACTATGGGACAGCCCGAACCGTGGCATTGAGATCAGGAAGAACCGCCTTTTTGTCCTTAGCTGGTTGGGATCCAAGGAAGCAGACGTATGCGTCTTTTTTAGTCGGAAAAGTCTTCTTTCCATCCGACTTGGGCTCTACAGCGGCCTCCGCTTCTTCCATGTCGGAATCTTCCTTGGGATCCTTTCCTTTATTGGAATTTTTCTTTCCTTTTCGTTGCTTGGCTTTGTAGCCAGCGGATTCGTCTTTCTTGATGTCGTCATTGAAACGTCACTTGGAATTTGTGTGGGTAGATCCTCCATTACTATCCAAGTGGTGGACATAGGGGTTGTTGGCAATGTCAGCCCAGGTATAGGTTCTTCCAGGTTGTTGGTCTCCTCTGCCCTGGATTCGGGAAGTTCCTCAGCCTCTACCCCGGCCGCCTCCGCGCCCTCCTCCTCCTCCGGAGCCGGTTTTTCATCCGAGGTGTTTTTGCGCTTCTGAGTTTTCTTTGGCTGTTTGGCTGCATTGGGATTGGCCAGAATATTTAGCAGCCCTTCAGAATCATCGTCGGCATCAGCATATTTTCTTGCCGTCTCTATCATTTCTCCAAATATGTGACGTGGTCACGCTTCATCCTGTGACGTAAAAGTCCGACTAGAAGTCCTGCAATAAAAGCTTCTATCGCATTTTGCTCGTTTACTCCTTCACAGGAGTTCTTCGTGTCGATCCAGCATCCGAGATAATCCCGACAGGTTTCTCCGGGTCTTTGAGTGCAACGCTGCAAGTCTCCGACTGTGCAGGGCCTCCTGTAATGTTCCCTCAAAGTTTGAAAAGAATGCACTTTAGATATCATAGCAGTTATGAATTGAATTCTCTGGCAGTTCATTTAGCCATGATCGAGCCGTCTTCCTCAGCATGAGTGGGAGATATCGGATTGCAACCAGGCTGTTTCCTCCTTTGGCGATGCAGCAAGCCTGGAAAAAATCCTGGAGCCAAGTATCTGGCCGAGCTGCACTGGCATGGGGATGAATATGTTTGGGAATACCAAAATCAACCAAAAATCTGGTTTGACGTATGCATGGTCCAAAGCACTTGGGTACCACGTACACATCTTCTTCCTCGTACCGCCGCGCTTCTATGTTTTATTCAATGCGATGGCGAGCATCGTTTGGCGAGAGAGATCTGCGCCTTGGAGGCTCACGGCTTCTGTGTGGTGGAGTCGGATTTCTGCTTCTCCTCTCACCATTGCCACCTCCGCACCTATTGCTCCCTGGTGGATTATTCTCGGCTGGGTTTCTTGGTGGTGGCGGTGGAGCCTCATTATGCTGACTCCGATGCCTGTTTCTTCGGGCACCGTCCCTACTTGATTCAGGATGATCTGGATCATCTCTTTGTCCGGCGTTGCCATCTGAACGGCTCAGTGGTGGCATCGTTAGCCGATCTTTCTCCTCTCGTTGGCGACGTGTTTCCGGGTCTTCTCTATGGCGGTTGTTTTGCCGACGATGGTCCTGATGGGGAACCATTGCCCTGATGGCATCTTCGGACACAGCCGGAATAACTCTTGCCCAGTCACGTGCTGGCCCGTGAGAGTGGCCGTTTGAGCCGGTTCTTGAATTCTCTTCTTCTCCACGGGGACGATAACGTTGATTCGTATCCCTGTGAAGCCTTATGTCAGCGCTTTGGTCAGCGCCAGTGTGGCAAAACTTGGATTTTGAGGCCATCTTGCCACTAAATGACGCGGCCGTCTTCTGCTGCTTTAATCCTTTGTCCAGCAACGCGATGCACTGCTGGATCTGCTGCGGAGACGGATTGTTGGCGAGGATGGATCGAATTGCAGCAGCGTTTTCCACTGGCGTATTGTAGACTCGGATATTCTCTCCATCTTTCCGTCGAATAGATCTTTGTGGATATCCGGATTCTTGTTAGCAAGAAACGGAACTCCCCTTGTGTTGTTTGGATGTCCCTTAAAATCTGACTGATATCTGGCAGGATCATTTTCTAACTGCTGCCTCATCTTGACGAGGCGTGTGGCCTCTTCAAGTAGAAACAAACGGTGCTTTTCCAGGTCCTCAACCCTTTTCTCTAGCACCTCCAATGTAAGATCCGAAGCCGTTGGGATTGGAATTATGAGAGCATCTCCATAAATTTCACATGCACCTTTGGTGACATGTCCATCCATAGGAGGGTCGATCGGGGTGGTATTAATCGGATCTCCGTCCTGATTCTCCATCTCGATCTCTTTGTCAACTTTTTCTTTGTTGGTTTCATCGATATCTGGCTCTTCCGGTGTCGGATTCTTGTTCTTCTTATTCTTCTTTGACCGCCCAGTAGCTTTAACGTGCGTACCAGTGGCAAAGACGGCTTTTGATCCGGTACCGGGGGATAAACTTCCGTCGGTACTTTCTGTCATAGTAGGTTTGTGGACCTCGGAGGAATCTCCGGTGTCCATGTCATCCTGCGAGGTGTAGCTTTCATCCAAGCTATCATATGGACTAGGAGGATTTTCCGGCTCACCTTGCGTTTGCTTGGAGACGTGCTCTTGTTCATACTCCTCCATCTCTTTGTCGAAGTCTCGAAGTTCATGTGATGTGATTGACTCCTAAGGGGATCCAGATGATTCGGCGTTTTCTTCGATTGCGTCTAGAACTGAATTGCTACCAACCCCAGCATCGACGGAGTCGGATCCAGTGCTTATGTGGTATATGAAACAGTGCTTCTTTTTGTTCATGTTCTTGAGGTATTTGTATAACTTGGTTTTCGCTTCGACGTCAGCAGAGCTGGATCCGTAGCGGATGTACTCCTCATTTGTGTATCCGATCTTGCTAGGGAGATCGGATCTGGATTCTTCTTCCACCTCTTCTTCCACTACAGGAGTGGGCTAGGTGGGTTTGATTTTCTTCGGGATTCTGAACTCTTCCGCCTCTGCAGACAGAGTAGATCCAGATTTTTCTTCTATCATGGTCATCACCTCAAGGATGGGTTGAGCGGGTTCAGCGAAACCAAGATAAATATCGATCTCGCCAATGGACATGATCGTGTAAGTCGTCACGGGTTTCAAATACGAAATCCAAGTCTCATCGAGAAGGATGAGAGGGACATCACTGGCGTAGACCACATGACCCATGGCGATTGTTTTGCCGATTCTTGCACGCGCAGATTCCGCCTGTAACGATGCTCCAAAGGTCACCTGCCCCATGGTGGGCGCCAACTATCGTCGGATTGTCGACAAGTACGCCATAGGGGGTCCTAGTGGCGTTGAAAGGATGGGGTGTGAGACGTCAGATGTTCCAGGAGTGGTGAGCACAAGTTTACCCAGGTTCAGATCCGACTGCGGTGATCGGATCCTACTCCTGCTAGCAACCCAGTAATATGTCGGTGTAAGCCGGATGTTACAGCGGATTACAAGAGAGGTTTGCCTGTGCGAGTTGGTTGTGTTTGTGTGTTGAGTTGTGCCCTAAAGGCTCCCATAGGGCCGGTTTATATAGTCACCGGGGCCTAGGGTTATAGGAGAGACCTATCCGGCTACGTTAGAGAGTCGGTAACTATGTATAGCTTGGACTACAAGTAATACTACAGGCCTAAGTCGGTAACTCTTATGGGCCTTGTCGTAGCCGGAACTGGCTCCTCCTCTTTCTCTGACTGGGGCTGCCCGTGAAGCAAAGCTCTAACCCGTTGGTGGTCCACCCTGGTCAGTGAGTACTGTGAGTATATCCAGAAAGTATATCCCCAACACTTCCCTTATCTCGATCAAGCAGAGCAAGGGAGAGGGAGGGGGTGCTATGGGAGGGTAGGTAGGTGGTGAGGGCGCAAATGAGCCACAGGGGAGACACTGAGGTGGCATGGGGCTAATTATTTGGGGAGGGGGAGGTCCATGGTGGACTAGGTGTAGGAGGGAAGGAGAGAGGAAGTGATGGCCAATAATTGGGCAGCAGGGGTGGTGGAGAGGGGAGTGTGGTCCTGGTGCTCGACCCACTGAGTGGAGAGGAGGGGTGGTGTTTGCTACTCCCCTTTCTCTAAATAAAATTTGTAATAGGTGGCTTATATCTCTCTCCCACTCGCTCTCTTCAAGCACAAGGGACAAGGGAGGGCAGTGCTACTGCACATTTCAACCAGAGGGGGTGTGAGTGGTGCTGGGGAAATTTGCTTGACTAGTTTGGTGTGGGTTGTATGAGTTTTGATTTGAGGAAAAGCTTGATTGGCAAAAATGATCCAAACAAAGGTTGTGAAGGAAGTTTGAAAACTTGTATTGAGGAATGTGAGTAAATTGTACTATAGATAGAGTAGGTCAATTCATCTCATCAAGATTTATTTGGGATTTTTCTAATGATTATAAGTCCATTTAAAAGCATTTATTCAAAAAGTGCAGAACAATTTCCTAGAAGGTTATTTGATATTTTACATTGGGCAAGGTTGTTTTTTATGTTATATGGTCCTAAATATCATATTACACATTGGAGAATTTTATTGGGATTTATTGATATGGCAAATTATTTTTAAGGAATTATTTCTTATTGCTGCCATTTAAGAAAAAAGGCAAAAACAAATAATAAAGAATCTCAAAAATATTTATTTTTCAGTTGGAAAGATGGGATATGATGTATAGGAATCATATGTGCCTTGATTTGGCAAGGTGATTCGGAGAAAAACAAACTTGCCTTTACAGTCAAAGATTTTAGGGTTTGCCAAAGGTGGAATTTAATTACTTTTAGGATCCAAAAAATTATGGGAATTATTTGGGGTTTTATTATATCCAAGGTAGATGATGTAAACTTGAGTTATACATCACTTACAACTTTTTTGTTGAAGATTTATGGTGAGAAGGGAAGGAAACTAGATTTGGGTGAATCTAGGGTTTGGATAATTTTATGCAACCTAATCATGGTTGGTTAGGGGAGCTCAGAGTTCATCTTGGAACAAGGGATAGATGGATGCCTAGACCAAGTTATATAGATGATAATGGCCAAAATAGTTGGGCTTGGATGTATTTGCGGTGGTCTAGAAGATATGGCAAACTTTGTTGAAAATAAGGCTGCCATAATAGATACATCAAGATGCCTCATAAACCTTATGGGTTTAAGAAGCACAAAGATCCAATCGAAACAAGTGAAGTGGGGATTGATAGTCCATGATTAGTAGATCATAATCATGCAAAGAGTTGGTCAAGGGGAGGTACCATATAGATGTGAGCTTCTGCCAAAGTAGGCAACATGATAAGATTTGCAGAAAGGATTATTATCTTGACTACAAAACCATCATGGATGAGTGGGAGTTAGAATGTATTAGCCAAGGGAAAGAGTGGTATTTGGTAGTACTAACGACGTACTAAAATATGGTTCAAGTACATTATCAAGAATGCACTTAGGTTGGATAAGGTAGAGCTCCAAAGATTGAATCCAGATAAGAATTTCACACTTTGCCATTTTGGTAGATTTAGAGTTTTAGACTAGATTACCAGTGGGAAACAATTGAGAGAGTGGCAATGGTTTACCCTTCCCATCAAGTGGTTGATGTGGAGGTATATATTTAATAGAGGGGATCCATGCTTGTATTGGGTCTTTACTGAGTTGGAAACTGTCAAAAGGGATTATCCCTTGATTAATCGGATTAGGAGATGAGATGGTCACTTTAGTGGCTTAGGATAGATCCAGATTTGGATGATTGGTTTGAGGTTGATGATCACAAACATAGATTGGGTCCTAAGGGATGAGCTACTATATTATCTCACTCTAGTTCCTAGGAAAACAAGGCAATCAGCAGATCAAGGCAATCCATTAGACAACAGATCAAGGCAAATCATCTTATCAAACTTATCCAACTACTACTAGGGTTACCATTAAGCCTAGCTTGAGGTAAGGATGGGTATTTTGAATTGGTTGTTCTTTGAAGTAAGATAAGGACCTCTGGGTATTTCTACCAAGATTGGAATGAAAAGGTTTTAATAGAGGTTTTAGAAAAACTAGGGGTAAGAGTAACGGAAGTTCTGTCTTGAAAACATAAGGAGATAATATGTAGGTCTCCATAGTTTTGTTAATAGACCTAGTAAAATATTTTGGTGTGGAAAAGTTATATTGGCTCAAGTTTGAATTGTCAGAACATTAAGTATGAGCCAAGACATCTCTTTTGTAAAATAGCTTTTGTAAACTAGTGTTGAGATAAGGACTATGTCACATAATACACAATCAGTTGCATGAACACAAGAAAACAAGTAAACAAACATTGCAACACTTAATACGAAAAAGTTTTTGTTCCCCCTAATTTTTTCCTTTTTGACAAAAGAGCAGGGTTGCTGAAAATGGGATGTTACAGAGTTTTGTCCAAGATCTTGCGGAGGTAAAGCCGGTTTGATGAGTGACATGCGGTGGAAATAGCTTCAGCCCAGAAGTTGTATGGTGACTTGAATTCAGCCAACATAGACCTTGCCATGTCCATTAGAGTTCGGTTTTTCCTCTCGGCTACACCATTTTTTTGAGGGGTGTATGTAGCGGAATATTGATTTCTTATCCCCTCTTCACTTAGAAATTCATTCAGGGTGTAGTTCTTGAACTCGAAGTCGTTGTCACTTATTATTGCCAATATTGGAACATTGTATTGGCGCTGGACCTCATTGGAGAATTAAATGACAGTTTGTTGAGTCTCGCTCTTTAGCTTGAAAAAGTAGACCCATGTGTATCTTGAATAGTCATCAACTATCACCAAGCAATATTTCTTCCCACCGAGGCTTGCATGAGATGGAGGACCAAACAGATCCACATGAAGTAATTCCAAGATCCTCTTAGATGATAAGATGGTGTTCCTCTTGTGGGGAGAGTCATGCATTTTTCCTTCAACACAAGCCATGCAAACACGATCTTTCGCAAAGGAAACATTGTCTTTTAGTCCAAGTATGTGGCCACCCTTGTGAAGACTTTTCAAAGTTCTCATGTTGACATGATCTAGACGGAAATGCCATAGCCAGCCTATGTCGTCCTTTCTGAATAGGCACATCGGACCTGCAGAGGTTTTCCCTGATAAGTCCACCACATACAGGCCATTTTTGACATACCCAACGAAAGCGACCTTTAGAGACTTGCTCCACAGGAGTACCACTAAATCACCATCAATAAAAATAGAAAAGCCCATCTTACCAAGGGCACAAACAAAAAATAAATTGTAACCAAGGGTCTCAACAAGCATGACGTCCACGAGAGAGATATCGTGGGCAGCCACAAACTTGCCAAGACCCAATACCTCATATTTTGACTTATCACCATGGGAGACTAATACGTCGGAAAGGTATCTATAATTTTTGATTCTCCATGCTTGTTTAGTACCTACTTTGCTATGTTTTGTTTACACTTTGAGGTAGTTTATACACTTTCTGGTAATAACCTATTAACAAGATGCCACAGTGCCAGTTGCCTTTTTTCTTCTGTTTTTGGTTCCAGAAAGGCAAAAAATCATCTCGGAATTGGACGGGACAAAAGCTAAAGTCATTATTTTTCCCGGACCAACACGGAACCACGAAACAGAGACGGAGTAGGGCACTAGGGTGGATGCAACCCCCCCTCCCAGGCGCGGGCAAGCCCTGGTGGCGCCTACAGGGGGTGTGGGCCCCTGGCCCTCCACCAACCTTGCCTCCTTCGCCTATAAGAAACCTCCGACCCAAAAACCCTAAATAATCCATCATACTTCCAGAAAAATTTCCGCGGCGCCATCGCCACCGAAGGGGAGATTCAGGGGACAGAAAGTCTCTGTTTCGGCACCCTGCAGGGACGGGGAAGTGCCCCCGGAGCCATCTCCATCGATCTCCACCACCATCTCCATCACTGTTGCTGATCCTCATGATGAGGAGGGAGTAGTTCTTCCTCAAGGCTAAGGGCTCTACCGGTACCTATGTGTTCATCTCTCTTTATGCATAATCTTGTTGTGGTCATGGGCTCTCTAATCTAGTAGATCTACCTTGGTACTCAAGTGCTTCAATAGATCTCTGCTCTCCCCATGTGTGTGAAAGTGAAAGCATGCACGCCATGGTGGCACTTAGGCTAGAGTATACATAAATACTCATTGTGCTTTAATAGATCTATGCTTTTCCCCCCGTGTGTGAAAGTGACAGTGTGCGCGCCTTGTGTGGCACTTAAGCTAGACTACATATATATTTATCATGAGTATATTTGGAGTTGGATGTCTTTTTGAAAATGTGGTGTTTGTTGGAACCATCTAGCGCTCAAGGTGACAGTGTGGGGTTATCTAGATTGGGAAAGGCGGACTTTGAGGTGTGCTGTTATAGCCCTACCATGGATTAGAGTGTTCAACCGGAGAGTAGTTAAGAGTAGTATCATGAAGAGGATATATTTATATGAGAGAGTGTTCACTCGTGAAAGTATGATACCTATGCCTTGTTTCTAAACATTGAAACATCGTTTGCTACTAGATCTGTTGCATGTTTGCTTGCTTTAGTCTTTACTTCACTCACACACGTTACCCCACGTCAACAACAAGTCAGAAGCTATTTTCTGGCACCGTTACCACTTGTATTTCACTATCTCTTCGCCGAACTAGTGCACTTATACACCTAACAAGTGTATTGGGTGTGTTGGGGACACAAGAGACTTCTTGTATCTTGATTGCAGGGTTGCTTGAGAGGGAATACCTTTGACCACCTCCTCCCTGAGTTCGATAAACCTTGGGTAATCCACTTAAGGGAAACTTGCTATTGTTCTACAAACCTCTGCACTTGGAGGCCCAACAACTGTCTAGAAGAATAGAAGTGTGTAGACATTAGAGACAGTTATGTGATCGTGATTAGGCCTCATTTCCATGATGATCCCTTTTCTTCCGGTTCTATGACTAGTGCATCCATTATCTAGCGCCCATTTAGTTCCACCGGAAGCATAGCCATGCAAGAAAGTTACTTCTTGGTTTTAGACACCCATTTTTCAATGGGTCCTCTCATGTTAGTAACAAGGGTCTTTGGGACCCAAATAGACCAAGAGATATAACTATCATAGGGGCCTACAAAACTAGCATTGACATCACCGTAATAATCACAAAATAATTCATACTTAGGATTGTTAGTCCCTACAAAACCAACATAATTAGTCTTGTCCTTTGTGATGTTCTTTTTTGTGGTGCTAGTATTCTTGTTCTTCTTATTCTTGTTCTTCTTCTTCTTGGACTTAGTGATAAAACCAAGTCCCTCTTTTCCATAGTTTGACCTTTGCTTGTCAAGGATCTCATCAAGAACTTCCTTACCTTTGGGAGTAGATACCTTGGCAAGTTCATCCTTTAGGCTAGAATTTTCTTCATGAACTTCTTTATGTGCACATGTTGATGTAAAAGTGCTTCATACTTTCTCAGTCGAGTTTGGAGCAGATCATGTGAATCATTGAGAATAGAGTATTCACTTTCCAAAGCCTTGTGAGCAATGTCAAGCTTCTCCAACTTCTCGGTGAGTCTAGCATAAGCAGCCCCAAAGTCAACCTTCTCCTACTTTAACTTCTTTTCTTTAGCTACCACATTATCATGTTCTTTGACAAGCTTGGTCACAATTTCTTCATGTGACTCTTCGATTGACTCAAGTTTCTCTTCCAAAGAGACTCGATCATCTTCTTCTTCCTCTAGATCATTTTTTAGAGATGCAATTTCCATTGCATCATCCCTTTCAATTCTGCCCTTCTCTTCAGGGAGCACTTCACTTTGAGAAAGGTGATTCATAAGTGCCTCAAAATGTATCTTGTGCTCACCTTGCAAGTTAGTGATAAAGTAATACAAAGCAATAATTTCTTCCTTACCCTTAAGACTAGTAGTATCATCCATGTCAATCATAGTCTTAGGGAAAGAAGTAGTGGAACTGGAAGATGATACCTCGGTACCTCTTGCCATGAGGAAAGTGACGTTCTTGTTGATGATGTTCTCATTGGGTGCATCAAAGAGAGATACCAGTGTTGATGTAGTGGCTATGGCTGCCACTTCTCGTGAGCTATCATCATCTTTAATAGCGGATGAATACTCCTCTTGAGCCACCAAGACAATCTTTCGTTGCTTCTTGTATGGAATATTCTTCTTCACAAATTTCTTCTTCCGTGGAGCCTTGGAATTTTATTTTAGGATGAGTCTTCCTCCATTATCTTCTCTACTTTGATATGGGCACTCAGCTACAAAATGCATCCGGTCTCCACAATTCAAGCAGGTTCTTTGTTTAGGACCATTTTCCCTTCTTCCATTTGATCCACTCTGGCATTCAAGTTCAGATTTGGCTTTTGCGGGGTCCTTCCAAAAGTTTCTGGCATAGAAGGCCATGTACTCACCATGTTCCCTCTTGACATCCTCGGGACAGTCCATAGCTTCTATGTCATCCTCGTCTTGTTTAGCCACAGTTGTCTTCAAGGCCACGTTGACTCCCTTCTGCATTCCCATGGCTCGATCACGAGCATCTTTGGCATTCTTGGCAGCCACTTTGAAACCTTCCATTTCTTGCATTACCTCATTGGATGTCATTTGGTGGTAATTATGCCTTCCTTGGAGACTCTTCAAATTTGTTGGCTCAAATGGCATAAGAGCACTAACATACTTTCTCTTGATCCACGCATCATCAACATGGGAAGCACCATGATTTCAGAATGTGGTGGCTATTGACTTAAACTGTCTATACATATCCTCGTGATCCTCGCCATCCATCATATAAAACCCTTCAGCTTGGTTACTCAAAGCATCATACATATTCCTCCTCGGTGAGAGCATCCCAAGCTTCCTAAGCAGTCTTGATATGTTCTATGTGGGGCATGTCCTTGATACACACACCAATCTGAATCATGTGTAGAGCCGTTGCATTGAGTTGGCTGTCCACAACCTCTCTTCTTGTTAGGTTGTTTGGATATCCAACATGAAGACCATTCTGTATGATTTTCCATAACTCAATGGACGAGCTGCACACATTAGACTTCATCAAAATTTGCCATTGATTAAAAGTAGATGCAGAAAGCTTGGGTGGATCACCCCTATTGTTTATATGAGGGTGTGGGATAGGTGGATCAGGTGAATACACAAGAGAAACCTCATTATATACCTCCTTACCACTATCCTTTTTCGAGGAGCTCTTACTAGTTCCATCACCAACCACATCGTCTTCTCTGGAATCGGGGTTACCCTTTTCCTTAGATTGCGGAGTGGCGGCCTTAGAGGCGGATGGAGGTGGTGCTATGGGTGTGGAGAGACGCATTATCATTTGACACATCTCTTCCATCTTTGTCTCCATAGAACTAATCAAGGTTGTTTCCAACGTCTTGAGATTGTTCATGGTGACTATTTCCATAGCATCACTCCCATCTCCCTTGGTACCCATACTTATGTTTGGCGGTTAAGCCTGAATAAGGCTCCGATACCAATTGAAATGGGAACCTAGAGGGGGGTGAATAGGTGCTACTTAAAATTTTAGTTCTTTTTCAATTTTAGGCTTGACACAAAGTAAATTCTATAGATATGCAATTACGAGAATTTCCCTATATGCAACCCTAACTACTAAGCGAGTAAAGAGGAGCGAGGAAACCATAGTGGAGCACGCGGAGACACAGGGATTTGTTTGACCACGGTTCCTTCCTTGTTAAGGGAAGTACGTCTGCGTTGGAGGGGTTGATGTCTGCGCACTTATATTCTAGTAGACAGTTGTTGGCCTCCAAGTGCAGAGGTTTGTAGAACAGGAGCAAGTTTCCCTTAAGTGGATTGCCCAAGGTTTATTGAACTCAGGGAGGAAGTGGTCAAAGGTATCCCTCTCAAGCAACCCTGCAATCAAGATACAAGAAGTCTCTTGTGTCCCCAACACACCCAATACACTTTTCAGGTGTATAGGTGCACTAGTTCGGCGAAGAGATAGTGAAATACAAGTAGTATGGATGATTATAAGTGGTAACGGTGCCATAAAAGAGCTTCTAACAGGGAGGAAAAGACTAAAGGCAAAACGATGGAAGCAAGCAAACATGTAACACATCTAGATGCAAATGGTGTTTCAATGTTTAGAAACAAGGCCTAGGGATCATACTTTCACTAGTGAACACTCTCAATAAATATATTCTCTTCATGATAATACCCTGAAATACTCTCCGGTTGGACACTCTAATCCATGGTAGGGCTATAACAACACTCCTCAAAGTCCACCTTCCCCATCTAGATAACCCCACACTGTCACCTTGAGCGTTAGACGGTTCAACAAACACCACAATTTCATAGAGACAACCAACTCAAAATATAATCATGATAAGTATTTATGAACTCTAGCCTAAGTGCCACCACGGCGTGCACGCTGTCACTTTCACACATGTGGGGAGAGCAGAGATCTATTGAAGCACTTGAGTATTTATGTAAACTCTAGCCTAAGTGCCACCACGATTTGCACGTTGTCACTTTCACACATGTGGGGAGAGCCGGAGATCTATTAAAGAACTTGAGTAGAAGAGCAGGTCTACTTGATTACAAAGCTCATGACCACAGTATGATCACGCATAGAGAGAGATGAAGACATAGCTACCCGTAGAGCCCTTAGCCTTGAGGAAGAACTACTCCCTCCTCATCATGGGAATCATCAATGGTGACGGATATGGTGGTGGAGATCAATGGAGATGGCTTAAGGGGCACTTCCCCATCCCGGCAGGGTGCCGGAACAGAGACTTCTGTCCCCCGAATCTCCCCTTCAGTGGTGGAGGCGTAGCGGAACTTTTTGGTGATGATTTAGTCGAAGAGGCAAGGTCAGTGGAGGGCCAAGGGGCCTACACCCCCTGGTGGTGTGGCTAGGGTGGGCCCGTGCCACCCTAGGGTTTGGCCACCCTGGTTCCCTACTCCGTCTCTGCTTCGTGGTTTCGTGTTGCTCCGGGAAAAATATTAACTTTGGCTTTTGTCTCGTCCAATTCCGAGAATATTCATTTTCTTGCTTTTCTGAAACCAAAAACAACAGAAAACATGCAACTGGCACTATGGCATCTTGTTAATAGGTTAGTCCCGGAAAACGTATAAAAATACCTCAAAGTGTAGACAAAGCATAAGACAAATGATATAAAACAAGCATGGAGCATCAAAAATTATAGATACGATTACGATGTATCAGGGGTGGGCAGTTCTAAGACCACCATGCCATAATAGGCCTCACCCTATTCTCTGCTGGATCTCGCCGCCAAAGGCCTGATCCACCTTTCCATTATTCGTACCCTTCGAGGCGAGAACCGGTGCCTTTACAACGCTATCGGGGCACACATCCACAACTGAATCGGAGGCTCCCGTGATGACAACAAGCTGCCACAAGAACAAGGATTATCAAATAACCAAAACAAGGATCTAGATATTTGCAAGAAATACTAGATCGAGAATCCTCCGAGTGAATGGAGTGAAAGTGAAGCGCTTGATTGTTGTTGATGAAGATCGAGGCCTCCTCCTTCGATTCCCCAAAGATCGAAGCCTTTGGGTGGGTGAATGTGAAGATCTCTTGTTGGAGCTTGAAGAACAGGTCTGGCCTTTTTCGAAATGAATCCAGAGATATGGTAGGTGGGGATGATGGCGATTAAATACCCCTTGCCAGAACTGACCATTGGAGAAGTTTGGGGGCGGATTATCTTTCCCCCACTAGGGGTGGATTATCCGCCCTGGGGAAAAGTCCGCCCCAGGGCCGGAAAATCCGGGGGATTTTTTGCCCCCCATCCAGTACGTCGCGCCATGTCCTTCTTGTAGAAAATCCTCGAGGGGGCAGATTATCTGGTCCCCCCCAAGGGGCGGATTATCCGGCCCAGGCAAAACCTCTGGCCATGGCCGGAAAATCTGTGGATTCTCCGCCCCCATACAGTATGACGCGCCTTGGCCCTCCTTGGTGAAATCCTAGGGGGCGGATTATCCGGCGCCCTGAGGGGCAGATTATCCAGCCTAGCCAGACAATCCGGGTGAAAATCCACCCCCCATACAGTGTGATGCACCGAGCCTGCGCTTGGACTAGGGCTGGGCTGGTTTATCCGGCCCTTGGCAGGAGCGGATAGTCCGCCACCCAGAACACTGTTTTTTGCTCCTTTTGAATATGTTATAACCTGCAGCACTTCAACACACATTAAATAATACTTGGTATTGTTATCTAACACACAAAACACTAGGGATCATGAAATGCTCTTTCACCACTACCCTCATAAAATCATTGGCACCCACGGCACCACCATGATGTTTATCGAGTGTGAGTTAACATGGCTTTCAACCCTAGATCCCTTCCCTCTCTACCCAGAACATGGAACCACTCCATGGATCGAGCCCACACCGGGCACCTAGCTCCCTCTCGGCATTGCAAGCAACTTAGCCAACTAGAGATTTCGTGGTTGTTTGGAGAAATCTTGACTTTCCATTTTCTGAACCCGAAAAACCAGTGTTTTCCCAAAGGAGGTACATGATTATGGCGCGCCCAGGGGACCGAGGCAATTTTCACGCATGCTTGTGAAATACTTATGATTTTTTGAAATCTATTCAAATCCAGGATAAACCACGTTGACTAGTTCGTTAATGTAGGGGTTCATAGCATGGAAAAAAATTCTATCGCATGAACACACACAAGCCAAGATCTAATCTACTAGATCGGTGCAATGAGTTGATAGAGTACTAACCCTCAAAGATCCAAAGCGGTTAACGAGATCGGATTCTCGTGGTTGATGTAGTCGTTCACTTGTCAATCTCAAGATCGCGTAGACGATCCTTTCGGCGCTGCATTCTGGTAGAGCTTCCGTAGTCGGTCACATGTTCTGTACTTGATGAAGACCTTCCTCTCCGTTGCTCTAGCAGGCAGCAGAGGTTGTAGATCTCTCCTCGCAATTCCATCAGCACGACGACGTGATGGTGGAAGTAGAGGGGAAATCCCGCAAGGCTTTGCCTAAGCCAGAGCGGGTATGGTGTAGTAGAGAGGGACCTTGGCTACTAGGGTTTAGAGGCCAAGGTGAGGTGGTGGCCGGCGGCTAGAGAGGGGCTAGGCGGCGACGACTTTAGAGGAGGTGCTAGGGCGGCGACGACTTGGAGGGCGCAGCCGAGCTAGGATTTTGGGGTGTGTGGCAAGGGGCTCCCTCCCCTCCTTTAATGGGAAGGAGAGGCGGCAAGGGGAGGGGACTCCTCCCCCAACTCCACTTGCTTGGCCTGCGGCAAGGAGGAGGGAGGAAACCTTCCTAAGTGGGTTTCCTCTCCTCCCTCTACTAGGAAACCATGTTGGGATTTCACTTTTCAAACTGGCGTTTGACTTTTCAAACTAGAGTTTGATTTCTCTCTTCCCATTGCCTAGCCAAGTGACCTAGGTCATGATGCAACCATTCCACTTTGGTATGACACATACATGTACCCTGCCTACTCCGGATCGGTGGACCTTCTAGACCCTTCTAGAACATTCCGATGAACACCGAAAACATTTCTAAACTTCGGAATTAGACTTTCCTTATATGAATCTTATTCTCCGGACCATTCCGGATCTCTTCATGATGTCCTAGATCCAATCCTAGACCTCGAATAACATTCGGTCTCTTACTCACATTCCATATCTATTAAACAACATTGAATCCTTAAGTGTGTCTCCCTACGATTCGTGAATTATGCAGACATGATCGAGACTCTTATCCAATCAATAACCAATAGAGTAATCTGGAAATTTATATGGCTCCCACATATTTCTACGATTACTTCATGATCGAATGTACCATTTACATACGATACCAATTTCGCTTTGTCTCGTGATACTTTACTTATCTGAGGTTTAATCGTCGGTATCTCTGCATACCTAGTTCAACCTCGTTACTGATAAGTAGTCTTTACTCGTTCCTGTGATATGTGATCCCTTGTGAACCAGTCACATGCTTGAAAGACAATTGGATGACATTCCACCGAGAGGGCCCAGAGTATATCTATCTGTCATATGGATGGACAAATCCCACTCTTGATCCATGTTCCTCAACACATACTTTCTGAATACTCAATGCCACCTTTATAACCACCTAGTTACGAAGTGGTGTTTGATGTCATCAAAGCATCCATCCGGTGATGGTGATTAACATGATCTCATGGTCAAAGGATTTAGGTTACTATGTATCTAAAATCTTATAGAAAACAAACTATTGAAATGACTTGATCCTTATGCTATGCTTAACTATAGGAGTATGTCCATCACGTCATTCTCCTCATGATATGGACTTGTTATTAATAACATCCAATGTTCATGATCAGGAAACCATGATCATCAATCAATCAACAAACTAGTATTACAAAGAGGCTTTACTAGGGATGTAAACATTTACCATAAACACAAAGATATAATAATAACTAATTTTATTATTGCCTCTTGAGCATATCTCCAATAGTCTCCCACTTGCACTAGAGTCAATAATCTATATTACATGGTAATATACCTAACACCCATGGCGGTTTGGTGTTGTTCATGTTTTGCCTTCGGGAGAGGTTTAGTCAAAGGATCCACCACATTCAGATATGTGTGTGCTTTGCAAATCTTTATGTCACCATCTTATACATGCTCGCGAATAGCATGAAAATGTATCTTGATATGCTTCATATTCTTGTCTGACCTTGGCTCATGTGCATTGGCTATGGCACCCATGTTATCACAGTAGATAGACATTGGGTCCAATGCACTGGGAAACACGCCAAGATCCGCAATGAACTCCTTCATCCATATCGTATAACATCCCAAAAATCATGATTTTAAAGTTTGCATATCATCCATGCATTCATAATCATTTTATGATCTTTTTCAATGTCATTTCAAAACAGAGGCATTTGAATGTCTATTATTTTAAGCAAGGCATTGGCCCAATGCTACTCTCTAGTAAGAGATTATTTGTTTTAAACCAAAGATATTTGATCCTATGGTTGATTGATGTTTACCAAAAACTTGGACAAAATTTTCAAAACAAAATATGAATTTAAAACCATTTTTATATCTTTATTAAACAATGGTAAAGGCACTGTTTTCTTTTCAAATTCCAAGGGACCAAAGAGGATTTGAGTGAACAACAGTGCTAAATGCTCAATTAAGAGCTGGACTCATCCTACAAAAATTCAGAACAAATTTGAATTCATTTTGGTTTGAAAATGTTTCCTGAAAATCAAAATAGAAATAGAAAAAAAGAATAAATAAAACAGAAAAGGCCGGCGCTACCAATTTGGCCCAGCATAGAATCCAGCCCACTAAGCCCACCTGGGCCAGTTTCCCCTCTACCCTCTCTCACCCGCGCGAAGCGTACCCCGCAGCCGCTGACACTGGGTCCTCTCCACGTCAGCGTCGTCTTCCCCAGTTTCTCGCGCGCAGACGCCGCTCCGCCATTACCATCGCGCAGTGACGCCGCGTTAAACCTCGCTTAAATCCCATTGATTCAGCGCTTAATTCTTGCCCCGCTCCTGGCTACTTAATCACCTCGCCACCGCGGTCATTTCCCCTCACTTCCCTCGCTCACTCTGCCACCAGGATGCGCGCATTCGAGCTCAAACCATCGCGGTACCGACGACCTCCGGCGACTGATTCCGGTGAGTTCAGAGCTTTCCTTTGCCTCTGCTTAAAACGAGCGTGACCAGCATGTTCTTGCGTGTCTCCTGATGCCATTTGCTTGCCTTCTCGTGACCCAGGTCGCCGTCCCTGTTCGCGCCCGCAAGCGACAGAACCGCCGCTCGACTCCGACGAGCAATCTAGGTAAAACCCGACTGCCCCTTTCTCCCTCCTCGATACTATTGTGTTCTCCATGACCTTGCGCACCTCCTGACACATCTGGTTCGTTCTAGGTCAGTCCATATTGTCAGCAAGTCATCGTCTGCAAGAACCCGACGCCGTCCGCAAGTCCGACGAGCCCAGCGACCTCTACAGCGCGCCCCGACCCTGCTTGTCTACACGTTGAGCTTCCTCATGATATTTCGAGTCTCGTAAGACACACCGCAACCCCAGCCCCTCCTGTATTCGCCGGAACGCCGTCGCCAGTAGCTCCGCCGCCACTCGCCGCCACCAGCGCCGCCAGTTAGTGGTCGATAGACCAACGGCCGTTAGATCTTGATCCATCGGCTACGATAGAATCATTTAAGTGAAGGGGTACGTTAGATCTGTGCCGCACGATCCTCTTTAGATCCAACGCTCCACGTAACACGATCCACGCGAACCGGTATGCACCAATCAGAACATGACGCGTGTCCTAAGTTTTATTTAAAAAGACAGAAACTTTTCTATTATAAGTTCAAACTTGCAAAATTTATAACTTTTGATCCACACGTTCAAATTTTGCAAATTTTATATCATTGGAATCAAGAGAAAGAATTCTATATAACCATGCAATTTTTTTAAAGATTTGCTTCTGTAAAATTGGTTATTTTTGCAGATACATTTAGAGGCTTATTTTGGGTATAGAAATTATTTGAAAAATGATTTAAAGACTAAATAAAGTTTATTTAGTGTATAATTGTTTTGCTTATGTTTCAGTACTGTTTCACTTGTCTTGTTTGATTTAGAAAAATCATCACTTGGCATTTGCATGCATTCATATATTTTTGCTTGTATATTTTGATATGTGAGTTTGGTGCTATTATTTTATGTCTAGATTTTGGTGCTAATAGTGATTGTGGTTGTGAAGATTGTTGCTACTCCCCCAACTACCAAGGAAAGTGGTGCTTCATACTTATGTCCCAATATTTTTTCCTATGCATTAGAAATATTTTGCATAGGTCTTGCATGAATATTTTGCTAAGTATCTATATGCTATGCTTGGGAAATCCTAGTAGTTGTAGAAATGTTAGAATTTCCTTTAAGTTAAGATACTTGTTATTGCCATGCTTATCCTAGCTAATAGCAACCAAGGGTGGAATATAATCATGGTATGGAAAATATTGTTAAGTCTTTGACTTATTGTTTTTGCTTAATAAAACAACTAAGTGAATGAAACATCTAGGTGGAATGGTAATTTCTTGGTGGTTTTTGGTTGAGTGGTTACACAAGGCCCATTTCTATGGTTTACCTTGTGTATCTCACTTGTGGATTGCCACCCAGGAACAAAGGGATTTGATATGCCAAATGTTAAGAAGCTTCTAGTGCAGCCACATGGCATTATGGGCTCTGCCTGGATCATATAGGTTGCAATAACTTAGCCAAATGCACAGTTGGTGGTAGGGGAATGATAGGTTTGGAGCGCGTCCATTTTGGTCTAAGGGAAGGCTTCTAAAAGGTCCTGTCTTGGTGAAAATCAAGTCTTGTGGGGAAAGTGCACAACCTCTGCAGATGGAATAAACTAAGTACTTAGCCATGTCCCCGGTAATGGACAACTTGAGCATCAAGAACTGGAAGCTATCAAGAATCTCCTCATCCCAATTTTCTAAGTTAAAACTTGTGGTTGAACAAGGGTGTAGGTTCACCAATTTCTATTGGTGGTTCCTTGGGAAAGTTTTTACCAAACAAAAACTTAGTGTTTTCAACTGATAGGTAAAACCTATTTTGAGCAATGCAAGCCTAAGCTACACTTAGCCAAATTCATGTAGTAACTAGATGTTAATATTCTACTAAGGTATCACTTGCCAATACTATTCCAATGTATTGATCCACTGTGGCTGTAACTTGTGATGTTGCAGGTTACTCTGATGATGAATAGGGGTTATGAGTCTACACTCAACATGCTTTCCTATGGCACATGAAGATGAAGACTTCTATTTATATATTGTTAAGTTAAACTCTTGTACTAGCCTATGGCTATGGAGTTGTAAAAGACTATGTTATCTCTGGAATGACGATGTAATAATGACCTTTGTTTCTGTGTACTTCATCTTAAACTGTGGATGCTAGCATTGATCTAGGGACTAGCATTGCAATCACAGGGATCTTTACCTTATAAAGGTGGGATCTTACAGATGGTATCAGAGCACTATGTTGCCTGTACGATTATGACCCTAGGATTGGATTAGAAACCACTAAGGAAAAAAATTGTCAACAATTTCCACACTTGTCTTTTTCTTCTCGTAAACTTTTCTAATCTTCTTTCTCATCTCTATTTGTAGATGGACTCCATCAACGAAGCCGTGAGGAAGGGACCACTCATGACTATGACCTTGGAGTGTGAGACAGAATTCCCCAAGGCTCTCAAGGACCTCATGGTTGCCATGGGGATACATGGTGCAGCTGTGTACAAAGGTTTCCCCGTGATGGATGAAGGAGTGGAGTACTGGTGGGTGCAACTTCACTTGTACAAAAACAAGGAATACAACCACAAGGAATCAGGATTCTGCATGGTCACCAACTCAGTAGTACACACCACATTCTTTAACTCTACAAGAGATGCAGCTTGGAAGGCCATCAAGGAGCTTGGTGATAGACTCAAGTGCGGAATTCTTAACACCCAAAATGACCTTAGGGAAGAAAAGAAGCATACCCAAGAGTTAGAGGCTACCAACCAACATTTAAGAGAGGACATCATAGACTTAGCAATGGAGTCATGTGATCAGGATCGACAGATTGCCTCTAGGGATGCCCTGTTAGCCAACTTGGCAAGTGAGATGGGATTGTAATGTACTTCGTTAGTTGGACCACCACACTTATCGTTTTATTTCCAAAAAAAATTATCTAAGTTGTGTTGAACCTTGGATGCTTGTAATGGATTTATGTATGCCATGACTTGCGTGATTGTTGCCAAAGATATGCTTGTGATACTTTGTCTTGTTATTTTTCTCTATAGATGTTGATTCTAACTTTTCTCTATATTATAAAATAGATGCCTAATGTTACTATCAGCATGGCTGAAGAGTTCAAAGGAACTCGCTTTGGCACTAGTCTTATTGAGCTCACTAGTGTGCTCAACCTTCCGCTCCCTAGCATCATGACGCTTCCCCTCACCAAGTTTGAGAGGAAGGACCTTTGGGGCTTCAAAGTTACTCAGCCAGGATGCCAGACTGATCCAGCCACGGAGGCTATCACTTTCAAGCTAATGCATGACGACAAGGAGAGAGGCTTAGATGTAGTCATGCAAGATTTACTTGGGCGTCTGGTAGGGAGGCACTCCAGAGAGCTTAGAGGTCTTTACTTTCACGCCTTCGGAAGACGCGACGAGGAGGGTGAGGCTATTGAGTTCGAGGTTGCTGCTAGAGAGACGGTGGGGCCGATTCGTCTGTACCTTCAGGACCTAGAGGTTCTCATTAGGCACCTAGATACTGATAGGACCAATGTCATGCTTAGCCATGACAAGCTCCAGGTGCAGCTTCGTGAGAAGGACAAGCTCTTCGCGGAGAAAGACGAGATAGTCAAGGAAATGGAGGCCAAGTTTGAGAGCCAGGACAGGAAATTCAAGAGCCAGGAGAAGAGAGTCCAAGACCGGAACAAGAAGATCCAAGAGATGAATGAAGAGCTAGTGTCAACACCCGGATTTTTAATCCCAGATGCCTGTTATGCCATACATCGCAATCCCAGGATTACCATTTTTGCGGGCCATAGCAGAATTGGATACCATAGTACATCATCCATTACAAACCGTACATAAGTTCTTACACAAATAGGAATCTCATGATCCAGTTCTTAATACAACATCAAGCAGCGGAATACGTAATAATAACGGTAGCGTAGGCGAAGCTCCATCTTCGGGGTCACAGGCAATGCTGACGATGGGAGATGATCCTAGTTGTCTTAACCTTCCTGGGGTCCATCCTCCAGGTACTCCTCTTCATAGTCTGGCCATGGGAATAGCCAGGGACAAAGCCATGAGTACTCTCTAAGTACTCGCAAACTAATACTAACAAGTGAAAGGGGGTTTTGATAATAGGAAACTAGGCTCTAGGGTTATTTTGCAAAAGCCAGATTTATCTCTACTATGTTCCAAAGCTAGTCACAATTTTATAACTCCTAAGGGGGATCTTGTACTCATGTCACAACTCTGTTGTGGTCAAGTCAAAGTCTCAATTCATTTCACGAGTCATTTTTAAAAGTCTGACGGGGGAACAGTATGGCCACTCCAACTGTCCATAACCGCGGACGCGGCTATTCGAATAGTTTGACACTCTGCAGATATTGTACACTTTCACCACAACATTCGATACATCCGTCAGGAACAAATCCTAAATTCACCATACTCAGTATGCGGATAATCAATCCTAACCTTTCAATTACACGCCCTAGTATAAGTACCTCTCCTGTGAGTTTGGCCTCCCAACCATGACCAACTGTCATCTTGGGTACTGCACAGGTGGACAACCTTCACAAGGTAGCCTCAGCTCAGACCTTGGCCGTGACGGAACTAATACTAAGGTATATAAGTTTACAGTCAAGCCCTACCCAATCTTCGGGTATTGTGGTTGTATGATAAAATTGGAATGGTATCGCATCCAGACAACCATCAGTTTTATAAAGGGCTAAGGCTCATGCCTCAACATTTTCATCACCAAAATCATCAGGTGTTTGGAACACATGTCCAAAACATTTCAATAGAATGATCCATCATTCCAAGGTTTTCATAACCACTTTTCCACCAAGTATTCCCATCTAAAGTTGATCAAGTTTTATGCTTAGCACTAGCATCTACAAGTGGGGGTAAGTACTAATGAGGGGTGGTAAACTAGTAGAGTTCTAACTAAGTTCAATCTCATGCCTTAAGATGACATCAAGATTATCTAGCTTAGGCCAAATTTTACGCTCTTTATGCAACCTTCACATATCTTTCTAGTATCTACCATTCACTTAGGTAAAATCTAGGTAAGAGCTTTGATAAAGAAATAAAGTAAGAAGCTTGCAAGTAAAACTAGGATTGGTTTATCAAGTGAGTATAATCACATATGCTTAAGGCATATAGTTGGCATGGTAACAAATAGTGGTTGTTGCATCAGTAGAGTATCTTGCAAGGGTTAGCTTGCACATTCACTAGTAGTATTAGGCTTGCATGATTGTCAATATAAGCTTGCCTTGTGCAGAGCAGTGGTTGAAGTTCTCCTCGGCTTCTTCCTCGTAGAATCCTCCTTCCTCCCCTATCCTTGGTCGGTACTAGCGTCTATAAATAAATATGATGTACACAATCACCAAACAATACTTAACTACTTGCATTCATCACCCACAGGGGTCCTATAGATGATCTAACATCATCTATAATCATTACAAGATTAAGGCTTGGTTTAATTCCTTTTATTTTTAGAAAAGTAATTTCTACTCATTGAAAAACTACTTAAGATTTAATATTCTCCAAACCAAACATGGGATCATGTTGACACATGTCATCACCACATATTTTAGTTCATCGGAATGTGATTTAAAGTGGTGTCACAATTTAATAAGGTTTTACGCTTTTATTTTATTTAAATAAAGTGACTAGAAATGCCTATGTAGCATTCTTTTATTACTTGAAGATTATTTCTGCAAGTAAACCTATATATTTTTATATATTCTGAAAGGTATGGTTAAATGTGATTTTTGATAGATGGAATCAACTCAAAATCTATTATGGTTTAAATTTGAAAAATGTTTGAATGCAAAAAAGCTTCTGCCTTGTTATTTTTACCATGGGTGATCTATATATCCAAATGACTTGAATCCAACGGGCTTGGATTCAGCATTCCTAGACCTTTCTAACAAAATTGGTTTCATTCAATTTGGTGCACTGAATCGATCTGGGTTGATTTTTGAAGTTGGGTACAGAAGTGAGTTTGAAATAAAATGGAAAAGGTTTAATTCAAATAACTGGGCTGCGTGGGAAAGGTTAACGGGCCGGCCTGCTAAGCGTAGCGCTTCCGCGGGCTGCTTAAGTGGGTGTCCCCACTCGTCAGTGACACAGGGGGGTGCGAAGCGGTACGGGGCAACGTGGGTCGGTCGATCTGATTCTAATCCAACGGCTGAGAGTCATCATCGATGTTGGGCAACGCTGGCGAGAAAGAAACCTAGCGCGGCCAGTGGGGGTTGCTGGGGCTCACCGGGGTGCAGGCGAGGGTCGGCGAGGCAGGCGAACGACAAAGTCAACGACGGCGAACTCAGGGGTGGTCGCGGCAGCTCCTGGGGTGGACGAAATCGATGGCGCCCTTCTTCTCCAGAGGCGGCGGGCTCCGGTGAAATTCTGGCGAAGTGCTACTCGCCTTGCTCCAGGACTGAGGTGGGGTGGTTCTGGGTGAGAGAGGAGTGGAATGGTGTGAAGAATTCGAGCGGGGGTGGCCTCTATTTATAGTCGAGCGAGGGGACCGACGGGGCGCACGGTGAGATCATCGGCGGCGATGGTACAGACGGCTATTGGCATGGGCGAAGGTAGGGGACGGTGTGGTGTTCCCTGACGATGCTCAACGACAAGGTTTCGAGGCGTGGGGTGGTGCGGCCTGGTCTGGATCACGCGACGCTCTACGCGGCAGAGGCGGCGTCTTCGACGGGGAGCGGTGGCTGTGCGTCACGGGGCGGCGAACGAGGATGTTTGGCGGTCTCCTGGGTCGGTGGTGATCGTGTATGCACGCGGCGAGGGCGGCGCGCGGTCAGTGGGCTTCGGTCGAGGGTGGCGCTCTGGCGCACCCTCGGCATGGTCGCTGGCAGTCAGGGCGCGGTCCGTGCGTGTGGTCCAGGGGTTGGCAAGGTTCGAGCGGTGGCCAGGGAGTGGCGATGGACGGTGGGCTGCCTCCCAGACATGCTGGCTAGGCTTGTTTCTCCTCCTAGCTTGCTGTCGACATGGAGGTGACATGGGTGTGCTCGGCTATTCACCATTGATTGCAATGCCAAGCTTACAGTGGGGCTAGTGCTTGGTTTAACTTGCTAGATGATCTACTGAGATGGTTGTGAGCTAGAGAGGGAACAAGTTAGGCTTCAATCACTGCTCACTATAGTGTTTAGATTTTGTATGATTTGTGTCTGCAACCTGTTTAATGAAATGGCCGCATAAATTCAAGTTTTGAATTTTGAAAAGATTTTTGGTGGGTGTGCTAGATTGGTGCTGGGAGTCTGCAGATGCTTTGGTTTTGAAAGTCGAGCTTGTTTGAGTGGTTTTTGAAAAAGTGGGATCTTCCCATATGATAAAGATTCAATTTTGAATTGTCATTTAAACTATGCATTTGAAAGTTTCTGGATGATCACAAAGTGGGCCTTGATACTTTGTTATGAGTACATTCAAGGGGTGCAAAGATCCAAAAAAGTTTCTGTTAGGTTCTGAAAGTTTGAGACAGCCAAAGTAGGCATGGGAGTTAAATTGGTCAAAATGACCATTCCTTTATTTTATTTGTTTTGCTTTATTTGTCTTTGGGAGAAGTGTGGGAAATGTTTTAGATGATGTTTATTTCACCTAAGAAACATTTTACAAGCAAGGAAACATACAAACAAGGTGGTTCAAAAGAATTTCAAATTCAATGCATACTCATATGCATGCATTCCTAAAATTTTTTAGAAAAGTTTTTGTTAACCCTAATTTTGATGATTAGAAATTGATGATCCAAGTTTAGTATTTTTGGGATGTTACAAACCTTCCCCCCTTAAACAAAATCTCGTCCCGAGATTTGAAAAGGACGAAAAGATTACCTAGGATTTGAATAGATCGGGAAACTCCGTCCTGATGTGATCTTCACGCTCCCTGGTAGCTTCCTCTTTGGTGTGGTTGCTGCAATGAATCTTGAGAAACTTGATGCTCCGGGTTCGGGTAGTTCGAAAATCTTCTTCCAAAATACGGATGGGTACTTCAGGATAGGTCAGGTCATCGTTGATCTCTATGGTCCGGTGGTCGATATTTTTGAACACTTCGGTCTTCTCGGGGACTTCGAGACACTTGCGAAGTAATGAGATATGGAACACATTATGCACGGCTGACATCTCTTCGGGTAGTTCCAATTGATACGATACTTCACCTCGACGGTTCAGAATCTTGAAAGGTCCGATATATCTGGGGGCTAACTTTCCTTTGAGTTGGAAACGCTACATTCCCTTCAATGGCGACACTTTCAGATAAACAAAATCTCCTATGTTGAAGGCGAGGTCTCGACGTCTCTTGTCGGTGTAACTCTTCTGTCTGGATTGGGCGGTCTTAAGGTGCTCACGAATCTTGTGAACCTTCTCTTCTGCTTCTCGTAGGATGTCGGGTCCGAAGATCTGACTTTCTCCTACTTCCGACCAGTTCAAAGGGGTGCGACACTTCCTTCCGTACATGAATTCAAAGGGGGCCATTTGCAAACTGGCTTGGTAACTGTTGTTGTATGAAAATTCTGCAAATGGCAGACAGTCTTCCCACTTGGATCCATATTCTAACACACATGCTCTCAGCATATCTTCGAGTATTTGGTTTACTCGCTCCGTTTGTCCATCGGTCTGAGGGTGATACGCGGTGCTGAAATCTAGGCGGGTTCCTAAACCTTCTTGGACTTTCTTCCAGAATCTCGAGGTAAACTGAGTACCTCGATCCGATACGATGTTCTTGGGGACTCCATGCAAACTAACGATTCTAGCGATGTACAACTCCGCTAGTTTCGAACTCTGATATGTGGTCTTGATGGGTAAGAAATGGGTGACTTTGGACAATCTGTCCACTATGACCCAGATAGAGTCATTTCCCCTACTAGAAGTAGGCAGTCCAGTGATAAAGTCCATTCCAACAGAATCCCATGTCCATTCCGGAATCTGCAAGGGTTGCAACAATCCAGCGGGTCTTTGATGTCCTGCTTTGACTCGCTGACAAATATCACACTTGGCGATATAGCTTCCGATTTCTCTCTTCATCTTATGCCACCAAAATTGCTCTTTCAAATCTTGATACATCTTAGTTCCTCCGGAATGGATAGAATAAAGATTATCATGAGCATCCTTCAAGATAATTTCTTTCAACTCAGAATCTGATGGTACACAAAGGCGTCCTTTGTACCACAGAACTCCTTCTTCGTCTTCGGTGAATCCGGGTACTTTGCCTGTACCGATACGACGCTTGATTCCGTCCATACTGGCATTTCCCTTCTGCGCCTCTTTAATCTGTCTGAACAAAGTGGTCTGGAGTTCTATGCTAGCCAAAAATCCTTCACTTACTAATTCCATTCGAAAATCTTCCATCTCCTTGTGCAAACTTGGTTGCTCCTTCGAAATCATGGAGTTCAAGCGGCACGGCAATCTACTAAGGGCATCAGCTACTATGTTGGCTTTACCAGGGTGATAGTGAATGTCTAGGTTGTAATCCTTGATTATCTCAATCCATCTTCTCTGCCTCATATTCAGCTCCTTGTGAGTGAATATATACTTTAGGCTCTTGTGATCCGAATAGATCTCACAACGGTTTCCCATCAGTTAATGTCTCCATGTTTTCAGGGCTAGAACTACGGCTGCGAGTTCGAGGTCATGGGTTGGGTAATTTTGCTCATGTTGCTTCAGTTGTCGAGATAGATAAGATATAACTTTGCCTTCCTGCATTAGCACACATCCGAGACCGATCTTGGATGCATCACAATACACGTCGAAGGGCTTCGTGATATCTGGCATGATCAAGATTGGGGTTGAAATAAATCTCCTCTTGAGTTCTTGAAAACTTGCTTCACATTTGTCGGTCCATTCAAACTTCTTGTCCTTCTTCAGCAATTGGGTCATGGGTCTGGCGATACTAGAGAATCCTTCTACGAATTTGCGGTAATATCCCGCCAATCCGAGAAATGCACGAACTTGGGTTTGAGTGGTTGGGGCTTGCCAATCTTCTACATCTTTCACTTTGGCAGGGTCAACGGCAATTCCTCCGGCTGATACAATGTGACCGAGGAATCCTACCTCCTGTAACCAGAATTCACATTTGCTAAACTTTGCGTACAGCTGATGCTCTCTAAGGGTTACAAGAATGGTCCTTAGGTGTAGCTCATGTTCTTCTTCTAATTTGGAATATATCAGAATGTCATCGATGAAAACAACAACAAACTTATCCAGGAAGTCCATAAAAATCTTATTCATGAGATTCATGAAATAAGCGGGGGCATTGGTTAATCCAAAATACATAACGGTATACTCGTACAATCCATATCTGGTGGTAAAGGTAGTCTTTGGAATATCCTCTGCACGAATTTTGAGTTGTTGATAGCCAGTTCTAAGATCAATCTTAGAAAACACTTTGGCACCAGTCAACTGATCAAACAAATCTTCTATCTTGGGCAAGGGGTACTTGTTCTTGATGGTGACATCATTCAACTTCCGATAATCCATACAAAAACGGTTACCTCCATCCTTCTTGTCCACAAACACGACAGGTGATCTCCAAGGTAACGCACTTGGTTGAATCAATCCAATTTCCAGCGTGGAATCCAGTTGCTTCTTCAGTTCTGCGAGCTCTGACGGGTTCATACTATAGGGTCTCTGGGCTATGGGTCCGGTTCCAGGAATTAGTTCAATGATAAACTCGATATCCCGATATGGGGGCATACCGGGCAAAACATCTGGAAATACATCGGGGTATTGACAGACTATCCTGACTTGGTCAATGGTAGGTTTGTCTATACTCTTGTTGCATTTGAATTGGCGAGGTAAGGTTTCAGATATATGCTCGACTGATATTCCGACGGTACTGGTCATGGTTATGGCTTTCACAGTCAATCAATCCTTTATGTTTGGACATCTAATCCATTCCTAGTACTACTTCCAAACCTTTAGTTCCGAGTACTATCAGATTTGCATAAAAATCTATGCCATGGATTCGGATAGGGACGGCTTTGCAAATTTTCCTAGCCTTGGTGGTTGATCCGGGAATTTGAACAATCATAACATGCTTCAGTTTGGTTGGTTGAATTTTACTAGTGCATGCAAATTCTTCGGTGACAAATGAATGCGATGCACCAGAATCAAACAACACTCTTGCAAGTACTGAATTAATAGAAAACATACCCAGCACGACGTCTGGCGCTTCCTGAGCTTCTTCAGCATGCATGAGAAAAAGACGGTCGTTGCGGTTGAGCGAATTCCCTGGGGCAAATCTTCTTCCTGGCTGAACACGACGCTGCTGCTGAGCTGGGACATTGGCATTGGGGGCTGTAGCATTCTTCTTGTTGGGGCACTCGTTGGAAAGTGGCCTTTATTTCCACAGTCATAACAGGTCACTTGCGACTTGTCCTTGGCTGCTACAGGCACGGCATTGCTCCAAGTCCTAGGGGCAGTGTTGGCGTTGGTGGTAGAATTGTTGTTATTGAACTTGGGTGGGGCACGGTTGAAATTGCTAGCGTTGCCGGGGTTGTTGTGATTTCCTCCGGGTCTAGGGTTTCCACGGTTGGGATAGGTCGGACGGTTCATCGGGGGTCTGTTGGTCCTTGGGGCAAATCCTGGAGATGGGTTGGGGCGATACTTTGGGGTCTGATGGGTTCCTGGCTGATGCATCATGCGACGCTTGCGGTTCTCATTGGCTTGGTTGATCTTTCCTTCCATCTAGATAGCAGAGTCTACAAGGGCTTCAATATCCACAAAGGGGATATTGACTAACACTGTCTGCATCTCATCATGCAGACCATTCAGGAATCTTTCTTTCTTCTTGGCTTCAGTGTCAATCTCATCCGGGGCATACCTAGCTAATGACAAGAATTTGTCACGGTATTCCACTACAGTCATCCTTCCTTGCTTCAGCTCTCTGAACTCGTCTCTCATTCTCTTGATCAAACCTGGTGGCACAAGGGTTCTGCTAAACTTGACCTTGAATTCCTCCCAGGTCATCATCTGGCCTTCGGTCATTGCGCGAACACTGTTCCACCATGCCCTGGCATCTCCGGCTAGATAGTGGGTGGCGAACAGGACTTTCTCGTTGGCTTCCACTCCAGCGACTTCTAAGTTATTTTCCATGGTCTGCAGCCAATCATCGACGTCTAGGGGTTCTTCTGACTTAGTGAAAACAGGTGGGTTGGTATTCTGGAAATTCTTGAGCTTAGATCCATGGTTGTCCTGATTTTCGTTGACTTGGTTGTTGTGGGCAAGTTGGGATATCTGCTGAAGTGTGGCTAGGTTGTCTTGATGTTCGGCTCTTTCAGCTTCGCGGTCAGAAGTCAACATTTGCAGAATCTGCAACATCGGGTCCGGGGATGAACCACTTCCTCCATGTGGCATCTGAAGATTGAGAAAAGAGGGAAATTTTCTAAAGTTTTGGGTCTTTGAAAAAAATTTAAAGTTTGACTCAGATTTTCTAGCAACTTGCTTTTTCATTCATTCATTCATTCATTGCACACGATAAAACACACACCACAACAAAGAAAAGCAGATGGTTTTAAGAACCATTCTGAGAACTACGATACAGTGGGACCGAATACTACTCACTACGCTAGTGCTCAAGTGCTACTACTCCTTGGAATCTGTGGCCTCATCATACTCATCATCATCGATGAAGGCGAAATCATCCTCGTCAGTGAAGAAATCCATAGCCTGGTCCTCCAGAAAATCATCGTCATCGCTGAGATTGGAGTAGGGGTCTCCATGAAGATCCTCTCCGGCATTCTCCTTTTCCTCCAATTGCATGTCTCTCTCGTGGATGGTCTCCTCCAGAGATGAGATGCGGTGGCGAAGACGGGCAATAATGCGCTCCTTCTTGTCGAGCTGACGGCGGCGAAACTTGCGATCCTTTGCTAGCATGGCGATGGTTTGGTCCTTCGTCTTGATGATGGCAGATTTGTGGTTGCAGTATTCACGGCAGTTGTCCAACTCCTGCTGATGATCGTACATCATGAAGCTAAGGTGGTCCAATTGAGTCTTCAGCTCGGGGTGGTATGGGGCTTCCAGTGGTTGTCCATTAGCATCACGCCTTGGGCAAAACTCAAAGCGAGTACCCTTGATCTGATTGATGCTCTGCCCACACAGACGGGAAAGAGCTTCCTGCATGGCCCTGGCAAGTCCATCGAGCCAGTTGTTTTCTCTTAAGGTAAACTGAATTCCCTCAGTAGTGGGAGGTTCAATCTTTCCTCTGAGACTTGCAACAATTAGCCACTACAGATCTTCTCCTCCTTGATCATTGAGCTGAGCTCCGAAGAACTCGGGGTGCGGACGCTCTAGAAGTTCCGAAAGCTGGTCCAAATCCCTCTCAAAGATCAGGTCTCCCCATTCCCGAGCTGATAAAACTTGTTGTACTTCACATCCATCTATAAGAATATAGGATGAGTAAGTTAGTAGAGTGATCAAGTGTGTCAAAATTTTATGTATTTACAAGAGTTTTTGAGGAACATGTATTTTCATGAAAGAATCAAAGGGATAAGAATGAGAATAAGTTTTTGTAAATATTTGTTTTCTTTGGTTTTGAAACTAAGTTTTTGATTCAAACGTCCAGTCTAACTAGGGTCTCCTATGGTCAGGATGGCTCTGATACCAACTTGTCAACACTCGGATTTTTAATCCCAGATGCCTGTTATGCCATACATCACAATCCCAGGATTACCATTTTTGCGAGACATAACAGAATTGGATACCATAGTACATCATCCATTACAAACCGTACATAAGTACATACACAAATTGGGATCTCATGATCCAGTTCTTAATACAACATCAAGCAGCGGAATACGTAATAATAACGGTAGCGTAGGCAAAGCTCCATCTTCGGGGTCACAGGCAATGCTGGCGATGGGAGATGATCCTAGTTGTCGTAACCTTCCTGGGGTCCATCCTCCAGGTACTCCTCTTCATAGTCTGGCCATGGGAATAGCCAGGGACAAAGCCATGAGTACTCTTTAAGTACTCGCAAACTAATACTAACAAGTGAAAGGGGGTTTTGATAATAGGACACTAGGCTCTAGGGTTATTTTGCAAAAGCCAGATTTATCTCTACTAAGTTCCAAAGCTAGTCACAATTTTATAACTCATAAGGGGGATCTTGTACTCATGTCACAACTCTGTTGTGGTCAAGTCAAAGTCTCAATTCATTTCACGAGTCATTTTTAAAAGTCTGACGGGGGAACAGTATGGCCACTCCAACAGTCCATAACCGCGGACGCGGCTATTCGAATAGTTTGCCACTCTGTAGAGATTGTACACTTTCACCACAACATTCGATACATCCGTCAGGAACAAATCCTGAATTCAACATACTCAGTATGCATATAATCAATCCTAACCTTTCAATTACACGCCCTAGTATAAGCACCTCTCGTGTGAGTTTGGCCTCCCAACCATGACCAACTGTCATCTTGGGTACTGCACAGGTGGACAATCTTCACAAGGTAGCCTCAGCTCAGACCTTGGCCGTGAGGGAACTAATACTAAGGTATATAAGTTTCCAGTCAAGCCCTACCCAATCTTCGGGTATTGTGGTTGTACGATAAAATTGGAATGGTATCGCATCCAGACAACCATCAGTTTTATAAAGGGCTAAGGCTCATGCCTCAACATTTTCATCACCAAAATCATCAGGTGTTTGGAACACATGTCCAAAACATTTCAATAGAATGATCCATCATTCCAAGGTTTTCATAACCACTTTTCCACCAAGTATTCCCATCTAAAGTTGATCAAGTTTTATGCTTAGCACTAGCATCTACAAGTGGGGGTAAGTACTAATGAGGGGTGGTAAACTAGTAGAGTTCTAACTAAGTTTAATCTCATGCCTTAAGATGACATCAAGATTATCTAGCTTAGGCCAAATTTTACGCTCTTTATGCAACCTTCACATATCTTTCTAGTATCTACCATTCACTTAGGTAAAATCTAGGTAAGAGCTTTGATAAAGAAATAAAGTAAGAAGCTTGCAAGTAAAACTAGGATTGGTTTATCAAGTGAGTATAATCACATATGCTTAAGGCATATAGTTGGCATGGTAACAAATAGTGGTTTGTTGCATCAGTAGAGTATCTTGCAAGGGTTAGCTTTCACATTCACTAGTAGTATTAGGCTTGCATGATTGTCAATATAAGCTTGCCTTGTGCAGAGCAGTGGTTGAAGTTCTCCTCGGCTTCTTCCTCGTAGAATCCTCCTTCCTCCTCGTATCCTTGGTCGGTACTAGCGTCTATAAATAAATACGATTTACACAATCACCAAACAATACTTAACTACTTGCATTCATCACACGCAAGGGTCCTATAGATGATCTAACATCATCTCTAATCATTACAAGATTAAGGCTTGGTTTAATTCCTTTTATTTTTAGAAAACTAATTTCTACTCATTGAAAAACTACTTAAGATTTAATATTCTCCAAACCAAACATGGGATCATGTTGACACATGTCATCACCACATATTTTAGTTCATGGGAATGTGATTTAAAGTGGTGTCATAATTTAATAAGGTTTTACCCTTTTATTTTAATTAAATAAAGTGACTAGAAATGCCTATGTAGCATTCTTTTATTACTTGAACATTATTTCTACAAGTAAACCTATATATTTTTATATATTCTGAAAGGTATGGTTAAATGTGATTTTTGAGAGTTGCAATCAACTCAAAATCTATTATGGTTTAAATTTGAAAAATGTTTGAATGCAGAAAAGCTTCTGCCTTGTTATTTTTACCATGGGTGATCTATAGATCCAAATGACTTGAATCCAACGGGATTGGATTCAGCATTCCCAGACCTTTCTGACAACATTGGTTTCATTCAATTTGGTGCACTGAATCGATCTGGGTTTATTTTTGAAGTTGGGTACAGAAGTGAGTTTGAAATAAAATGGAAAAGGTTTAATTCAAATAACTGGGTTGTGCGGGAAAGGTTAACGGGCCGGCCTGCTAAGCGTAGCGCTTCCGCGGGATGCTTAAGTGGGTGTCCCCACTCGTCAGTGACACAGGGGGGTGCGAAGCGGTACGGGGCAACGTGGGTCGTTTGATCTGATTCTAATCCAACGGCTGAGAGTCATCGTCGACGTTGGGCAACGCCGGCGAGAAAGAAACCTAGCGCGGCCAGTGGGGGTTGCTGGGGGCTCACCGGGGTGCAGGCTAGGGTCGGCGAGGCGGGCGAATGACAAAGTCGACGACGGCGAACTCAGGGGTGGTCGCGGCAGCTCCTGAGGTGGACGAAATCGATGGCGCCCTTCTTCTCCAGAGGCGGCGGGCTCCGGTGAAATTCCGGCGAAGTGCTGCTCGCCTTGCTCCGGGACTGAGGTGGGGTGGTTCTGGCTGAGAGAGGAGTGGAATGGTGTGAAGAATTCGAGCGGGGGTGGCCTTTATTTATAGTCGAGCGAGGGGACCGACGGGGCGCACGGTGAGCTTGTCGGGGGCGATGGTACAGATGGCTATTGGCATGGGTGAAGGTAGGGGACGGTGCGGTGTTCCCTGGCGATGCTCAACGACATGGTTTCAAGGCGTGGGGCGGTGCGGCTTGGTCTGGAACACGCGACGCTCTGCGCGGCAAAGGCGGCGTCTTCGATGGCGAGCGGTGGCTGTGCATCACGGGGCGGCGAACGAGGATGTCTGGCGATCTCCTGGGTCGGTGGTGATCGTTCATGCACACGGCGAGGGCGGCGCGCGGTCTGTGGGCTTCGGTCGAGGGTGGCACTCTGGCGCACGCTCGGCATGGTCGCTGGCGGTCTGGGCGCGGTCCGTGCGTGTGGTCCAGGGGTTGGAAAGGTTCGAGCGGTGGACAGGGAGTGGCGGTGGACGGTGGGCTGCCTCCCAGACATGCTGGCTAGGCTTGCTTCTCATCCTAGCTTGCTGTCGACATGGAGGTGACATGGGTGTGCTCGGCTATTCACCATTGATGGCAATGCCAAGCTTACAGTGGGGATAGTGCTTGGTTTAACTTGCTAGATGATCTACTGATATGGTTGTGAGCTAGAGAGGGAACAAGTTAGGCTTCAATCACTGCTCACTATAGTGTTTAGATTTTGTATGATTTGTGTCTGCAACCTGTTTGATGAAATGGCCGAATGAATTCAAGTTTTGAATTTTGAAAAGATTTTTGGTGGGTGTGCTAGATTGGTGCTGGTGAGTCTGCAGATGCTTGGGTTTTGAAAGTCGAGCTTATTTGAGTGGTTTTTGAAAAAGTGGGATCTTCCCATATGATAAAGATTCAATTTTGAATTGACATTTAAACTATGCATTTGAAAGTTTCTGGATGATCACAAAGTGGGCCTTGATACTTTGTTATGAGTACATTCAAGGGGTGCAAAGATCCAGAAAAGTTTCTGTTATGTTTTGCAAGTTTGAGACAGCCAAAGTAGGCATGGGAGTTAAATTGGTCAAAATGACCATTCCTTTATTTTATTTGTTTTGCTTTATTTGTCTTTGGGAGAAGTGTGGGAAATGTTTTAGATGATGTTTATTTCACCTAAGAAACATTTTACAAGCAAGGAAACATACAAACAAGGTGGTTCAAAAGAATTTCAAATTCAATGCATACTCATATGCATGCATTCCTAATTTTATTTAGAAAAGTTTTTGTTAACCCTAATTTTGATGATTAGAAATTGATGATCCAAGTTTAGTATTTTTGGGATGTTACAGCTAGAGACCAAGGACTTCGAGCTCGAGCATCAGCAGGGTGTGATTGAGAGACTTCGTTCACATAAGAGGTCTCTTAACGCCAAGATAGAGGCCTTGACTACCAATGTCGAGGAATACAAGACCGCTATGGAGAATGCAGGTCTTACACTTGTTGATGAGGTGGTTGATGCAGAGGAGTAGTGATGACTACTCATTTATCTATCATTTACCATGCTTATGTTTATTGAGTCGCAATGACCATCCAACATGTGGATGGCTTGCTATGGTGTGTTTGCTTTTCAAACTTGTTGTTTATGTCGTTGAACTTTATGTTATTTTGATGCTTTTTTTGGTGATTGTCTATGTGATGTATTGTGCATGTTAAGCATCTATGGGTATCTCATTCTTATCCTTATGAAAACCACAGATGCCTCCTCGACGTGCCAACCCCAACCCAAACAACAACAATGTCACCCCCGAGATGTAGCAGCTGATGACAGCACATGCACAGCTGATGCAGATGATGACCACTTTTATGCAGAATCAGAATAACAACAACAACAATAAAAACAACAACAATCAGAACAATCCACCAGGATTTGACATGCTCACCAGATTCCTAAGGCTGAGGCCTGCAAAGTTCTCAGGAACTACTGATCCCATGGTGGCCAATGATTGGCTACGTTCAGTGAACAAGGATTTGGTAACTGTTGGCTGCACCGACGAGGAGAAAGTTAGGTTTGCAGCACATCTGTTGGAAGGACCAGCAGATACTTGGTGGGATAACTTCTAGATCACCACTCCCATTGAGGATGTGACATCGGCTATCTTTGAAGATGGTTTCTGTATAGCTCACATTTCATCCGGAGTGATGAGTTTGAAGAATAAGGAGTTCCATAACCTAAAGCAGCGCCACCGCAGCATGGCTGAATATATTGAGGAGTTCAACAATCTGGCGTGTTATGCACCGAATGAAGTTGATACCGATGCCAAGAGGAAGGAGAAATTCCTCGAAGGACTGAACGATGAACTGAATCTGCAGTTATCTGTGGCCTATATCCCCACCTACCAATCCCTTTGTGACAAGGCTACCATCTTAGAGAACAAGATGAAACAGGTTGAAAGCAGAAAGAGGAAGCACAGCTCTAACAAGCATAGCTTGGGATCGTCTCACAAGCGTTCCCATCATGACGATAGTGGGAGTTCTGGATCCCACAAACATGGAAAGTACAACAACCACCACAGCCACACCGCCATCATGACAACAAGCATCACCGTAGTCATGATAGTGACAAGAACAAGAACCACAAGGGTGGACACAAGAGTCACCACAGTGGAGGTGGAAGTGGAAGTGGCAGTTATCCTGCAAAGAGAGATATCAGTCAGGTTGAATGTTTCAAGTGTAAGAAGCTGGGGCATTATGCAAATGAATGCCCAGAAAAGAAAGTTGAAGGACCCAAAAAGCCCAACCCTTTCCAGAAGGTACAAGTGAATCACATCAATGTGGAAGAGATTTATGAGGAGTCCGGTGATGTGGCCGGTAAGTTCAAACTCAATTCTATTCCAGCACTTGTTCTTTTTGATACTGGTGCATCACATTCATTCATATCAAAAGCATTTTTTGATAGAAATGGGTTTCCAACTGAAAATATTGGGTGCCCAATAAACGAAAGTTCTCCTGGTGGAGATATGATAGTAAGTCTTGGATGTTGTAATCTAGTGATAGAATTTGGGTAACATAAATTTCCAGTGAGTCTGATAATCCTAGATTTCCAAGGACTGGATGTAATTTTGGGAATGGACTGGATGACCAAGTATGAAGGAGTACTTGTAACATCCCAGGATTAGCACCTAGAAATAAAGAGGACACAGGGTTGTGCATTGCATTCATGCATAAGAAAATCCGGAGAATTTTCGCGCAAAACTAAAGAAGCTGTAGAGGGATCGAGATCTCTCTTGTTCTGATGGAAACATCGGGGTAGGTGCGATGGATTTCGACATGACCTCTATTGTGCTTTTGTGTTTGAGGGGAAGACCATTCAAATTCAAATATTTAATTAATGAATTTGAATACAAAAAGAGTTTGAAAAAATTAATAATTGTAAATTAAATTGTAATAAGAGATACTAGGTGAACCCTTATTTATGAAATGATACAATAATTGCAAGTCTTAATTAATAAACAAAACTTAATGAAATGAATTATAATAATAAATAAGAATGGAATTCTTATCTATAAGTAAGATAAAAATATTAAGTTGTTCCAAGAATAATGGAACACTTTATTATAGAATACAATGTTTCATTGTTATCACAATAAAGGAATAAAAGTAAATTATTATAAAACAAATAATATAAAAATGAATTACATAATGAATAACTAAAAGGATTCTTGATTACAAGCAGATATAAATATTACATTATCTTTGAAAATGCATTATAAAAAGAAAAAAGAAAACTAGAACACTTTATTGAATAAAATAAACAATACAATATTTATTTACAATATAAGAATAAATAAATAAATAAAGAATTCCTTTGTTACAATGCTCTATATTTCACAAAAGCAAAGGTAGATTACAAAAGAATAAAAAACTTAAAACTAAATTAATCCTCATTTAATATCTTCTCATCCTCTTTTATATCTGCAAAACAAAACTGGTAGTAAATAAAAAAAGGGGGTTAGTTTGGTTAGTATTGCTCTCGGGTACATAGTGTAATGCACTGTGAGGTTCATTACTGAGCAGTAATTGGGGCCAAAGTAGAATCTGTTCTATCAGTAAATTTGGCCTCAGACTGTGTGCATCACTGGCCTGAGAGAGGGGCAAGTTTCACCAAATAAAATAGGATCTGCTCTTATTAAATTTTAGCTTCAACCTGGAGCATCATTAGCATAGAGTCAAAAATTACACTTGGCAACTCAAAATAAAGATTAGGATCATATAATACCAAACCAGCCAAGCAAAGCCTTGGTAAAGATATTCCACAGATACAACCTGGACAGGGGAAGGCTTCCTGAACCAACAGCACACATGCAGGTAGCTCACACATATGCATGATGTTGTGCTGTCAACACAGCAGCAAACCCAGGAAGTAGACAAGAAGGAGGCAACTCTTGTGCACAAAGGGGAGTGAATCCGCCGTAGCTAGCACATCAGTCTCATCTTCCCAGTGACACCACATTACATATAACTCTAGCTTTGGATCTCAGCTAAACAAACTAACCATACCACTAGCCAGATCACATCTCCACAGCCCAACTCTGGTTGCTCCCTAAAGCCATCCAAGAGCTAGAACAAGAAGAAAATTAGGACAGGATAATAAGCTATCTCAAGAGGAGGAGGAGCAGGCCAGTAACTAGGAAGAAAGAAGGATCCACAACATACCAAGGTGGAGCAGCTTAAGCCCAAGAGCAAGAAGATCTAGCTGATCAAATCTAAACACATCCACAACACATTTCAGTAACTTGTTCAGTATTAGGTAAATATCCATTCCTATGATCAATCATAGCATCTGTTCTTATACGAAAAGATTTTTAAAAAGGGGGAAGCTCTCAGTCTTGCATAGAAATGCTATGCAAGGCTCATCATAGAGCTTTGGAGCGCTCAAGCATCTGTTCTTATTTACATCTTGTGCCTCAGCCTTTGCATCATAGGCTGGAACTGGTTACACACATAAAACATCAAGAACAAATGACCTTTGACCAGTTACATTAGTCAAAGTAGTAGCAAATCATATTCATTATGGTCATGCTGTTGTGCACCCATTAATAAGGTTCCACAATAGCAATCTCATAACTAATAAGGCCACTATAATTAACTAAATCATCTTATCATCAAAAGACAGATTTTAAGCTTATCTGCCAGCAAGTACAAATACCACATAAATCATCTTCCTAGACAAATAGTTCAGCAATATTTCAGGTCACCTTCTTTACATAAGATACCATGTGTTTACAGCCTCAGTCTATGCATCATTGTCCTGGGAAATATTTCCAGTCATCTGTAACACAACAGTAAGCCATGCTACCCAGCTGCTGCTGTGCACACTCCAAGTAGAGGCACCACAACAACAACAACCAGTGCATTAGATGTCACTAGAGCCAGACACTATAACCATTTCATTATACAGCAGAGATCAATCAAATGAATCTAATCATCTTCCTAGCCACCAAACTAGGAATCAAATCTTACATGTGTGTTGTTGTCAAAAATATACACTTCACTTCATCAAGTGATAAACCATAGAAACCAGGAGTATGACAAGTTAAAGCAACCAACACAAATAACCTGATACTAGAATAAATTCTAGGAGGTTAGGAGGGGTCACTATAACTATATCCTTCTCATATTCTCAAATTAATGATCATGGGATCATTTCCTTATAAATTGTGACACTCTGTAACTACAGATGCTAATATAAACAACAGCATAGTACTTAGTAATATCCCTTATATTCCAGGAAAAATCCTAGGTATGTTAAGAACAGCATCACTGAACCATAATTTAGCACTCACCAAACACTAGCAGCACAATCATTAACCAAATTGTACCACTGAGCACTTGCTCATCCAAATCTAGGAATTCTAGCTAGTAATCAATCAGCCACAAACAAACATAGTAGAATCATAGATTAGGGCCATCAGCACTAAAGCTGGTCACATGGAATCAAAACTCATCGAGGTTGCCGAGCACCTGGAGCGTTGGCTTGATGAAGACATGGATTAGGTCCTAAACAACAACACCACCACAGAATCAGTGGAAGCCCTGATGCCTAGGTTGCACTGACAGCATCGTCCCGCAGGCATCAGGAGAAGGAGACGCCAGGGTTGCGCCTGCGCACCTTTCCGCTGGCATCGAACTGAGTCCAGGCCGACGAAGAGCTCCACAAGACCACCGGCACACGGCGACCCCAACACCGAACCCTAGCACAAGGAGATGAGAGGGGACGAGCTCGGTAAGGCCTTGTAACTACCTCGGTGAATTACGCTCCTAGATACAAGTCTGGATGAGCGGTAGTGGTTGAAATAGTACGGTGGCGCCCCAAAAGCCACTCACGGGTAGACCTTTCGGCCGTCCCAACCACTTCCAACTCAACGGGACCTGTACGGGCGGCGTAATCGGCAGGCGAAGGGATCAACTACATACACAAATGAGTATGTATGCAAGCCACCATACAAGAGTACATCAGAGCCATACCATCTAGAAAGAAAGGAAATATAGCAACGCCATACGGCAAGATTCAAATGACCTAGATAGATATAATATTTTAGGATAATTCCTCATACATCACACGTCAGAGTATCAAGCGAAAGCGGCAAAACATAGTCCGAGTACGGATAAGAAGCAAATCGGCATAAGATGCCATAGAACTAAGCACATCCCGCCCACAGATCTCACGGATCCCTGTTCCCGGAATCTCTACACCAAACGATCGTTGCCCAGATCATCAGCCTCTTCCACCCAGTATCCGTCCTGCGAGGGTACCTGTTCATCTGAACCAATAATTTATCAGTGAGACCCTAAGGGTACTCAGCAAGTCTTAATGCCTCTAAAGGGGACACAACCTGGGGTGACGCAATTGCAGCAAAAGATAAACCCTAGCAGTTCTATAGATAATCGCTAACCATCCGCCTAACCAAAGATAGACGGATGTCCATGAATTAATGACAGCAGTTATAACAGTAATATCACCAGATCCATCCTCCTCCTCGCTTACCGACGAGGAAGCGGACGAACAACCCCCCCATCCGTTGGCAATTTTATTAACCATTCCATGGGTGTTGCACTATTTACTAGTCAATTACTTAGTCAAATTAAAAGCGGTGCTTTAGTTATGCTTGCCTATGGTCGAGAAACTGTGCTCCAAGTCGTCCATAACCGCGGACACGGCTTTCAGAAAGTTTTACCCTGCAGGGGTGCACAAATAGCAACACACACTCGATCAACCTCGGAAAAACCAAATCAAAACCCAACGAGGCCTTCACGACAAAGCAATCACAAGATTCAGAAATATTTCAGGGGGCCACCCCTTGGAGTACACCCGCAACGAAGCTAGCTGACTCCGAGACGGACCCGAGGTTTGGGTGGACGGCTGTGAACGACTGGGAACCCAAAACTGAGCTTGTCGACACCGCGGAATCGTGTCCCGATCCTAAACGGTACAGGGTGCTCCTCACACAATCGTAATAAAGCAGTAAAACATGGCATAAGTACAGGATAGTAAATAAAACCTCAAACTAGTTTGTGGCCCCAAGAAATAAGACGGAATCAAGCTCTGGCTCAGGGGGGTCCCATAAGCCTCCCGGATGTGGATAGCGCGATAAATCAAGGAACAGGAATCAAGTACTCGGGGTCCTACGGGACACAAGTGAGCAGGAAAAACCAAATAGCAGATATTGCTCACCGGTGCCACTTTCATTAGTTATCCCATTACTACTCAGGTTAAGTTGTTTAGGTACTTCGTTATCCATCAGACTCTCACATACCCTACACATGTTGTTCTACGACTCGCATGGCTCAAACAACTCCTGTAGTAATGGCTCATGGGATGGAGGTACAGGCTTGGTGGGATTTAAAGTAAAGGCTATGCAATACTTGGGATTCAGTTTAATGCAATCGCGACTCAATGATGCAAGAATAAGATAGAGGCAATAGGTATTGTATGTATGCAAGAATGTGGTAGTGCTTGCCTGGCAGTTCGGTGGAAGCGAGAGACGGATCTGGGTAGTGCTCCTGGTTCTCTTGATATATCCCCTGCTCAGAGTCTATCCGAAGAAGAACCAAACAAACAAGGGCCAACATAAATAAAGTGCACAAGCATAGGAATAAAATGCGTCAAGCAAACAATCATGCCATGATGAATGATGCACAAGTTGCATGGCAATAAAGTAGCATGGCATGGGTGAGGTGTGGTATACAAGAATAAGTCATTTTATTAAGGTTTGGTCACATTTTATTGTCATAATAGTTGCTGTATACTTTATATTTATATGATGCATGCTGCAATTGAAGTCATGGATAACATAAACAGAAAGGTCTCGTCGAGCTGATCATTCTAGACATATCATTTGTTAAATTCGGAGTTATAAATCAAAAGTTATTAATTATTTAAGTTCCAGTGGCATTGGTTGTAATTTAATTCAACTTGGAATTTTAAATGTGCAAAAGGAAATTTGAATGGCATATTTGAAATCCTCACATTTTTCTGATTCAAAAACATATATCATTTGCATTATTTGGATTTATAAATGAAAAGTTATTTAAAACTGAATTGAAATTTGAATTTGAATTAAATTTAGTTAGTTTTGAATTTAAACAGAATCTGAAAAACGTTTTAACACTCAGCCCAGCCTAGCCCTAGTCACAGACATGTGGGGCCAGGCACATACTGACCCACACGCCAGCGGCTGAGAGGGACGGGGACCGCGGGTTAATTAAACAAAACTAGGGGACCCTTTTTATAAAAAGCACACAGAGACTGACAGTGGGGTGTAGGGGGAGCGCGGGTTGAGGAAAAAGGAATGCCAGGGGGTTAACTGCGAAACGCACACGCCACTGTGGATCTTCTCTGTCGCCTGACGAACTGAACCCAACACCGCGCGACAGAGAAAAACAGGGCGCGTCGGACTCGATCCTGCGACCACGGGCGCGCCAGCGGGGGCGGCTACCGCTGCGGTGGCTGCGTGGTTGCTGACAGGGGAGCGCACGGGGGCTAGATAGGTTGCGGCGCGACGTGGGAGCGAGCCAGCGCAGCGGCCGACGGCGCGCGCAGAGCGTTCGACGAAACGCGCGGCGCGACCAGACGACGGCGGCGAAGGCAACGATGTCTGGGAGGGAGCTGGGCTTACCGCGGTGGGGTTGGTGGCGCTGGATCGGTTCGGCGAGCAGCGGATCGACGACGGGGCAGACGCCGGCGTAGCTAGGGTTTCGGCCGGCGCAGCGCTAGTTCCGGCGGCTCCGGTCCTCCTCCTCCTCGACGATGGCCGCAGGGTGATGCAGGGGATCCTTCTCGAGCTCCCAGGACACTCCACGGACGCGCGGCTCGCCAGGAACAACGGGACGTGGAGGGGGCCGACGGTGGGTGGCTCAGAGGGTAGCCGGAGGCGGTGGAGAAAGAGGGAGAGAGGGGAGGCTACGGGGTGGATCTGGGGAGAGGCCAGAGGGGTGTGGGGTGGACAAGAACGAGGGGGTGAGGTGGGGCTTGCGTGGGGGAGGGGCAGGTCGGCTCGGCCACCTTTCTCTCCTCACGTGCATGGGTCGAGCGGCACATGGGGAGGGAGGAGGCTGCCAGGTGGGGCAGGGTAAGGGGAGCTCGGGGTGGGACCAGGTCGAGCAGGAGGTGGGTCGGGTTGGTAGGAGCTTGTGGCCGAGAGAGGAGGAGAGAGCTAGAGGGAAGGGGAGCTCGAGAGAGAGGGGCACTTAGGGTGTGGTAGGTTTAGGTGAGAGAGGGAGGGACAAGTTATCTAGGGTTTAGTTAGTTTAGGTGTAGCCTAGAGTTTAGCCAAGATGGGATATGGGGTATGGGGTAGATGTTAGAGAGAACTAGGGTAGAGGATTAGAGAGAGGGGGGTGTGGATTAGGGTTTTGGTCTAGAGAGGGGGAAGGTTAGATGCTAGGGGTTCCTTTTGACAAGAACCAACCATGCACCAAACAAAACCCCATCAAGATCCAAGACTAGAGGAAGGGGAAAAAGGTGATGAGGTTTTGGCAATGATCAAACAAGACCAAGCCTAAGGGGTAGGGAGAGATGATTCATGCAAAAGAAAACAAATAAAATTCAAAGGACAAGCCAAAGGTGGTACTTGCATGGGCCATGCATTAATATTAAATGCCATGTCTTAACCTTGTGGAAACAAAATATAATCCCATGGCATTTATTTATGTGCATCCCCAAAAGTGGGGTAAGGCCAAGCAAAAGATTATGGGTGGAATCCAACCAACCAACATGAGCTAGAGGTAAACTCAAATAAAATGCCACGCTCATATTAATTGGATGGTGGAATTATAAGGTGGTGAAAGAAAGGTGGTGGAGTTAATAAGAGATATGCCCCCAAATCAACTTGGGCATTTAACAATATATCAAGAACCAAATACAATATCAAGATGCAAATACAATTAATAATGCACATGAGATAAGAACCAAACAAGAAGGGGTTTTATATGATGCTCAAATGCAAGGTGGCATGATGACATGAGCATGATATGATGATGATGCAACAATTATATGTTGGAAGTGGCCCTTTTATTACTAGAACAAGTAGCATTACAAGTGTTAGACAACTGGGATGCTACAACTCTCCCCCACTAAACAGGAATCTCGCCCCGAGATTCTAGGAAGAAGAAGAAGACACAAAGAGGGTAGGATAGTTGGCACGGAGTTCATCTTCACGCTCCCAAGTGGCTTCATCAACAGAATGGTGTGACCACTGCACCTTGCAGAACTTGATGGACTTGTTGCGAGTCCTTCTTTCTGCGGTCTCAAGGATTTTGGTGGGGTGTTCTTGATAAGACAGGTCTTCTTGAAGATCGATTAGCTCATGATCCACGGTCCTGCCGGGATCTTTGAAGCACTTCTTGAGCTGGGAGATGTGGAAAACATCATGGACTTTGATTTTTTCCGGAAGCTCAAGGGCATAAGCAACTTCTCCTCTTCTTCCACGAATCTTGAAAGGACCGATGTACCTAGGAGCCAGCTTTCCTTTGATACCAAAGCGGTGTGTGCCTTTCATGGGAGTGACACGAAGGTACACGAGATCACCAGGGGCATACACCATATCCGTGTGCTTCCTGTCATAGTTGCTCTTCTGACGACTTTGAGCAATCTTCAGGTTCTCAAGAATGATATGCACCTTCTCCTCTGCCTGAGTTACAATGTCAGGGCCAAACCAAATTCTTTCTCCTGCTCCTGACCAACCAATCGGAGTTCTGCACTTGCGACCATAGAGAGCCTCAAATGGTGCCATCTTCAGACTTTTCTGGAAGCTGTTGTTGTACGAGAATTCAGCATAAGGAAGACATTCCTCCCACTTCATGCCAAAAGAGATGACGCAAGCACGTAGCATATCCTCCAGAATCTGATTTATCCTTTCGACTTGTCCTTGCGACTGAGGGTGGTAAGCCGTGCTGAAGTTCAACTTTGTTCCCAGAGCATTTTGAAAGCTTTCCTAGAACTTGGAAGTGAAGATGCTCCCACGGTCTGAACTGATCTCAAGCGGAACCCCATACAGAGAGACAATTATGTTGATATAGAGCTCAGCCAACTGAATTCCAGAAATTGTTTCCTTGACGGGGAAGAAATGAGCCACTTTAGAAAGCCTATCGATGACAACAAAGATTGCATTGTTGCCCTTCTGCGACCTTGGAAAACCAGTGATGAAATCCATCTCTACTTTCTCCCATTTCCATTCCGGAGGTTTCAATGGCTGTAGAAGACCAAAAGGTTTCTGATGGACAGCTTTCACTCTGCGGCAGACATCACACTCCGAGACATACTTGGCACAATACCGTTTCAAACCAGGCCACCAATATTGTGTTTTCAAGTCCATGTACATCTTTGTGCTGCCAGGATGGATAGAGAGGACAGAATCATGCGCCTCCTTGAGAACTTGCTCTCTCAAACCCGGGTAGTTTGGAACAAACATCCGGTGGTCGAAGAAAAGCTTGCCTTGATCATCTACGTGGAAGGACTCATACTTCGGAAGCTGAAGCTGGGAGGTGATCTTTCTGGTGTGCGGATCACCCAGCTGACGAGAGCGAATCTTTTCTTCCAAGAGAGGAGTAGCCAGAAGGTTCAGGAGATGCCCTTGTTCCACAACTTCCAGGTTGAGCTGGCGGAATTCCTCGCACAAGAGGGGCTGCTGCTCTTCCATCATGAGGTTATTGACATAAGATTTGCGGCTGAGAGCATCTGCCATGACATTAGCTTTGCCCGGTGTGTAGTTGATGGTCAAATCAAAGTCATTGATTGCTTCGATCCATCTCCTCTGCCGAAGGTTGAGATCAGGCTGAGTGAAGATATACTTCAAACTTTTGTGGTCAGAAAAGATCTCACAACGGTTGCCAAGCAAGTAGTGCCTCCATAGCTTCAAAGCAAAGACAACTTCTGCTAGCTCGAGGTCATGTGTGGGATAGTTGATCTCATGCGTCTTCAACTGTCGAGAGGCATAAGCAACAACTTGTTTTTCTTGCATAAGGACCGCACCCAATCCTTGCAAAGAGGCGTCGCAGAATATCTGGAAAGGCTTAGATGTATCCGGAGGAACCAAGACTGGCGTGGAAGTGAGCTTCTCTTTGAGTGTCTCAAAGCTTGCTTGACATGCAGGAGTCCACAAGTATTTCTTGCCTTTCTTGAGGAGATCGGTAAGAGGCTTCGCTATCTTCGAGAAGTTCTGAACGAAGCGACGGCAATAACTAGCCAAACCGAGGAAACTCCGCACTTCTTTGACATTAACAGGAGGAAGCCATTCAACAATTGTCTTCACAGTTTCCGGGTTGACTGCAATGCCCTTGGCAGAGATGACATGACCAAGATAGGTTACTTCAGGCAGCCAAAACTCACACTTTGAGAACTTTGCATACAAGCGGTTCTCACGAAGCTTGTTTAGGACACAACGAAGGTGTTCTTCATGCTCTTCCTTCGACTTGGAATAGACCAGAATGTCATCCAGATAGACCACAACGAACTTATCCAGGTACTCCATGAAGACCGAGTTCATAAGCCTCGAGAAGGTAGCAGGAGCGTTGGTGAGACCGAAAGACATCACCGTGTACTCATACAGGCCATAGCGGGTGGTGAAAGCTGTTTTAGGCACATCTTCCTTGCGAATTTTGATTTGGTGATAACCACTTCTCAAGTCCAGCTTAGAGAATACCACAGCTCCAGCTAGCTGGTCAAAAAGATCATTAATCCGCGGCAGGGGATATTTGTTCTTGATGGTTTTAGCATTGAGAGCCCGATAGTCAACACAAAGTCTATCAGTCCTGTCACGCTTCTTCACAAAGATTGTTGGGCTACCCCAAGAAGAAGTACTGTGTTGAATGAAACCCAACTTCTCTTGTTCATCAAGCTGTCGTTTGAGTTCAGCCAACTCAGCAGGACCCATTTTATAAGGCCGCTTGGAGATAGGAGCCGTTCCAGGTTCAAGCTCAATTACGAACTCAACCTCACGATCTGGAGGCATACCCGGCAACTCTTCAGGAAAGACATCCGGAAACTCACAGACCACTGGGACTCTTTGAATAGCTTCCATAGCATCATCATTCAGAGCCGCCAAAGAGAAAAGCTGGACAGCAGGCGTCAGACTTGGAGAAAATACTATATGGCCTTCAGGAATCTTCAAAGAAACCGAGCGTTCAGCACAATCAATCACAGCTGCATTTGCCGTCAACCAATCCATGCCCAAGATGACATCAATGTCAGAATTGCCCAGAACAATTAAAGAAGCCGAGAACGAAGAGCCACCAATCTCAACTTGATTGCCATGGCTGATATGAACAGCTCTCATGTTTGCTCCCGGAGAAAGGACCATTAACCGCTTGGGGAGAGGAACCATAACTAACTCATTCTCATTTGCAAACTTGTGAGAAACAAATGAATGCGATGCACCAGAATCGAACAAAACTCGTGCAGGGACTGAGTTAACGGATAGCGTACCCATCACCACTCCAGGTGCATGCTCAGCTTGAGCGGCGTTGACACAATTGGCACGAGCAACCGTAGACCCGGGCTTGGTGTTGATGTTGAGAGCCCGAGGTGGTGGTGCACGAACCGTAGGAGAGCTTGCTGCAGATCTTGGCGGGGGTGGAGGGGGAGCTTTGTTCTTCAACGGACAGTTCCAGCTCAGATGTCCAGGATCTCCACACGTGTAACAAGCACCAGGTGGACGTGGAGCAACGTAGCCAGGGACTCCGCCAGGCGCTCCAGGGTAGTTGTTGGTGTAGCCCCTGGGAGCAGCAGTGATGGAGTTTAGTGGCCTCGACGTGTAGCTTGAAGGTCTTGGTGAAGCCGGGAGCGACGGTGGGGTGTTAGGAACCCAGACACGCCGCTTAGAAGGAGCTGCCATAACCGAAGAGATTGATGCATCCCTGTTGTGTTTCTTGGACTCCTCAAACACTTGCCTGCTTGCTTCCTCTTGCAAAGCTGTGTGCTGTAGTTCCAGAAAAGATGCCGGCCTTGCATGTGTGATTGCATACTTGATCGATGCATTGAGCCCTTGCCTGAACCTCTTCTGCTTCTTCTTGTCATCAGATACCTCATCGCCACCATAACGAGAAAGATTCATGAAGTTCCTGATGTAGGTGTTGACATTATCATTTCCTTGCTTCAGGTTGAGAAAAGCTTCCTTCATCCTTTCCATGACAATCTCTGAGAGAAACTGCTCTTTGAAAGCTGCAGTGAACCTTTCCCAAGTTGGCTGGAAACCAGTGCAGCTTGCCTTCAAGTAATTTTCCCACCAAAGAGCTGCATCTCCCTTCAGAAGGTGAGTAGCACACTTGACCCACTCCTGCTCAGGAACATCAGCAGTCTCGAGCAACCTTGACATCTCACGCAGCCAATCATCCGCGTCCAGTGGTCGATCGGAAACATCAAACTGACGAGGGTTGAATTTCAGGAAGCTCTTGATGTCTCCTCGCTTGGGAGGTGGAGGGAGTGGAGCAAACTCATTTCTTCTGACACTCTCTTCCAAGCGCTGCTGGTTCTGCTGCATTGCTGCCAAGGCATTAGCTATGTTTGACAATGCGTCCCCCAACTCCGGTGGTATGTCCTCATCTGAACGGCGTGGTGGAGCCATCCTGAGATTGATATAAAACACAAGTCAGCACTATAATGGATAATAATAATAATCCAAAATAGTACCAAAATGGAATTAACCAAGATTAAAGGATACAATTTACTGAGATGATATTAAAATATCAACAAAGTTCAAAGCACCTAAAAGATATTAAGCATATCGCACACGACTGAAAAGTAGTGTGGTACACAAATATATCAAAGAAAATTTTTCCACAAATTTCGGCATTAAAATACCAATAGATGCGCAAAATTACTTAACGAATCAAGATTAGCGACTCTACCAATTCAATATACAAAAGCGAATGATAAGAGTAGTGGTATGGTCGCGACTCCATCCCGCACTCAAAGCATTACTCCGCACATGAATAAGTGGAACACATATCCTAACCCCTTCTTCTCACGTTGAACCTAAGATTGGTAACTACGGAAACGAACAACCCAAACAAGCTAACGTCGGTTAACAAAGAGTAAGATAGATTGCGTCGGTTTGCAAAAGCCTGTCGGTATGGAATGTACCAACAGTTGATAACCAAAGGCTGATTAGATAACAACTTGGATGCAACAGATAGACAAGGGATTACACACACACTCACACACACACACAACCTATGGTACTACGGAAACCCAGAACACGTGAATCCTAGTTTGAATTTTAAGAAGAGGATTGAAAACGTTGCACTTCCTTACCAGAAAAGGGTGGGTGGGTGGGTAAGAAGAAAAGTGGAAGCAGTCCTACTCTCGCGTTTTGTTTTTCCCTAGTATACATAACTACCAAAATATTTGCTAGACTGACAACGACCGTTTGGCTGAAACCCTGAAGGTCGGGATGGCTCTGATACCAATTGTAACTACCTCGGTGAATTACGCTCCTAGATACAAGCCTGGATGAGCGGTAGTGGTTGAAATAGTACGGTGGGGCCCCAAAAGCCACTCACGGGTAGACCTTTCGGCCGTCCCAACCACTTCCAACTCAACGGGACCTGTACGGGCGGCGTAATCGGCAGGCGAAGGGATCAACTACATACACAAATGAGTATGTATGCAAGCCACCATACAAGAGTACATCAGAGCCATACATCCTAGAAAGAAAGGAAATATAGCAACGCCATACGGCAAGATTCAAATGACCTAGATAGATATAATATTTTAGGATAATTCCTCATACATCACACGTCAGAGTATCAAGCGGAAGCGGCAAAACATAGTCCGAGTACGGATAAGAAGCAAATCGGCATAAGATGCCATAGAACTAAGCACATCCCGCCCACAGATCTCACGGATCCCCGTTCCCGGAATCTCTACACCAAACGATCGTTGCCCAGATCATCAGCCTCTTCCACCCAGTATCCGTCCTGCGAGGGTACCTGTTCATCTGAACCAATAATTTATCGTGTGAGACCCTAAGGGTACTCAGCAAGTCTTAATGCCTCTAAAGGGGACACAACCTGGGGTGACGCAATTGCAGCAAAAGATAAACCCTAGCAGTTCTATAGATAATCGCTAACCATCCGCCTAACCAAAGATAGACGGATGTCCGTGAATTAATGACAGCAGTTATAACAGTAATATCACCAGATCCATCCTCCTCCTCGCTTACCGACGAGGAAGCGGACGAACAACCCCCCCATCCGTTGGCAATTTTATTAACCATTCCATGGGTGTTGCACTATTTACTAGTCAATTACTTAGTCAAATTAAAAGCGGTGCTTTAGTTATGCTTGCCTATGGTCGAGAAACTGTGATCCAAGTCGTCCATAACCGCGGACACGGCTTTCAGAAAGTTTTACCCTGCAGGGGTGCACAAATAGCAACACACACTCGATCAACCTCAGAAAAACCAAATCAAAACCCAACGAGGCCTTCACGACAAAGCAATCACAAGATTCAGAAATATTTCAGGGGGCCACCCCTTGGAGTACACCCGCAACGAAGCTAGCTGACTCCGAGATGGACCCGAGGTTTGGGTGGACGGCTGTGAACGACTGGGAACCCAAAACTGAGCTTGTCGACACCGCGGAATCGTGTCCCGATCCTAAACAGTACAGGGTGCTCCTCGCACAATCGTAATAAAGCAGTAAAACATGGCATAAGTACAGGATAGTAAATAAAACCTCAAACTAGTTTGTGGCCCCAAGAAATAAGACGGAATCAAGCTCTGGCTCAGGGGGGTCCCATAAGCCTCCCGGATGTGGATAGCGCGATAAATCAAGGAACAGGAATCAAGTACTCGGGGTCCTACGGGACACAAGTGAGCAGGAAAAACCAAATAGCAGATATTGCTCACCGGTGCCACTTTCATTAGTTATCCCATTACTACTCAGGTTAAGTTGTTTAGGTACTTCGTTATCCATCAGACTCTCACATACCCTACACATGCTGTTCTACGACTCGCATGGCTCAAACAACTCCTGTAGTAATGGCTCATGGGATGGAGGTACAGGCTTGGTGGGATTTAAAGTAAAGGCTATGCAATACTTGGGATTCAGTTTAATGCAATCGCGACTCAATGATGCAAGAATAAGATAGAGGCAATAGGTACTGTATGTATGCAAGCATGTGGTAGTGCTTGCCTGGCAGTTCGGTGGAAGCGAGAGACGGATCTGGGTAGTGCTCCTGGTTCTCTTGATATATCCCCTGCTCAGAGTCTATCCGAAGAAGAACCAAACAAACAAGGGCCAACATAAATAAAGTGCACAAGCATAGGAATAAAATGCGTCAAGCAAACAATCATGCCATGATGAATGATGCACAAGTTGCATGGCAATAAAGTAGCATGGCATGGGTGAGGTGTGGTATACAAGAATAAGTCATTTTATTAAGGTTTGGTCACATTTTATTGTCATAATAGTTGCTGTATACTTTATATTTATATGATGCATGCTGCAATTGAAGTCATGGATAACATAAACAGAAAGGTCTCGTCGAGCTGATCATTTTAGACATATCATTTGTTAAATTCGGAGTTATAAATCAAAAGTTATTAATTATTTAAGTTCCAGTGGCATTGGTTGTAATTTAATTCAACTTGGAATTTTAAATGTGCAAAAGGAAATTTGAATGGCATATTTGAAATCCTCACATTTTTCTGATTCAAAAACATATATCATTTGCATTATTTGGATTTATAAATGAAAAGTTATTTAAAACTGAATTGAAATTTGAATTTGAATTAAATTTAGTTAGTTTTGAATTTAAACAGAATCTGAAAAACGTTTTAACACTCAGCCCAGCCTAGCCCTAGTCACAGACATGTGGGGCCAGGCACATACTGACCCACACGCCAGCGGCTGAGAGGGGCGGGGACCGCGGGTTAATTAAACAAAACTAGGGGACCCTTTTTATAAAAAGCACACAGAGACTGACAGTGGGGTGTAGGGGGAGCGCGGGTTGAGGAAAAAGGAATGCCAGGGGGTTAACTGCGAAACGCACACGCCACTGTGGATCTTCTCTGTCGCCTGATGAACTGAACCCAACACCGCGCGACAGAGAAAAACAGGGCGCGTCGGACTCGATCCCGCGACCACGGGCGCGCCAGCGGGGGCGGCTACCGCTGCGGTGGCTGCGTGGTTGCTGACAGGGGAGCGCACGGGGGCTAGATAGGTTGCGGCGCGACGTGGGAGCGAGCCAGCGCAGCGGCCGACGGCGCGCGCAGAGCGTTCGATGAAACGCGCGGCGCGACCAGACGACGGCGGCGAAGGCAACGATGTCTGGGAGGGAGCTGGGCTTACCGCGGTGGGGTTGGTGGCGCTGGATCGGTTCGGCGAGCAGCGGATCGACGACGGGGCCGACGCCGGCGTAGCTAGGGTTTCGGCCGGCGCAGCGCTGGTTCCGGCGGCTCCGGTCCTCCTCCTCCTCGACGACGGCCGCAGGGTGATGCAGGGGATCCTTCTCGAGCTCCCAGGACACTCCACGGACGCGCGGCTCGCCAGGAACAACGGGACGTGGAGGGGGCCGACGGTGGGTGGCTCAGAGGGTAGCCGGAGGCGGTGGAGAAAGAGGGAGAGAGGGGAGGCTACGGGGTGGATCTGGGGAGAGGCCAGAGGGGTGTGGGGTGGATAAGAACGAGGGGGTGAGGTGGGGCTTGCGTGGGGGAGGGGCAGGTCGGCTCGGCCACCTTTCTCTCCTCACGTGCATGGGTCGAGCGGCACATGGGGAGGGAGGAGGCTGCCAGGTGGGGCAGGGTAAGGGGAGCTCGGGGTGGGACCAGGTCGAGCAGGAGGTGGGTCGGGTTGGTAGGAGCTTGTGGCCGAGAGAGGAGGAGAGAGCTAGAGGGAAGGGGAGCTCGAGAGAGAGGGGCACTTAGGGTGTGGTAGGTTTAGGTGAGAGAGGGAGGGACAAGTTAGCTAGGGTTTAGTTAGTTTAGGTGTAGCCTAGAGTTTAGCCAAGATGGGATATGGGGTATGGGGTAGATGTTAGAGAGAACTAGGGTAGAGGATTAGAGAGAGGGGGGTGGATTAGGGTTTTGGTCTAGAGAGGGGGAAGGTTAGATGCTAGGGGTTCCTTTTGACAAGAACCAACCATGCACCAAACAAAACCCCATCAAGATCCAAGACTAGAGCAAGGGGAAAAAGGTGATGAGGTTTTGGCAATGATCAAACAAGACCAAGCCTAAGGGGTAGGGAGAGATGATTCATGCAAAAGAAAACAAATAAAATTCAAAGGACAAGCCAAAGGTGGTACTTGCATGGGCCATGCATTAATATTAAATGTCATGTCTTAACCTTGTGGAAACAAAATATAATCCCATGGCATTTATTTATGTGCATCCCCAAAAGTGGGGTAAGGCCAAGCAAAAGATTATGGGTGGAATCCAACCAACCAACATGAGCTAGAGGTAAACTCAAATAAAATGCCACGCTCATATTAATTGGATGGTGGAATTATAAGGTGGTGAAAGAAAGGTGGTGGAGTTAATAAGAGATATGCCCCCAAATCAACTTGGGCATTTAACAATATATCAAGAACCAAATACAATATCAAGATGCAAATACAATTAATAATGCACATGAGATAAGAACCAAACAAGAAGGGGTTTTATATGATGCTCAAATGCAAGGTGGCATGATGACATGAGCATGATATGATGATGATGCAACAATTATATGTTGGAAGTGGCCCTTTTATTACTAGAACAAGTAGCATTACAGGTGTTAGACAACTGGGAAGCTACAGGCCTCAGGGCCAAATCGAATCAGAGGACCCGGTTGTCCTGGCGGCGATGGAGCTTCACTGGCCGGCAGCGGCGGCCGAAATGGCGGTGTTCGCCGGGATCAAGCCAGAGAGGGAGGGCGACATCCACATCGCCTGAGAGAGGACGAGCAGCGAAGAAGGAGATAGAGTCAGGGTCGGCGTCAACCGACCCATAGAACCTGGCCAAGTGGTCTAGCCCAACCCAGTGGGCTGGGCTACCTAATGGGCTTTATGAAGTAAAAAGAGATCTTACAACTAAATAATAAAAGATAAAATGGAAATTTACCAAAATATCATTTAAACCTTTGAGTTCTAGAAAATTATAGAAAAATCCTAACAATATATAAATAATATATGTAAATTATCATAAAAATAAGATCTACTTAATAAAAATATAATTTTAAATTGTTTTAAATAAATATAAAGTAAATAATTATTAACACCATTAAATCCTAAATAAAATTCTGTGAAATAACAAAAACCCTAAAAATAAATAAAAAATCATTTTTGTGTATCAAAATCACTCTAGTATTTTATAAAAATACTAACTTAGAGTTTAAAAAAACATAAAGCAAATATTTAAAACACTTAATTCTTGGATGAATTTTATAAAAATAAAGATAATACTTAAAAATAAATAAAATTCATTTTAAGGTCTTGAATAAATATATTACACTAGAAAAATATTAAATATATTATTAGGTAAGGCTTTAATATTTTAAATAATAAATCCTTACCTAATACCTATGTGAATTCTTTAAAAACAATTCTTAAGTAAGAAATAATCATAATTCTTATAAAACCTTGAGCAATTAGTGTCTTAGTACTAATTCCATAACCATCACTTGAATTCAGAATCAAACTTAAGTATATCTTTTAACTTTAAAATATTCTTTTAAAAATCTTATTAAGAATCTTTTTAAATAAACATTGGGTATCACCCATTTATATAATATGGTGAAAAATCATTATATCTTAACCACTACTAACATAACTTTAAAATCTAACAAATTACTAAGACCATCTAATTATGATTCCATTAAATAAATACAAATTATTTTCTTAATAAGCAAAACAAATTTAAGCTAAATCATTCACTTAAAAATAAAGTGAATAATTCCACACCTTAGTTATACTTATCATAAATCTAAAACTTGGGAATAATTAAAATATATTACATTTTAAGTTTACTTAGCCTTTTAAAGTTAACTTTAGTCTCAAACCTTATAAACATCAGGTCTAATAAATCACTTATGTTTTTTATAGTTAACTTTTGTCTATTTAACTTAAGACATAAAGCATCTCAAATCCAAAATAATAAATCAAACACCAAAACACATTCATCATGTTCTATTAACAATGATGATTATTTAAACCTTAGAAAGGAAATCTTTTCTTCAAATGTTATTCTTTTTGCCACTTCAAATAACAATCTTATAATAAGTCCTTCAACTTTTAACAACTCAATCCCAAGGACTTTTATCATAGTCATCACATGACAATTCACCATAATCACATCATCTTATACTTTACTAACATATTTTGGATTGTTAACATTTATGTTCCTTATAAAGGTCATTACTTATAAAGTAAAGTTTGAAGATAAACGAACTCTGAAAAGAATCACTTGAATTCACTTCACTCAAAGTATTGGGGATTCAATTCGAGAGTTTTACAAAATGCATAGCATTACTTATGCACATATGCATATTGCTTCTTTAAACATTAGTCCTTACGGGAACAATGATGCAGATTTCAAATATTGGATCTTATGTTGTCTCGAAGACCGTGAGTGCATAATCTTGTAATCACAAAAGACAAGTTCACACTTGCTCATGTCCTTTGACTATTTTCTGTAAAGTATTTTACAAATCCAGTGTTGTCATCACCTGCATTTGAAAAAGGTCAGAAAACACTATTTTCATAATAATGTGAGTATAAGTTAATTACCATAAGGTAATAACCTACTATCAGAGTTCCGGTGGTAAAGGAAAATACTACCTAGGACTTAACAACTGTCGCCAGTGATTCTTGCGCCGTATATTACGCGTTGACCATGAGATTTGGAATGGGACGGAGAAGACAGCTGTATCTTTTCCCTCTCGCATGGAGCTGGATGTGCGGATCGTGGCTGTTATCACTCGGAGCATGCATATTATTTATGGTAATTCATAGAGGATATGCAGCATATGGGTGGGAGCCCTCAACGTCCCACGATAGTTCCGGCATCTGAACGGTCTGTACAAACCATTGCCGTAATTCAATAGGTGGGCATGGTGTACACCAAGGAGACATGCGGGGTCACGGAGAAGGCAGTGATTGTCTTGGATATTAGGTTGGGCCTCAAACGAAGGAAGTTTGAATGGGGACATACTCCCGGCCGTGCAACAAAACCTAAGGTCTCTCATGGATAAAGTTACGCACCTCTGCAGAGTGTAAAAACTGTAACTTGTTACTCCCTGTTCCGGGAGGGAGCTGCGAACGCGGCGGGAAAGGAACCCCATGAAGGTTCTGGTAAACCCGTGAAGGCTGACGGACATAGCTTTTCAGAATAAAAGCAACCTTTGAAGAAATGTTTATGATAACTTGCATTGCCTATGACCTATGGTCTGTGGCTGTAGTTATAGTGCATCAAACACTCCTTTTCTAGTGGACTTGTTGAGTACGCTCGTACTCAAAGTATATTCTTAACCCTTGCTAGGTTCTAAAGCCAGTACTCAAATCATGCTCCAGGAATCATCATCAAAAGCTAAATCTCTTCAATGAAGTCAAGAAATTCAACATATACAGCAACTCAAGTGAAGACGAAGTCGCTGATTAGATAAGAATAGAATCTCTAGCCCTAGAACCCATGTCTGTAGTGTATTGCAATAGAAGCAATGCCAGACTATTAGTTGAGATATTAATCTTAATAGTATTATAGTTTTGGAGTTGTTTATTTCTGATTCTTATTTGTAAGAAGTTTCTTTCTCTCTCTTTAACCTAGAGTGTTCTCTGGATCTTGTGTAAAGAGTTGAGTTGTAACATATAGTCATGTTTTGGACCTGCTGTGTTTCTATTGTACTACTCTGAGGGATGTAATACTAGTGAACGGTGTTTCATTGGTGTTATGTCAACGACTATAGTGTACTACATCATGCAGTGGTATGCTGGGTCACCACAGTTGGTATCAGAGCATATGCTTTGACCTTAGGATTAAAACCCTTTTAGGAAGATCTTTAGGTTGCATAGTGACTATAGGAGCTATCTTACCTAAACCAAATATTCTTAGGACTTGTGATGAGTATCCACTTGAGGATAATCTTGTCACACCTAAGTCAGATTTTAAGCCATTCTTTTCTTAAGAGTAATTATTTTATCCTTTCTCAGTATAGTGCTCTTTAGTGTCTTCCAAGGGAGACATAAACCACCAAGATACTGTAGGAATGTGTAAGACATCATATGAAGTAGTTCTAATAGTATAACCTAATCCTAGAATTTAAGTAAGAACAGTAAAATCTTAGTGATAGTTGATAACCAAAGGCAACATGATGAATGTCATTAGGATAAATGTTGATGTAATGACTAGTAATCATGTGGGATTCACTAGAGAATTCTACGTGATGGAGTTAAATTAGGTCAAGACTGAATGACAATACAACAAGAAATAAAGTCATCATGATGTGAGTAACTCTTAAATCATGATGTATAGGTAAAACATAACGAGATCATGGTGAGATTAGCTCCGAAACCATGATGAGAGTGTAAATATGACAAGAAATTAGTAAATTATCCTGAAGTATAAGTATGAAAATACCGTGGTAGAGCTATGATAGAAATCATACGTGCTAAAAATTTCTAATAATCTATGGTTTAAGTTAGCAAATAGAATCTGATTAGTCCTTTGGAGTGATCATGTGAGGTTAGTTACTAAATAATTATAGGTTGGTTATATTAATCATTTCAAAAAGTGAGACAAAAGGGTTAGTAAAAAACCAAATTGAGATCACTTTATTGAAGATTATCCTATTGCAATTGAGCAATTTGGGTAAATGTCGAGACAAAGTATAGTTTGACCATATGTGCTAAGTATCACAATGTAAACCTATATGAGTAGGTGTCATATACTACACAACTAAGCCTGAATTCTAGAGATACTATACTCAACTACTATATTCTAGGCTTAGCATATTGTCTGTTATATGTACCACATTTGGATTTATTTGTTTTTCTTGGATCTTCTTGATTAACTAGATCTGTACATGAAGTTTGACTTGGTGTGCAAATGCATGTTGCAACATCCTATCACTACTTGATGTTATAGACCTATATAGAGTAAGGGAATTCGTGTAAGGGAATGACGAAGTTCAAAGACCAAAATGAAGACTTACATGAAGAATGAAGCCAAGTGTAAGGATTATCAACTCAATTTGGAGGATGGATCAAGCTTAGATCATTATTAGTCAGCAATAAGAAGTGATGAACTTAAAGTCCAATCAAAATAGGTAATTTTGCTAAGAAGTTAATAAAATAACTGTACCAAGTTCATGGAGGCATCATGAATAAGTGCAAAGAAGCTTTGAAACCAAAATGGTATTCAAGCTCTGACAATTCAGAGAGAATGCCAGAGGTATATCGAAAACCATAGGGTAATACATATACCCTAGGATGGTTCGCAGCTGGTATTTGATCCACAGTTGGTATCTTGTCTGCAACCGGTGTTGGTTGACATAGTTAACCAGACCTTCTTAGAAGTTGCATAAAGAGCATAAAATTTGGCCTAAGTTAAGTAAGACACAAAGGAGTATAAATTTTTTTTGAAAGCGACTGTCTTTCGAGACTCTTCACGAAAGTTGACCTATCAAAGTGAAAATGTCCACATCGTAAGTAAGACAAATAATGCTGAAAGATTTGTTTCGGAGATCCACAATTATGTGGATACATCGTACAATCTTTCATAAGACTCTAATTAGGTAAAGGGTAAGCTGAATAGAGACCAAACATTATAGTTATAAAGCCAATAAATATTATATAGACAATTTAAAGACTATTAGTAAACCCTAAGGGGGAGAGTAAACAGTACACGAAAGTATTGTTATCCAAATTACGAATAAAGGATGGAGAAGGATTAACTTACAACAACATCAAGCCTTATTTTCATGAGGTTAAAAGGAAGTCCTTCTTATAAAAGTACTGAATATAATAACAACATATTGCCTAAAAGCCTAATAAGGTAAAACCTCGAAGTAATAATATATAGCACATCCAATTGGACATGTGTAGAAGAACAAGGAAATTCCAATGGGTATGGACAAAATGAGTTCAAATCCAATCTTTAGAAGGAGTACCAGTATAAACCATACCATCATAAATCAAAAGTTAGTATTTTGACTTTAGTTATTATTTAATGGAGTTAAAATCCTATGTTAATAAGACTTCCTAAACCTTGTATAGTATAAGCAAGGAGGTTTGATGATCAAGTAATGGAGTTGGATTAGGATACCGAATCAAGGAAATGAACTAAATATTAGACCAAATTAAGAGGAGTTTATAACAAGGACATATCCCTAAGGAAGTAAAGTAAAAGGAACTTTGGAGTAATGTAGACAACAAGTTGGACATTGTCAAGTAGGAGGAGAATTCAAGGAAAAGGTATGGATCTGGGATATTACAATTATTCCCATTTGAGGTTATCATGGAATTGGGAAGTGTCGTGATCAATACAATGGGAATTCTTTATTCTAAAACGTGAGAGTATATAAACTTTGAGGACGAAGTTTATTTTAAAGGGAAGAGTCTATAACATCCCAGGATTAGCACCTAGAAATAAAGAGGACATAGGGTTGTGCATTGCATTCATGGATAAGAAAATCTGGAGAATTTTCGCACAAAACTAAAGAAGCTGTAGAGGGATCGAGATCTCTCTTGTTCTGATGGAAACATCAGGGTAGGTGCGATGGATTTCGACATGACCTCTATTGTGCTTTTGTGTTTGAGGGGAAGACCATTCAAATTCGAATATTTAATTGATGAGTTTGAATACAAAAAGAGTTTGAAAAAAATTAATAATTGTAAATTAAATTGTAATAAGAAATACTAGGTGAACCCTTATTTATGAAATGATACAATAATTGCAAGTCTTAATTAATAAACAAAACTTAATGAAATGAATTATAATAATAAATAAGAATGGAATTATTATCTATAAGTAAGATAAAAATATTAAGTTGTTCCAAGGATAATGGAACACTTTATTATAGAATACAATGTTTCATTGTTATCACAATAAAGGAATAAAAGTACATTATTATAAAACAAATAATATAAAAATGAATTACATAATGAATAACTAAAAGGATTCTTGATTACAAGCAGATATAAATATTACATTGTCTTTGCAAATGCATTATAAAAAGAAAAAATAAAACTAGAACACTTTATTGAATAAAATAAACAATACAATATTTATTTACAATATAAGAATAAATAAATAAATAAAGAATTCCTTTATTACAATGCTCTATAGTTCACAAAAGAAAAGGTAGATTACAAAAGAATAAAAAAACTTAAAACTAAATTAATCCTCATTTAATATCTTCTCATCCTCTTTTATATCTGCAAAACAAAACTGGTAGTAAATAAAAAAGGGGGTTAGTTTGGTTAGTATTGCTCTTAGGTACACAGTGTAATGCACTATGAGGTTCATTACTGAGCAGTAATTGGGGCCAAAGTAGAATCTGTTCTATCAGTAAATTTGGCCTCAGACTGTGTGCATCACTGTCCTGAGAGAGGGGAAAGTTTCACCAAATAAAATAGGATCTGCTCTTATTAAATTTTAGCTTCAACCTTGAGCATCATTAGCATAGAGTCAAAAATTACACTTGGCAACTCAAAATAAAGATTAGGATCAGATAATACCAAACCAGCCAAGCAAAGCCTTGGTAAAGATATTCCACAGATACAACCTGGACAGGGGAAGGCTTCCTGAACCAACAGCACACATTCAGGCAGCTCACACATATGCATGATGATGTGTTGTGAACACAGCAGAAAACCCAGGAAGTAGACAAGATGGAGGCAACTCTTGTGCACAAAGAGGAGTGAACCAGCCGTAGCTAGCACATCAGTCTCATCTTCCCAGTGACACCACATTACATATAACTCTAGCTTTGGATCGCAGCTAAACAAACTAACCATACCACTAGCCAGATCTCATCTCCACACCCCAACTCTGGTTGCTCCCTAAAGTCATCCAAGAGCTAGAACAAGAAGAAAATTAGGACAGGATAATAAGCTAGCTCAAGAGGAGGAGGAGCAGGCCAGTAGCTAGGAAGAAAGAAGGATCCACAACATACCAAGGTGGAGCATCTTAAGCCCAAGAGCAAGAAGATCTAGCTGATCAAATCTAAACACATCCACAACACATTTCAGTAACTTGTTCAGTATCAGGTAAATATCCATTCCTATGATCAATCATAGCATCTGTTCTTATACGAAAAGATTTTTAAAAAGGGGGAAGCTCTCAGTCTTGCATAGAAATGCTATGCAAGGCTCATCATAGAGCTTTGGAGCGCTCAAGCATCTGTTCTTATTTACATCTTGTGCCTCAGCCTTTGCATCATAGGCTGGAACTGGTTACACACATAAAACATCAAGAACAAATGACCTTTGACCAGTTACATTAGTCAAAGTAGTAGCAAATCATATTCATTATGGTCATGCTGTTGTGCACCCATTAATAAGGTTCCACAATAGCAATCTCATAACTAATAAGGCCACTATAATTAACTAAATCATCTTATCATCAAAAGACAGATTTTAAGCTTATCTATTAGCAAGTACAAATACCACATAAATCATCTTCCTAGACAAATATTTCAGCAATATTTCAGGTCACCTTCTTTACATAAGATACCATGTGTTTACAGCCTCAGTCTATGCATCATTGTCCTGGGAAATATTTCCAGTCATCTGTAACACAAAAGTAAGCCATGCTACCCAGCTGCTGCTGTGCACACTCCAAGTAGAGGCACCACAACAACAACCAGTGCATTAGATGTCACTAGAGCCAGACACTATAACCATTTCATTATACAGCAGAGATCAATCAAATGAATCTAATCATCTTCCTAGCCACCAAACTAGGAATCAAATCTTACATGTGTGTTGTTGTCAAAAATATACACTTCACTTCATCAAGTGATAAACCATAGAAACCAGGAGTATGACAAGTTAAAGCAACCAACACAAATAACCTGATACTAGAATAAATTCTAGGAGGTTAGGAGGGGTCACTATAACTATATCCTTCTCATATTCTCAAATTAATGATCATGGGATCATTTCCTTATAAATTGTGACACTCTGTAACTACAGATGCTAATATAAACAACAGCATAGTACTTAGTAATATCCCTTATATTCCAGGAAAAATCCTAGGTATGTTAAGAACAACATCACTGAACCATAGTTTAGCACTCACCAAACACTAGCAGCACAATCATTAACCAAATTGTACCACTGAGCACTTGCTCATCCAAATCTAGGAATTCTAGCTAGTAATTAATTAGCCACAAACAAACATAGTAGAATCATAGATTAGGTCCATCAGCACTAAAGCTGGTCACATGGAATCAAAACTCACCGAGGTTGCCGAGCACCTGGAGCGTTGGCTTGATGAAGACATGGATTAGGTCCTAAACAACAACACCACCACAGAATCAGTGGAAGCCCTGATGCCTGGGTTGCGCTAACAGCGCCATCCCGCAGGCATCAGGAGAAGGAGACGCCAGGGTTGCGCATGCGCACCTTTCCGCTGGCATCGAACTGAGTCCAGGCCGACAAAGAACTCCACAAGACCACCGGCACACGGCGACCCCAACACCGAACCCTAGCACAAGGAGATGAGAGGGGGAGAGCTTGGTAAGGCCTCAGGGCCAAATCGAATCAGAGGACCCGATTGTCCAGGCGACGATAGAGCTTCACTGGCCGGCAGCGGCGACCGAAATGGCGGCGTTCGCCGGGATCGAGCCAGAGAGAGAGGGCGACATCCGCATCGCCTGAGAGAGGACGGGCAGCGAAGAAGGAGATAGGGTCGGGGTCAGGGTCAACTGACCCGTAGAACCTCGCCAAGTGGTCTAGCCCAACCCAGTGGGCTGGGCTACCTAATGGGCCCAAATTTATGAAGTAAAAAGAGATCTTACAAATAAATAATAAAAGATAAAATGGAAATTTACCAAAATATCATTTAAACCTTTTGAGTTCTAGAAAATTATAAAAAAATCCTAACAATATATAAATAATATATGTAAATTATCATAAAAATAAGATCTACTAAATAATAATATAATTTTAAATTGTTTTTAATAAATATAAAGTAAATAATTATTAACACCATTAAATCCTAAATAAAATTCTATGAAATAACAAAAACCCTAAAAATAAATAAAAAATCATTTTTGTGTATCAAAATCACTCTAGTATTTTATAAAAATACTAACTTAGTGTTTAAAAAAAACATAAAGCAAATATTTAAAAACACATAATTCTTTGATGAATTTTATAAAAATAAAGATAATACTTCAAAATAAATAAAATTCATTTTTAGTTCTTGAATAAATATATTACACTAGAAAAATATTAAATATATTATTAGGTAAGGCTTTAATATTTTAAATAATAAATCCTTAACTAATACCTATTTTGTGAATTCTTTAAAAACAATTCTTAAGTAAGAAATAATCATAATCCTTATAAAACCTTGAGCAATTAGTGTCTTAGTACTAATTCCAAAACCATCACTTGAATTCAGAATCAAACTTAAGTATAACTTTTAACTTTAAAATATTCTTTTAAAAATCTTATTAAGAATCTTTTTAAATAAACATTGGGTATCACCCATTTATATATTATGGTGAAACATCATTATATCTTAACCACTACTAACATAACTTTAAAATCTAAAAAATTACTAAGACCATCTAATTATGATTCCATTAAATAAATACAAATTATTTTCTTAATAAGCAAAACAAATTTAATTTAAATCATTCTCTTAAAAATAAAGTGAATAATTCCACACCTTAGTTATACTTATCATAAATCTAAAACTTGGGAATAATTAAAATATATTACACTTTAAGTTTACTTAGCCTTTTAAAGTTAACTTTAGTCTCAAACCTTATAAACATCAGGTCTAATAAATCACTTATGTTTTTTATAGTTAACTTTGGTCTATTTAACTTAAGACATAAAGCATCTCAAATCCAAAATAATAAATCAAACACCAAAAGACATTCATCATGTTCTATTAACAATGATGATTATTTAAACCTTAGAAAGGAAATCTTTTCTTCAAATGTTATTCTTTTTGCCACTTCAAATAACAATCTTATAATAAGTCCTTCAACTTTTAACAACTCAATCCCAAGGACTTTTATCATAGTCATCACATGATAATTCACCATAATCACATCATCTTATACTTTACTTACATATTTTGGATTGTTAACATTTATGTTCCTTATAAAGGTCATTACTTATAAAGTAAAGTTTGAAGATAAACCAACTCTAAAAAGAATCTCTTGAATTCACTTCACTCAAAGTATTGGGGATTCAATTCGGGAGTTTTACAAAATGCATAGCATTACTTATGCACATATGCATATTGCTTCTTTAAACATTAGTCCTTACCGGAACAATGATGCAGATTTCAAATATTGGATCTTATGTTGTCTTGAAGACCGTGAGTGCATAATCTTGCAATCACAAAAGGTAAGTTCACACTTGCTCATGTCCTTTGATTATTTTCTGTAAAATATTTTACAAATCCAGGGTTGTCATCACCTGCATTTGAAAAAGGTCAGAAAACACTATTTTCATAATAATGTGAGTATAAGTTAATTACCATAAGGTAATAACCTACTATAAGAGTTCTGGTGGTAAAGGAACATATTACCTAGGACTTAACAACCAATGTCGCCAGTGATTCTTGCGCCGTATATTACGCGTTGACCATGAGATTTGGAATGGGACGGAGAAGTCAGCTGTATCTTTTCCCTCTCGCATGGAGCTGGATGTGCGGGTCATGGTTGTTATCACTCGTAGCATGCATATTATTTATGGTAATTCGTAGAGTATATGCACCGTATGGGTGGGAGCCCTCAACGTCCCACGATAGTTCCGGCATCTGAACGATCTGTACAAACCATTGTCGTAATTCAATAGGTGGGCATGGTGTACACCAAGGAGACATGCGGGGTCGCGGAGAAGGCAGTGATTTGCTTGGATCTTAGGTTGGGCTTCAAACCAAGGAAGTTTGAACGGGGACATACTCCCGGCCGTGCAACAAAACCTAAGGTCTCTCATGGGTAAAGTGACGCACCTCTGCAGAGTGTAAAAACTGTAACTTGTTACTCCCTGTTCCGGGGAAGGAGCTGCGAACGCGGCGGGAAAGGAACCCCATGAAGGTTCTGGTAAACCCGTGAAGGCTGACGGACATAGATTTTCAGAATAAAAGCAACCTTTGAAGAAATGTTTATGAAAACTTGCATTGCCTACGACCTACGGTCTGTGGCTGTAGTTATAGTGCATCAACCACTCCTTTTCTAGTGGACTTGTTGAGTACGCTCGTACTCAAAGTATCTTCTTAACCCTTGCTAGGTTCTAAAGCCAGTACAGACGATGAATACATCAAATCATACTCCAGGAATCATCATCAAAAGCTAAAGCTCTTCAATGAAGTCAAGAAAGTCAACATATACAGCAAGTCAAGTGAAGACGAAGTCGCTGATCAGATAAGAATAGAATCTCTAGCCCTAGAACCCATTTCTGTAGTGTATTGCAATAGCAGCAATGCCAGACCATTAGTTGAGATATTAATCTTAATAGTATTATATTTTTGGAGTTGTTTATTTCTGATTCTTCTTTGTAAGAAGTTTCTTTCTCTCTCTTTAACCTAGAGTGTTCTCTGGATCTTGTGTAAAGAGTTGAGTTGTAACCTATAGTCATGTCTTGGACCTTGTGTTTCTGTTGTACTACTCTGAGGGATGTAATACTAGTGAACGTTGTTTCATTGGTGTTATGTCAACGACTATAGTGTACTACATCATGCAGTGGTATGCTGGGTCACTGCAGTACTAGATTGTGCCAATCATACTGTCGCACTCACAAACCCGGAAAAGAAAAGGATAAGATTCAAGTCTAACTTTGAATCAAAAGGGAGTAATCTAAATTCTCTTAAGGGGGTTAGGATAGACAGTGTGCCAATTGTGAGAGAATATCCGGATGTGTTTCTGGAAGAATTTCCAGGAATGCCACCAGATAGAGATGTGGAATTTCTGATTGACTTGCTACCAGGATCAGGACCAATAGCAAAGAGACCTTACAAAATGTCAGTTGATGAGTTGAAAGAACTCAAGAAAGAACTTGGAGAACAGTTGCAGAAAGGATTTATTCAACCAAGTTCTTCATCTTGGGGAGCACCAGTCTTGTTTGTGGAAAAGAAAGATAGTAGCCAAAGGTTATGCATAGATTATCGTTCACTCAATGAGGTGACTATCAAGAACAAATATCCTTTGCCCAGAATCAATGACTTGTTTGATCAGCTAGAAGGAGCCTGTGTGTTCTCAAAGATTGATCTCCGGTCAGGTTATTTTCAACTTAAGATAAGGGAACAAGACATACCTAAGATAGCTTTCACCACTAGGTATGGATTGTATGAGTACACCGTGATGCAATTTGGTTTGACCAATGCACCAGCTTACTTCATGAATATGATGAACAAGGTGTTCATGGAGTTCCTTGACAAGTTTTTTTTCGTTTTCATCGATGAAATTTTGATCTACTCCAAGAGCAAAGAAGAGCATGAAGGACATTTGCGTTTGATACTTGAGAAACTTAGAGAACATAAGCTGTAAGCCAAATTCAGCAAGTGTGAATTATAGTTGAATGAAGTTGGATTTCTTGGACACGTTGTGTCGGGAGATGGTGTAGCAGTTGATCCTTCAAAAGTGTCAGCTGTAACTGAATGGGAATCTCCTAAGTCAGTGAAGGAAGTTCGTAGTTTCCTTGGCTTGGCAGGATACTACAGAATATTCATTGAGAATTTCTCCAAGGTAGCTAAGCCAATGACGGAGTTACTAAAGAAAGACAAGAAGTCTGCTTGGTCTGAAGGATGTGAACTGAGTTTCCGAGAATTGAAAAAGAGACTAGTGACAGCACCAGTCCTATGTATGCCAGATTTGGAGAAAGATTTCCAAGTGTATTGTGATGCATCTCATCATGGATTAGGGGCAATTATAATGCAAGAAGGGAAAGTTGTGTCTTATGCCTCGAGACAACTCAAAACTCATGAGGTAAATTATCCTGCTCATGATTTAGAGTTAGCCTCTGTTGTCCATGCACTCAAAACATGGAGACATTATCTTTTGGGAAAGCGTTGTGAAGTGTTCACAGATCACAAAAGTTTGAAGTATATCTTCACCCAGAAAGAAATCAACATGAGACAAATAAGATGGCTAGAACTCATCAAGGACTATGACTTGAGTTTGAAATACCACCCCGGTAAAGCAAATGTTGTAGCGGATACACTAAGCCGTAAAGTATTTGTTAATGGCCTTACTAAGGGAGAGTTGCCAGATGATCTGTGTGCTCAATTTAGAGACCTCAGATTGGAGATTGTGCCTGAAGGACATCTCATGTCATTGGATGTTCAACCCGCCTTGTTGGACAAGATCAAGGAAGCCCAAAAGATAGATAAGGAAATAGAAGAGATTAAGGAAAAGATTGGTAAGGGAAAAGACAAAGGATTCCATGAAGACGAACAGGGTACTTTATGGTATGGAAAACGTATCTACGTTCCGCAAGATTCGGAGCTTCGAAAACTGATTCTACAGGAAGCCCACAACTCACCATATTCCATTCATCCGGGTAACACAAAAATGTACATGGATATGAAGGAAAGATTTTGGTGGAATAATCTCAAGAAAGACATCGCCGAACATATTGCTTTGTGTGATGTATGTAGTAGAGTGAAAGCGGAACATCAGAAACCGACAGGATTACTACAACCACTACCTATTCCTGATTGGAAGTGGGACAAGATTGGCATGGATTTCATTATCGGATTGCCAAGGACCAGGTCAGGATATGATTCTATTTGGGTAATAGTGGATCGCCTAACTAAAGTGGCTCATTTCATACCCGTGAAGACAACCTATACAAGTGCTAAGTTGGCCAAGATCTATATGAACAGGATTGTATGTCTACATGGAGTACCCAAGAGTATTGTGTCTGATAGGGGAACTCAGTTCACTTCTCATTTTTGGAGGCAACTGCATGAGTCATTGGGAACGAGATTGGAATTCAGTACTGCTTTTCACCCCCAGACTGATGGACAGACAGAAAGGACCAACCAGATTTTAGAAGATATGTTGAGGGCATGTTCCCTAGACTATGGAGCTAGTTGGGATGATAGTCTGCCTTACGCAGAATTCCCTTACAATAACAGCTATCAAGCCAGTATTGAGATGGCACCGTTTGAGTTTCTCTATGGGAGAAAGTGTACTACCCCATTGCTATGGAATGGTGTGGGAGAAAGAAATTTGTTCGTACCAGAACTAATCATAGTAAAGGACAGATTGAAGATAGCACAGTCCCGACAAAAGAGCTACACAGATCCTAAGCGTAGAGAAGTCACCTATGAGGTGGGTCATAGAGCTTATCTTAGAGTGTCACCACTTCGTGGGGTGAAGATATTTGGAGTCAAAGGAAAATTGGCCCCAAGATACGTTGGACCATTCAAGATTCTGAGTCATAAAGGAGAAGTAGCTTATGAGATTGAGTTGCCGGAATCATTGTCTGCCGTTCACAATGTGTTTCATGTGAGTCAGCTTAAGAAATGCCATCCAGAGATGGAAGAGACTTCTTTGAAGGATAAGTATACCTTTGGAGGAGGTCCAAATGGAAAGTGATCTCACTTATGAGGAAAAACCTGTCAAGATTCTTGAGACTGCAGAAAGAGTTACTCGGACAAAGACTATCAAATTCTGCAAATTACAGTGGAACCATCATTCCGAAGAAGAAGCAACATGGGAAAGAGAAGATGACCTTCAGAAAGATCACCCTCACCTATTTGCTAGCCAATCTGAATCTCGAGGGCGAGATTCACCTTAAGGGGGTTAGATTTGTAACATCCCAAAAATCATGATTTCAAAGTTTGCATATCATCCATGCATTCATAATCATTTTAGGATCTTTTTCAAGGTCATTTCAAAACAGAGGCATTTGAATGTCTATTATTGTAAGCAATGCATTGGCCCAATGCTACTCTCTAGTAAGAGATTATTTGTTTTAAACCAAAGATATTTGATCCTATGGTTGATTGATGTTTACCAAAAACTTGGACAAAAATTTCAAAGAAAAATATGAATTTAAAACCATTTTTATATCTTTATTAAACAATGGTAAAGGCACTGTTTTCTTTTCAAATTCCAAGGGACCAAAGAGGATTTGAGTGAACAATAGTGCTAAATGCTCAATTAAGAGCTGGACCCATCCTACAAAAATTCAGAACAAAATTGAATTCATTTTGGTTTGAAAATTATTTGAAAATGTTTCCTGAAAATCAAAATAGAAATAGAAAAAAAGAATAAAGAAAACAGAAAAGGCTGGCGCTGCCAATTTGGCCCAGCATAGAATCCAGCCCACTAAGCCCACCCGGGCCAGTTTCCCCTCTACCCTCTCTCACCCATGCGAAGCGTACCCCGTAGCCGCTGACACTGGGCCCTCTCCACGTCAGCGTCGTCTTCCCTAGTTTCTCGCACGCAGACGCCGCTTCGCCGTTACCACCGCGCAGTGACGCCGCGTTAGACCTCGCTTAAATCCCATTGATTTAGCGCTTAATTCTCGCCCCGCTCCTGGCTACTTAATCACCTCGCCACCGCGGTCATTTTCCCTCACTTCCCTCGCTCACTCCACCACCAGGCTGCGCGCATTCGAGCTCAAACCACCGCGGTACCGACGACCTCTGGTGACTAATTCTGGTGAGTTCCGAGCGCCCCTTTGCATCCGCTTCAAACGAGCGTGACCATCATGTTCTTGCGCGTCTCCTGATGCCATTTTCTTGCCTTCTCGTGACCCAGGTCGTCGTCCCCGTTCGCGCCCGCAAGCGATAGAACCGCCACTCGACTCTGACGAGTAATCTAGGTAAAACCCGACCGCCCCTTGCTCCCTCCTCGATACTATCGTGTTCGCCATGACCTTGCGCACCTCCTGACACATCTGGTTCATGCTAGGGCGGTCCATATCGTCAGCAACATCATCCTCTGCAAGAACCCGATGCCGTCCGCAAGTCCGACGAGCCCCAGTGACCTCTACAGCGTGCCCCGACCCTGCCCGTCTACACGTTGAGCTTCCTCGTGATCTTGCGAGTCTGGTAAGCCACACCGCAACCCCCAGCCCCTCCTGTATTCGCCGGAACGCCGTCGCCTGTAGCGCTGCCGCCACCAGCGCCGCCAGTTAGTGGTCGATAGACCAACGGCCGTTAGATCTTGATCCATCGGCTACGATAGAATCATTTAAGTGAAGGGGTACGTTAGATCTGTGCCGCACGATCCTCTTTAGATCCAACGCTCCACGTAATGCGATCCACGTGAACCGGTACGCACCAATCAGAACATGACGCGTGGCCTGAGTTTTATTTAAAAAGACAGAAACTTTTCTATTATAAGTTCAAATTTGGAAAATTCATAACTTTTGATCCACACGTTCAAATTTTTTAAATTTTATATCATTGGAATCAGGAGAAAGAATTCTACCCAAACATGCAATTTTTTAAAGATTTTCTTCTGTAAAATTGGTTATTTTTGCAGAGACATTTATAGGCTTATTTTGGGTATAGAAATTATCTGAAAAATGATTTAAAGACTAAATAAAGTTTATTTAGTGTATAATTGTTTTGTTTATGTTTCAGTACTGTTTCACTTGTCTTGTTTGATTTAGAAAAATCATCACATGGCATTTGCATGCATTCATATAATTTTGCTTGTATATTTTGATATGTGAGTTTGGTGCTATTATTTTATGTGTAGATTTTGGTGCTAATAGTGATTGTGGTTGTGAAGATTGTTGCTACTCCCCCAACTACCAAGGCAAGTGGAGCTTCATACTTATGTCCCAATATTTTTCCCTATGCATTAGAAATATTTTGTATAGGTCTTGCATGAATATTTTGCTAAGTATCTATATGCTATGCTTGGGAAATCCTAGTAGTTGTAGAAATGTTAGAATTTCCCTTAAGTTAAGATACTTGTTATTGCCATGCTTAGCCTAGCTAATAGCAACCAAGGGTGGAATATAATCATGCTATGGAAAATATTGTTAAGTCTTTGACTTATGGTTTTTGCTTAATAAAACAACTAAGTGAATGAAACATCTGGGTGGAATGGTAATTTCTTGGTGGTTTTTGGTTGAGTGGTTACACAAGTCCCATTTCTATGGTTTACCTTGTGTATCTCACTTGTGGATTGCCACCCAAGAACAAAGGGATTTGATATGCCAAATGTTAAGAAGCTTCTAGTGCAGCCACATGGCATTATGGGCTCTGCCTGGATCATATAGGTTGCAATAACTTAGCCAAATGGACAGTTGGTGGTAGGGGAATGATAGGTTTGGAGCGCGCCCATTTTGCTATAAGGGAAGGCTTCTGAAAGGTCCTGTCTTGGTGAAAATCAAGTCTTGTGGGGAAAGTGCACAACCTCTGCAGATGGAATAAACTAAGTACTTAGCCGTGTCCCTGGTAATGGAAAACTTGAGCATCAAGACATGGAAGCTATCAAGAATCTCCTCATCCCAATTTTCTAAGTTAAAACTTGTGGTTGAACAAGGGTGAAGGTTCACCAATTTCTATTGGTGGTTCCTTGGGAAAAAATTTACCAAACAAAAACTTAGTGTTTTCAACTAATAGGTAAAACCTATTTTGAGCAAAGCAAGCCTAAGCTACACTTAGCCAAATTCATGTAGTAACTAGATGTTAATATTCTACTAAGGTATCACTTGCCAATACTATTCCAATGTATTGACCCACTGTGGCTATACCTTGTGATGTTGCAGGTTACTCTGATGATGAATAGGGGTTATGAGTCTACACTCAACATGCTTGCCTGTGGCACATGAAGATGAAGACTTCTATTTATATATTGTTAAGTTAAACTCTTGTACTATCCTATGGCTATGGAGTTGTAAAAGACTATGTTATCTCTGGAATGACGATGTAATAATGACCTTTGTTTCTATGTACTTCATCTTAAACTGTGGATGCTAGCATTGATCCAGGGACTAGCATTGCAATCACAGGGATCTTTACCTTATAAAGGTGGGATCTTACATATCGCCTCTTGTGAAGCCGCTGAAGCAGCTATGTAATCCGATTCAGTTGAAGATCTTGCCACAACGCTTTGTTTAGCACTCCTCCATCTCACTGCTGCATCCATTCAAAGTAAATTTGTATCCATATTGTGATTTAGAATCATCCGGATCGGTGTTCCAACTAGCATCTGTGTAACTGTTTATAACGAGTTGTTCTTCACCTCCAAAAGAAAGAACCATATCCTTAGTTCTTCTCAAGTAATTTAGGATATCCTTGACCGCTTTCCAGTGATCTACTCTAGGATCACTTTGATATCTTCTAGTCAAACTAACAGCATATGCAATATCTTGTCTTGTACATAGCATGGCATACATAATAGATCCTATGGCTGAGGCTTAGGGAGTCTTACGCATCCTCTCTCTATCTTCTTCCATAGCGGGACTTTGAGTTTTACTCAACGTCGTATTGGGAAACATGGGCAAGAACCCTTTCTTGTTATCTTCCATTCCAAACCTCTTTAGAACCTTGTCCAAATATGTACTTTGTGAAGCTCTATTAAGCGTCTCGATCCATCTCTATAAATATTTATGCCTAATATGTAAGCAGCTTCGCCAATATCCTTCATTAAAAAACTATTATTCAAATAATCTTTGACACTTTTAAGAAGTTATATATCATTCCCAATCAACAATATATAATCCACATATAGTACTAGGAATGCTATAGAGCCCCTATCACGTTCTTGTAAATACAAGCTTCTCCATAAGTTTGTATAAATCCAAAACTTTTGATCACCTTATCAAAATGTTGATTCCAACTTTGGGATGCTTGCTTCCATCCATAAATGGACCATTGAAGTTTTCATAACTTGTTAGCATCTTTAGAATCCACAAAACCTTTGGGTTGTACCATATACAACTCTTCATAAATGTCTCCATTGAGAACGTTGTTTTGACATCCATGTGCCATATCTCATAATCATAATATGCAGCGATTGCTAACAAAATCCTCACAGACTTTAGCTTCACTATCGGTGAGAAAGTCTCATCATAGTCAACTCCTTGAATTTTTCAGAACCCTTTCACGACAAGTCGAGCTTTATATACGGTTACATTAACATCAGCATCTGTTTTGTTCTTGAAAATCCATTTGTTCTCGATAGCCTTGCGGCCATCCGGTAAGTCCACCAAAGTCCACACTTGGTTTTCGTACATGGATCCAATCTCGAATTCCATGGCTTCTTGCCATTTATTGGAATATGGGCTCATCATCACTTCATACGTTGCAGGGTCGTCGGTGTTGTCCAGCAACATGACACTCATAACGGGATCATACCAATCAGGAGTGGTACGATTTCTCTTCAACTTACGAGGTTCCATAGTAATTTCGTTCAGAGCTTCATGATCATTATCATTAGCTTCCTCTCCCATTGGTGTAGGCACCACAGGAACTTCTTCTGGTGCTGCACTACTCTCAAATCCGAGAGAAGGTTCGACAACCTTGTCGAGTTCTACTTTCCTTCCAGTCATTTCTTTCGAGAGAAACTCCTTCTCGAGAAAGGATCCATTCTTGGCAACGAATATTTTTCCTTTGGATCTATGATAGAAGGTATACCCAATAGTTTCCTTCGGGTATCCTATGAAGATGCATTTTTACGCTTTGGGTTCAAGCTTGTCGGGTTGTAACTTCTTTACATAAGCTTCGCAACCCCAAACTTTAAGGAACGACAATTTAGGTTTCTTCCCAAACCACAATTCATACGGTGTCGTTTCAACGGATTTATATGGTGCCCTATTTAAAGTGAATGCGGCTGTTTCTATTGCATAACCCCAAAACGATAATGGTAAATCTGTAAGAGAAATCATAGAATGAACCATATCTAAGAGAGTTCGATCACGACGTTCGGACACACCATTACGTTGTGGTGTTCCCGACGGTGTCAATTGAGAAAGTATTCCGCATTTCTTCAAATGCTCGCCAAACTCGTAACTTAGATATTCACCTCCACGATCAGATCATAGGAATTTAATCTTCTTGTTATGTTGATTCTCTACTTCAGTTTCAAATTCCTTAAACTTCTTGAAATTTTCGGACTTATGTTTCATGAAATAGATATACCCATATCTACTCAAGTCATCTATGAAAGTAAGAACACGATAACCACCACGCAATGCCACACTCATCGGGCCACACACATAGGTACCTATGATTTCCAATAAGTTAGTAGCTTGCTCCATCAGATCATAAAATGCAGTCTTAGTCATTTTCCCATTAGACATGTTTCGCATCTTTCAAGTGATTCAAAATCAATTTATTCAAGAAGTCCATCGGAAGGGAGTTTCTTCATATGCTTCACTCCAATGTGACCAAGACGATAGTGCCACACGTATGTAGAATTATCATTCAATTTCAATTGTTTAGCATCTATATTATGAACATGTGTATCACTACAATCAAGATTTAATAAGAATAGACCATCTATCAAAGGCGCATGACCATAAAAGATATTCCTCATATAAATCGAACAACCATTATTCTCGGACTTAAACAAGTAACCGTCTCGCAATAAACAAGATCCTGATATAATGTTCATGCTCAACGCAGGCACCAATTATTTAAGTATAAAACGAATCATGATGGTAGATGAAGAGAGAGCGTGCCGAGCGCGATCACATCAACCTTTGAGCCATTTCCAACGTGCATCGTCACCTCGTCTCTCGCTAGTCTCCGTTTATTCTACAGCACCTGTTTCGAATTACAAATATGAGCAATCGAACCAGTATCAAATATCCAAGCACTACTATGATTACTAGTAAGATACACATCAATAACATGTATATCGGATATACCTTTCTTCTTGATGTTGTCGTTCTTTAGATCTGCTAGGTACTTTGGGAAATTCCGCTTCTAGTGACCTTCTCCCTTGTAGTAAAAGCACTCAGTATCAGGCTTAGGCCTAGCCTTGGTCTTCTTTGTAGGCACAACAGCTTTCTTGTCTCCCTTCTTGAAGTTACCCTTTTTCTTAGGCTTTCCTTGCTTCTTGAAATTAGGGGTCTTATTTACCATCAACACTTGGTGCTCTTTCTTGATCTCCACTTCCACAGACTTCAACATAGAGAAAAGTTCGGGTAACGACTTATCCATGCGCTGCATGTTATAGTTGATCACAAAGTTCATGTAACTAGGTGGTAGTGATTGGAGGACACGGTGAATCCCCAATGCATTAGCAATCACTGTACCCGAGTTTTGGAGCTTATTGGCATGCCCAGACATCTTAAGCACATGCTCACTAACGGAGCTGCCCTCTTCCATCTTGCAGTTAAACAACTTTTCAAAAGCCTCATAACTCTCAACTGCCATGTGAGCCTCAAATATCATTTTGAGTTCACGGAAAATATCATGTGGTTCAAAGTTCTCAAACCTTTTCTGAAGCTCCAATTCCAAACCATACAAGATAGCACACTCAACTGTGGAGCACTGATTCTTCCGAGTGAGGAAAACATCTTCACCTCATCGGTAGCATCAGCTGCAGGTGGGTCACCTAGCGGTGCATCCAGCACATAGGTCAACTGACCAGCAATGAGGACAATCCTCCAATTGTGGAACCAATCCGTGAAGTTGCTTCCATTGTTTTTCAACTTTTCTTTCTCTAGGAACACATTAAAATTGATGGTAGCGGCCGCCATGATCTACAACATATTTGCAATAGTCTAGACTAAGTTTATGACAAATTGAGTTCAATTAATACTTAAATTAACTAGGTGAACTCCCACTCAAAACAATATCCCTCACATTGTTTTAGTGATCACACGAACCAAATCCACTACATCAAGTCCGATCATCACGAGAGATGATGTAGTTTCAAAGGCGAACAATCAACATGTTCATCATATCTACTATATGACTCATGCTTTACCTTTCGGTATTCCGTGTTCCGAGACCATGTTTGTACATGCTAGGCTCGTCAACTTTAACCTTAGTATCCGCATGAGAAAATATGGCTTACTCCCATTGTATGCACACGTATAATCTATCACACCTGATCATCACGTGGTGCTTTGAAACGACGAGTCTTTATTACTTGATATTTTTTGAGAGGGATCATCTTATAATGCTACCGTCGCGATTTAAGCAATACAAGATGCATAAAAGTATTAACATCACATGCAATTCATAATATGTGATATGATATGGCCTTTCTTCTTGTGCCTTCTATCTCGATCTCCAAGCACGAACATGATCTCCATCATCACCGGCGTGGCGTCAAGGTCAATGGCGCTACTCCATGGTTATCGTCCACCAGCATCAACTATTACAACTAATTTGAATAATAGACACGCAGGTCTTAACAAAATTAAAAATACAACCATAAGGCTCATGTCGGTTGCCAACTTACAATAAGGATCATTGCATACATCATATATAATCACAATCATGGCCATATCACATCACCGCACACCCCTGCAAAACAAAGTTAGACGCCTCTAATTTTCTTTGCATGCTTTATGTGGTTTGGGGATTTCGAATAATAATCGTTCTAACTTACGAACAAGAACCATAGCGTTGATACAATTATTTTCATGTGCCTGTTGTAAATTGAATCTTCACTATGGTGGGAGAGACAGACACCCACAAAGCCACTTATGCAATACAAGTTGCATGTCGAGCGTGGAGCAAGTCTCATGAACGATGTCATGTAAGGTTAGCCCGAGCCGCTTCATCCCACCATCCCGCAAGATGCAAAGTACACAAATAGCAATCAACAACAAAAGCATCAACGCCCACAAGAACCATTGTGTTCTACTCGTGCAACAGATCTACGCATAGACACGGCTCTGATACCATTGTAGGGGTTCGTAGCATGGAAAACAAAAAAATTCTATCGCATGAACACACACAAGCCAAGATCTAATCTACTAGATCGGTGCAACAAGATGATAGAGTACTAACCCTCGAATATCCAAAGCGGTTAACGAGATCGGTTTCTCGTGGTTGATGTAGTCGTTCACTTGCCGATCTCAAGATCGCGTAGACGATCCTTCTGGCGTTGCGTTTCTGCAGTGCTTCCACAGTCGGTCACACATTTGGTACTCGATGAAGATCTTCCTCTCCCTTGTTCCAGCAGGCAGCGGAGGTTGTAGATCTATCCTCGCAATTCCAGCAGCACGAAGGCGTGGTGGTGGAAGTAGAGGGGAAATCCTGCAAGGCTTCGCCTAAGCCGGAGCGGGTATGGTGGAGTAGAGAGGGACCTTGGCTACTAGGGTTTAGAGACCAAGGGGAGGTGGTGGTCAACGGCTAGAGAGGGGCTAGGCGGCGACGACTTTAGAGGAGGTTCTAGAGAGGGGGCGACTTGGGGTGCGCGGCCGAGCTAGGGTTTTGGGGTGTGTGGCAAGGGTGCGCCCCTCTCCTCCTTTTATGGGAGGGAGAGGAGAAAAGGGGAGGCGAGTCCTCCCCCAACTCCCCTTGCTTGGCCAGCGGCAAGGAGGAGGGAAGAAACCTTCCCAAGTGGGTTTCCTCTCCTCCCTCCACTAGGCAACCATGTTGGGATTTGACTTTTCAAACTAGAGTTTGACTTCTCAAAATAGAGTTTGATTTCTCTCTTCCCATTGCCTAGCCAAGTGACCTAGGTCACGATACAACCATTCCACTTTCGTATGACATATCCATGTACCCTTCCCACTCTGGATCGGTGGACCTTCTAGACCCTTCTAGAACATTCCGGTGAAAACACCAAAAACATTTCCGAACTCTGGAATTATACTTTCCTTATATGAATCTTATTCTCCGGACCATTCCGAATCTCCTGGATCCAATCCGCGACTTTGAACAAAATTCGGTCTCTTACTCACATTCCATATCTACTAAACAACATCAAATCCTTAAGTGTGTCTCCCTACGGTTCGTGAATTATGCAGACATGATCGAGACTCTTCTCAGATCAATAACCAATAGAGGAATCTGGAAATTCATATGGCTCCCACATATTTCTACGATTACTTTGTGATCGAATGAACCATTTACAAATGATACCAATTTCCCTTTGTCTCGTGATACTTTACTTATCCGAGGTTTGATCATCGGTATCTCTGCATACCTAGTTCAACCTCATTACCGATAAGTACCCTTTACTTGTTCCTGTGATATGTGATCCCTTGTGAACCAGTCACATGCTTGCAAGCCAATTGGATGACATTCCACCGAGAGTGCCCAGAGTATATCTATCCTTCATATGGATGGACAAATCCCACTCTTGATCCATGTGCCTCAACACATACTTTCTGAATACTCAATGCCACCTTTATAACTACCTAGTTACGAAGTGGTGTGTGATGTCATCAAATCATCCATCCGGTGATGGTGATTAACATGATCTCATGGTAGAAGGATTTAGTTTACTATGTATCTAAAAGCTTATAGCAAACAAACTATTGAAATGACATGATCTTATGATACGCTTAACTATAGGAGTATGTCCACCACATCATTCTCCTAATGATATGACCTTGTTATTAATAACATCCAATGTTCATGATCAGGAAACCATGATCATCAATGAATCAATAAGCTAGTATTACAAAGAGGCTTTACTAGGGACTCTTACATGTTTACAAATCACACAAGTATTAATGTTTCCGGTTAATACAATTATAGCATGGATGTAAACATTTATCATAAACACAAAGATATAATAATAACTACTTTTATTATTGCCTCTTTGGCATATATCCAGCAGTTAACCGTGCATAAGCCCCCCCCCCATGGTGCCAGGTTGATTCTGCGTCCCAATTGTTAGGCAACGTTGGATTGGAGAGAATGGATGATAAGGATCGTACTTTGCAAGAGCGATCTCTGAGTAGGCAGTTTTGCATCCGTATTGGCCCTCGCAACCACGAGTAGGCCTACCTCCTTGACATTATAACTGTGACCATGTGGCCGAATCTTAAACCTTGTTCGTTCCCTACAACTCGCGTCAGCACAAGCATCGAATCCTACCTGAAAAATGGTGCCACTCCATTGAGAGGCCATGTCTCATATTGCACGAGACCGAGATGTTTGCCCACTACGACATACTCGCGCCGCCGTTAGCAAGGCAACCAGCCGGCTACGAGCTCAGCTAAGCTGGGGTGCCCATGGCATCGCTCTTGCAAGGCATCGCACTGTCGGGGAAAATCGAGGAGCGCTGTCGCTAGCTTCCGAAGAGGAAGAGGGCAATGGACCGATACGCGCGCACCAGCGCAAACTGGCCAAGGCGCTTCAAGAAAGAGCGGGAAGCATTGCTTTGGCTGTGCAGAGATCACCATCGGGAGATCCACCCGGATCTACGCAACCCCTAAGGGAGGCAGCGCTTCTGGGCAGTGCATGGGCGTATGCCCTCCACCATTATTGATGTGGCGCACCGTGCAGAACTCGTGAGGAGGAACGCTGTCGGCTTGTCCTCATCGATTCCGACTCAAAAGAGGCGGACATCGACGCGGAGGATGATACGTCCATTTTGCATCACCATTCTATATCATAATTTACTGCTATTCATTGATATATTTCATATTAAGAGGTGATACTTATGTTGTTTCATCTATTTTTGCCTGTTGGATGACTTTTGGGAGATGAACTATCGGAGTCAGGATTCTGATGGAAAAGCGGTGTTTACATGCAATTTTCGCGAAGATCATAAAATACCAAAAAATACGCGGAAAATCCTATTTTTCTAGAAGATGAAGGGAGCCAGAAGGGGAGGCTGAGATGGGCCACAGGGGGTCCACCCCCCTCCCCCTGCGTGGGCCACCCTGGGCCACGCCAGGGGGTGTGGCCACCCTGTCCCACCTCCTGCTTTGCCCTTTCGCCCATATCTTCTCCTCGAAACCCTAATACAAGGGGGGCGACCACAGAAAGATTCCGCCGCCTCTGCGAGGCGAAAACTACAGAGAGAGAAAGTGCTCTCCGACAAACAAGTTTCTACCAGGGAAATTCCTTCCCGGAGAGGGGAGATCGTCGCCATCAACACCGTCATCAAGCTATAATTCATCGGGATCATCATCATCCTCACCACCATCTCCACCAGCACCATCATCACCACTCCATCCCGCTATAACAATTGTGTTAAATCTTGCATAGTTCTTAGGGGAAACTTTCTCGGTGTTGATTACTTTTATAGTTGATGCTTGTGAGTGGAACCATTGAATTATTTTCTATGTTCAGATTTTTATTCATCATTATATCATCTCTGATGTTGATCCATATGATGTCTCGTGAGTAGTTCGTTTAGTTTTTTAGGACATGTGAGAAGTCATGTTGTTAGTAGTGGAATTGTGTTGAGGTATATTCAATGGTTTGATATTTAAGTGTCACATCCCAAGATTTTCCAAATCTTGTAATGTGAAAATAAATTAATAAAACAAAACTTTGTTTGATTTTCAAGGCCAGAAGAAACTTTTTGAAACCAAATTGGAACCTAAACACATTTGAATTAAATAAAATCCTAAAAGGATTTAAAAAGATAAACATTTTAAATAAAAGAAAATAAAATATTTTGGAAATACTATTTTAGATCTTTTAATAAAAGGATCTCGGTGAGCCTTCTCCTCTTCTTCCTTGCATCCTGAATCACCGGCGACCACCCCACCGGAGCGCTGCCGCCAGAGCGCCGCCGTCAGCGCCGCCCACTTTAGGTCAGAGTCGCCAGTACCGTTCGATCCAGAATTAGCGGCCACGATTAGATCACTTATCGTTGAAGGGGTATGTCCTCTGGGCCACACGATCCAACTTAAATCCAACGCTCCGCAGCACACGATCCACCCGAACCGGTATCAACCAGTGGAATGACGCCGCATGTCACCAGTCTGTTTAAAACAGATTTTGAAAACAGATTTAAAGGCCATTTTCAAACCCTTATAACTTTTGAACCACACGTCCAAATTTGGCAAATTTTATATCAATGAAATCAGGAGAACAAGCCCTAGCTAACCCTGGCCTTAGTTTTGAAAATAGTATCTGTTAGCTTGATTAAATTTACAGAAACTTTTGTGTACTTGTTTAGAGTATAAAAATTGTTTAAATTTGATTTTAGGATTAAAACTTTTGCAAAATGGTTTTTAGTGACCATACTGACCCTAGGAACCAACCCTTGGTGTTAAAAATAATTTTGGTAAAATATAAGTTGAATTATTTAACTTAGCCATTTTCTAACCAGATAAACCCCTAGATTTTATCATAGAAATGTTGTTGCAAGGAAAACTTTGGGAAAATGTTTTGGACCAAAACTTACTGACCCAAAACATCAAACCTTGCCAAAGGAAACTCACTTGGTGAAAAACCTAAAGTTTTGCTTTGATAAGAATAATTTTCACCACATAAAATGATGAATGAATTTTAAAATGGTCTTAAGATAAAACCCAATTACAAATGACTTTGCCATTTTGGTAAATGACCAATTTGGACCATACAAAGTTTATAAACCTAGTAGAGACCAACCTTGTAAAAAGAAACCACCTTTGCATGACTTAGACTCCATTGCTTTGGGTGTGAAATTATTTGTTTAACCTTGGTTTGGAATGTTAGTTGATTTGGTGATTTGTTTGATTGACTTGTAGTGAAATTAGCAAAGTGTGAAACTAGCAAGATCAAGGAAGTGAACCCCATTCCCTACCAAAAGGCAAGTTACACTATCATACAAAAGTCCTACTATTTTTATTATACTTAGTGGATTTTGAAAAACATGCATGAAAAGATATTTTATACTTATGCTATGCTAAATCCTAATAGGATTCCCTAAACACTCCTTAGTGAAAATATTGAAGTTGTACATGCTTAGCCATGCTACATGCTATGTTTTGAAAAGAGATACATGTTGAGATTTTACAAAGATTGAGAAAAGAACTTGTATTTTACATAATAAAATAAGGACTCAATGAACCACCTAGGTGGAGGATACTTTAAGTTTTGGAGAAGGTGGCAACAAAAGGGAACCATGTCTATGGTAATCACTTTGTGTTGTGCTCCAAAAGAAAACCACCTAGGAAACTTAGAGATCAAACATGTTTCTCCAATTATGGCTTTCGTGTGCAACCACATGATATTATGGCTCTGGCTTAGTCAATTACATTAGGAAGACCCATACATTGTCTTTAGTTACTGGACATGGGGATCTGGAATGCTTCATGGGGGCTGAAGACAAAGCTAGCAATGATGTATGGGAGGACCTTTTGGAAAGACTTCGTCACATTCTCAATCTGCCAGTACTCCATCTTGGTGAGCACTAATCCAGTAGGCCACTGGTGGCAAAAGGATGGGATTGTGTCATGTGGGTAAAGTGTACTCCTTCTGCATAAGTAAATAGAATCTAAGTACTTAGCCGTGTCCCCGGTTACGGACAATACTGAGCAACTAAAGTTTGAACTATGGGAGATCTCGACATTCCAACTTCTAATATAAAAACTTGATGCCCTTGTGTGTCTACCAAGGAATTCAAAGAGATTTTTGTAAAGCTTGTTGCACTTGGGGTTACCAAGGTGCTCAAGAACATGATGTACTTGGGGTTTTACCAAGGAACTCATGAAATTTTATAAAACTTGATGCACTTGGGGTTACCAAGTAGCTCAAGGGATTTTTGACAAGGATTTGAACACTTGAGTTTCTACCAAGGAGTTCAAGGAACTTGGAAAAGAAATTTGACAAAGGACTTTAAAACCCTTTTTGAAAAGATAGGATAAAATATTGCTTTATGCAAAGAAGCCTTAAACTCTACTTAGCCAAATATGCATATAATGATATGATCCACTCTTATAATACATAGAAGTGAAGCTTGCCAATACAAATCAAAATGTATTGACCCTTGTGGCTGTAACTTGTAATGTTGCAGGTTGATTGTTTTAAATGAAGATTGTTTGATTGACTAGGACTACAAAGCCTACAACCAACATCTGCCTGTGGCACTTTGAAGATGATGAACCCATACTTATAGTTATTCCGCTGCCAATGTAATGTAATAGCCAAATGAGCTATGTTTGATGTAATAAACTTATGTTATTCCTGGTTATAAATTTTTATTATGACCTTTGTATCTTGATATTACATCTTAACTGTGGATGCTAGCTATTGATCCAGGGACTAGCATTGTAAAACACAGGAGGGATCAATCTTATCTAAGGTTGGGACCCCTTACAGATGGTATCAGAGCATTGTGTTGCCTGTAGGATTTTTAAACCTAGGATTGGACAAAAACCCTTAGAAAGGTAGGAGTTGTTTTGTTCCAAAACTTATTTACAAAACAAACTTGTATACTCTTTCCTCAACCATTTTGGTTTTTAACTCTACACCTCTTCTACTTCAACTTGATGGAAAAACCTACCCATGACCAAAGACTACACCATGTGCAAAGGACTTCTTCAACATCTTCAGCTCTAATGACTTCAACATCTTCAGTATATTCACCAAGGACTTCCAACTTGGATACCACTAAGGACTACAAGTAAGACAAGGGAATCTTGTTCAAGATTTAGAGACTGAGGGAATGCAAAATAAGAAGAAGCCATCAACAACTTTGAAGTATGGTAACCAAGAGTTTTTCTCAAGGAAACCATGAGCCAAGAAAGAAGAAGCAACCAAGAAGGATGGAAAGATCACAAGTAAACCATATAGATGGACCACCATAATTTAGTTAAGTCAAACCACCAACTTATGTGGTGTAACAAAAATATTTTGTTGCCTAAAAATGTGCTTGAACTTTGTTGTTTGAGAGAAAAGTTGTTTGTGATTGCATGCACATTGTTTGGGTGATTTGTGAAGTGTGTGATTAGAAATACTTCCTTAGAAATATCTTGCCTATTCTAAACTCCCTTCAAACCCAAACAGATGACTACTCCAAAGGACTCCAAGGTTGATGACACCAACACCAACCAAGCTGATAGCATGAAAGAACTCATAGCAACCCAACACCAGTTGAACCAACTAACAGCTCAGTTCCTAGTCAACAATAGTGATAAGGATCCAGCACTCCAAATGTTTTTGGAAGAGCAGTCTCAACTGATGCTTAAGGTGACTAATCAAATGATTAGCATGGAAGAAAACTATCCAAAGAGAGTTTATGATAACAAGGATGAAAAGAATATTGTTCTAGATGGAGCCCCAGCTTGCATTATTTGTGGAGACAAGGATCATACTTACAAGGAGCATGAAGGACAATGCCCCAATTGTGAAAAAGATCATCCTGTTGGACAATGTCCTACCTCTCAAGCTACTTGCTACCTGTGTGAAGGAAGCGATCATACTCCAGGTCTATGTCCCATCTATGCCATGGTGGAACAAAGGAAACAAGAAGGATCCAAGTCTACCAAAGGAAAAGGGCCACTTCTACCTCCAAACAAGACAACCCAATTCAAAGGATCAAGGAAAATCAAGAAGCCCAAGCAAGACATGAGCCTTGTGCAATGTCGTAAATGTAAAGAAATGGGACACTACTCCAGTGGATGCCCAGAGAACAAGAAGAATAAAGAGATTGACCAAGTGTGGTGCAACAACTGCAAGGAACCAGGCCACTATGTAGCAACTTGCCCACAAGAGCAACGCAAAGAACTCAAGGACATTAATTGTTTCAACTGCAAGAATCCAGGACATTATGCAAGCAACTGTCCAGAAAGGATGAAAAACAAGTTGAACAAGCCTATGGAGAAACTCAACCTTGGCCCAAGAGTCAAGTGTAGCAATAAAGCAAAAGTTTGCTTAGAAAAATTTTCCAGGACCCAAGAAGGCCAATATGTAATTTTTGTTTGAAATTTTTTAAGGGTGGTAGTACCCTAATTGCTTTGAACTTGTTTGTACCCAGCCTTCCCAAATCTCGGGACGAGATTTATTTTAAGGGTGGTAGCCTGTCACATCCCAAGATTTTCCAAATCTTGTAATGTGAAAATAAATTAATAAAACAAAACTTTGTTTGATTTTCAAGGCCAGAAGAAACTTTTTGAAACCAAATTGGAACCTAAACACATTTGAATTAAATAAAATCCTAAAAGGATTTAAAAAGATAAACATTTTAAATAAAACAAAATAAAATATTTTGGAAATACTATTTTAGATCTTTTAATAAAAGGATCTCGGTGAGCCTTCTCCTCTTCTTCCTTGCATCCTGAATCACCGGCGACCACCCCACCGGAGCGCTGCCGCCAGAGCGCCGCCCACTTTAGGTCAGAGTCGCCAGTACCGTTTGATCCAGAATTAGCGGCCACGATTAGATCACTTATCGTCGAAGGGGTATGTCCTCTGGGCCACACGATCCAACTTAAATCCAACGCTCTGCAGCACACGATCCACCCGAACCGGTATCAACCAGTGGAATGACGCCGCGTGTCACCAGTCTGTTTAAAACAGATTTTGAAAACAGATTTAAAGGCCATTTTCAAACCCTTATAACTTTTGAACCACACATCCAAATTTGGAAAATTTTATATCAATGAAATCAGGAGAACAAGCCCTAGCTAACCCTGGCCTTAGTTTTGAAAATAGTATCTGTTAGCTTGATTAAATTTGCAGAAACTTTTGTGTACTTGTTTAGAGTATAAAAATTGTTTAAATTTGATTTTAGGATTAAAACTTTTGCAAAATGGTTTTTAGTGACCATACTGACCCTAGGAACCAACCCTTGGTGTTAAAAATAATTTTGGTAAAATATAAGTTGAATTATTTAACTTAGCCATTTTCTAACCAGATAAACCCCTAGATTTTATCATAGAAATGTTGTTGCAAGGAAAACTTTGGGAAAATGTTTTGGACCAAAACTTGCTGACCCAAAACATCAAACCTTGCCAAAGGCAACTCACTTGGTGAAAAACCTAAAGTTTTGCTTTGATAAGAATAATTTTCACCACATAAAATGATGAATGAATTTTAAAATGGTCTTAAGATAAAACCCAATTACAAATGACTTTGCCATTTTGGTAAATGACCAATTTGGACCATACAAAGTTTATAAACCTAGTAGAGACCAACCTTGTAAAAATAAACCACCTTTGCATGACTTAGACTCCATTGCTTTGGGTGTGAAATTATTTGAACCTTGGTTTGGAATGTTAGTTGATTTGGTGATTTGCTTGATTGACTTGTAGTGAAATTAGCAAAGTGTGAAACTAGCAAGATCAAGGAAGTGAACCCCATTCCCTACCAAAAGGCAAGTTACACTATCATACAAAAGTCCTACTATTTTTATTATACTTAGTGGATTTTGAAAAACATGCATGAAAAGATATTTTATACTTATGCTATGCTAAATCCTAATAGGATTCCCTAAACACTCCTTAGTGAAAATATTGAAGTTGTACATGCTTAGCCATGCTACATGCTATGTTTTGAAAAGAGATACATGTTGAGATTTTACAAAGATTGAGAAAAGAACTTGTATTTTACATAATAAAATAAGGACTCAATGAACCACCTAGGTGGAGGATACTTTAAGTTTTGGAGAAGGTGGCAACAAAAGGGAACCATGTCTATGGTAATCACTTTGTGTTGTGCTCCAAAAGAAAACCACCTAGGAAACTTAGAGATCAAACATGTTTCTCCAATTGTGGCTTTCGTGTGCAACCACATGCTATTATGGCTCTGGCTTAGTCAATTACATTAGGAAGACCCATACATTGTCTTTAGTTACTGGACATGGGGATCTGGAATGCTTCATGGGGGCTGAAGACAAAGCTAGCAATGATGTATGGGAGGACCTTTTGGAAAGACTTCGTCACATTCTCAATCTGCCAGTACTCCATCTTGGTGAGCACTAATCCAGTAGGCCACTGGTGGCAAAAGGATGGGATTGTGTCATGTGGGTAAAGTGTACTCCTTCTGCATAAGTAAATAGAATCTAAGTACTTAGCCGTGTCCCCGGTTACGGACAATACTGAGCAACTAAAGTTTGAACTATGGGAGATCTCGACATTCCAACTTCTAATATAAAAACTTGATGCCCTTGTGTGTCTACCAAGGAATTCAAAGAGATTTTTGTAAAGCTTGTTGCACTTGGGGTTACCAAGGTGCTCAAGAACATGATGTACTTGGGGTTTTACCAAGGAACTCATGAAATTTTATAAAACTTGATGCACTTGGGGTTACCAAGTAGCTCAAGGGATTTTTGACAAGGATTTGAACACTTGAGTTTCTACCAAGGAGTTCAAGGAACTTGGAAAAGAAATTTGACAAAGGACTTTAAAACCCTTTTTGAAAAGATAGGATAAAATATTGCTTTATGCAAAGAAGCCTTAAACTCTACTTAGCCAAATATGCATATAATGATAGGATCCACTCTTATAATACATAGAAGTGAAGCTTGCCAATACAAATCAAAATGTATTGACCCTTGTGGCTGTAACTTGTAATGTTGCAGGTTGATTGTTTTAAATGAAGATTGTTTGATTGACTAGGACTACAAAGCCTACAACCAACATCTGCCTGTGGCACTTTGAAGATGATGAACCCATACTTATAGTTATTCCACTACCAATGTAATGTAATAGCCAAATGAGCTATGTTTGATGTAATAAACTTATGTTATTCCTGGTTATAAATTTTTATTATGACCTTTGTATCTTGATATTACATCTTAACTGTGGATGCTAGCTATTGATCCAGGGACTAGCATTGTAAAACACAGGAGGGATCAATCTTATCTAAGGTTGGGACCCCTTACATTAAGTTGTGGTGTTGTTCTTCTCGTGGTGTCATGTGAACATCGACTACATGATACTTCACCATTTATGGGCCTAGGGGAATGCATTGTGTATTTGGATACTAATTGTGGGGTTGCCGGAATGACAGAAACCTGAACCCCCGTTAGGAAACGTTTGCACAAAGGAGTGTAGGATATCAGAGTTTAATGTTGTGGTTAGGTTTTTATCTTAATTACTTTCTTGTATGTAACATCCCAGCATTAGAGCCTAGAAATAAGCTGAACACAGATGTGTGCATTTCATTCATGCATAGAAAATCTGAATAATTTTCGCTCTTTTAAATAAAAACCTGTCAAAGTGATTGAAGCATCTCTCAACTTGATGTAATTGAAGTAGATCATCAAGTTGGCTGCGATAAGTTTTAATATGACCTTTACTAAACTCTTATTTTGGGTAAACATGATTTGATCTAAGGGTAGATCAAATGTAATAAAAAGTTAAACCTTAATACATTACTTAATGATTTATATTTGATCCTTAAGTAATCATATCTTAGTAACCAAGTTATAAACATAACTTAAGTAATAGGAATGGAACAATTAAATCTTGATTTATCTTAATCTCATTTACTTATACCATGGGTATCATGGTAAACACCTAACCTCAAATCTTCAATGAGATTGTGTAGGAAATAAACCAAGTCAGGATCATTCACCATATATCTTTCTTTCCATATCAATACTTATCATCTCTATTTAACTTTATTCTAGTATCTGTTGTTCATCAATGTTGAGTAATCAACCATTGATTCACCAATTCTTGACCTATCAACTCTTGACCATATCATAGCATTCACTTAAGTCCTATAGAGAAAGAAGTAAGAAGAGGTTAGTGCTAATGCTAGATTTTAATATCATCCATAGGATGGGAGTATTGGAAGTGAATAAGATCAATATGATAATTAAAGGAGTTAACTCAATCCTAAAATGATAGAAGAGTTGTTTAGAATATATAATTATATGGTAACAAATAGGATTATAAGGATGAACATTGAAGATAGATACCAAGGAGTAATCTTATGGGATTAAGCAAGCCTAGTCCAGGAATAACATCCCTTAATCCAATAAACATACTAAGAAGATAATTTTAATACAACTGTAATGTTGTATTGATGAGACTTTGATTAGCCAAATGAAACCTAAACCATAAAGGATCAAAGGATTATAATGATCATGCCTTACTCACCAAGATTGAATGCTTATATCATGTATAAGTGACATTGGTGGATAAAACGTGATTGAAACCTAGTATAGATATGTTATTCTAGGTAAACCATGACAAGTCACCATTATATGATGTGAAGTTTGAATATAAGATATTGGAAATAAGTAGATATAAGATAATATGACTAAGATGAAGATAGAGTAGCATGAAGTTATTGAAGTAATAATATTCCTCTTAAAGAATAGTAAGCACTTGAGGTGAATTAGTTTGCTATATACCTCCATTGGAGTAATATTAGTGATGAATGCTTAAGGAAGTGTATGAATGGAGTAGAAGTAACTACTTGTTGGATTGGAGATTATCAGTAGTAGAATAGTTGATATAACCAAGTATGAATATGAGAAGATTATGAAAAGCTTTAGTGTCAAGCTCATTGGATTTATAAATGGATTTAGAAGAATAAATGATGGATAAGAATATTCTTGTGAAGTAAATCTCATCATGTTAACACATGATGATGGATATAAAGAAGTAGTATATCTTGGAAAGGAATTCCTTAATTAGAAGTCCAAGAATTGTGATTTACGGAAGATAGGAATTCTTGGTAAACACTAAATCCTAAATCTTTAACCAAACAGAAGATCCATTTTATCTGCTTGATTTATCATCTTAATTTCACAATGCTTCATAGGAATAATTTCCTATAGCAAATCACTTAAGCACATCTTTGTCATATTCAATTATCATCGCCATATGTGCTTAGGAGTTATCTTTATTAATTCTTTCCCTTAGGACATTCCAGAGAATAACCTTTGTATTTTAAGGGTGATAACATTAAAGATCACAAACATAAAGACAATATGCTTAGTCATCAATCTTTATTCCCATCAACAAAAGTATATAAGTATATTAAGTACCCTAAACACTAGGGTAAGCATTTCCAAATCAAACCTCTAAATCATATTTATCACATAAATGGAAATTACTATAAACCATTATGCCCAATATTATATCTATATATTAATCACACTTAATCAAGTAGTGAATAACTAGTTCCAGAAAAGAAGTATGCATATTCTAAATAAGAAGGGTGGTTAGGATTCACCTGTTATTAGATTTTGAATAACAGAATTCGCCATATAAGAATTTCCTCATTATTATGAGTTAATGAGAATAAAATCTCATTAGTTAATAGTAATGCATTCTATAATAAGTTTGTGGATATTACCTCAATTAAAATTCATATCAAAGGCCCTCATAGAAAAGGTATATATATAAAGGAAATAAAGAAAATATCACAATATATAATAAAAGTTCATAAATTGATTCTTAATAACTTTATTGTTGCTGCAAGTATTCAGCAAATAAAAAATCCATAAAGAAAAGTTCAAATCAAATGAAAATACAAACCTGAAAATAAAACAGAAAACGGAAAAGAATAAAAAAATGGACTCAGACCAGAAACTGGCCCATGGCTCATTACCCCTCTCACTTACTCGTTGCTCGCGTGCACCACACTGCAGCCCACTTTGGCCCGCGACCAGCCCACCAGCAGCCCGTACCGCTTCGGCCTTCTATTTCTCGTCGGCTTCCTTGCCGGCAGAAGCAGCTATGTGGCGTCGCGGCAGTCGTCGATCTCCGACGCGCTACGATACGCGCCGCCGCCAGTGAGGAGGGGTATAAGATCGCCCACGTCCTCCTCTATCCATCCATACCCAAATCAATCCCTCTCGTTCTCTCTATCTCTCTCGCGCACGGGACACCGAACCCTAGCTCGCTGGAGGTTGTCGTCCTCGTCGTTTTGGGTCGCCCTAAGCTCCGCCGAGGCCACTAGCATGACCGTCACGGTCCCCTTATTCCTTCTAGCTGAGCCACGCCTGTCCTCATGCCTCCAATCGTCTGAATCGAAACCTCCATCTCCGACGCTGGCGACCGTTGTTGCCATCTATTCCGGTCGAGTATCGACTCACCAACACCTCCTAGAGCTTCCTGGTAAGATTCTAATAACGATAGTACTCTCCGTTTCCTCGATCGCTTCCAGTATTGCGCGTCCCACGTTTACCTGCCACCGCCGCCACTGGTCTTCGTCTTGCCGCCGTCTCCGGCGACAATTTTTGAGCGGCGCAACCACTAGGTGACTCCGCATGTTGCACTGAATCGAACGACACCACTCTCGTGCGCGCGCGTGCTCTCGATCAGTAGATCGACCAACGATCTATGAGATCATCAGCGGATGATGTCAGCATGACATCATGCCGACGTCACTCCAGTCCTGTCCAGTCCCTTGACTTGGTCCACTGCTCGCGTGGCATCTGACGTGGCCCTGACCCCACGGGTCAGTGACCAGGGTAGTGTTAGGCTGGGTGTAAAAAGGAAAATGGTTATATAGAAAATAATTTAGAAAATGATTAAATCTTAGAAATTCAATAACTTTAGTTTTGTAATTCGGAAAAATATGCATAATATATGAAAAAAATTTAAAAAAATAAAATCTATAACATTAACCTATTATCAAACATTATTATGATGATTATTGAAACAAATAATATTTAATAAAGGTTTTATAAGTAATAAAAATTTGATAATCATATTTTAATAATGGTAAATGTTAAAAATATAAATAATATACCAAAAAATCTTGGATAAATAAGAACTATAATTTAAAACTATAATCATGTATTATTATTCCACTTAATTAAATATTTATTGTTTATTAAGAATTTATAAGGTAGTAAATATTATAAAAATCATATCTTATTATTTTTAAATCACAAAAATAAGTGTAATATACTAAAATGATCACAAAAATATTTTCTACATATTAAAAATATAATATCCTACCTTTAAGGTAAATAAAAAAATTAAACACTTTAACAACATGAATTTAAACCTATTTCCTTAATTAATAATTCCTATAAAGGTAAATAAAATTTGCTAATATTCTAAAATTAGCCAATTAAGTCTAATAAATAGTATTAGTCTTCAATATTGATAATAGGAAGTCAAAATAGTTCAATACATTTTAAATACAATTTTATTGAATTATCCTTCAACCATAAGTGTAGATTATTTTATAAAAGGATCATTATCCAATATAAAATCTCCAAAAATAATTTGTAGTTAAATAAAACCTCTTTGCTTACTTCAACCACAAGTTTATAAACATACCAAAACACTATAGTGAATCCATTAGTAGTTCAAGTGATATTAATTCCTTGTTTACAAACTATAACCATTCATTCACAAGAAGATAAATGATTCTATTCCATTATGAAATCAAGAAACCACTGCACCAGTTAAAATATAACCATTCTTAAGTAACTTTAAGGAAACAATATAAAGTGAACAAGATACAAATAACATTAGCAATATACCTTAATTCCATCTATGTCTTTAAAATTAAATTTAGTTTGCAATACTTTAAATATTATACTAAAAACTTTATTATGTGTTTTACAGTTAACTTTGGTTTGTTATAATTAAGTTAAAGCATCTCAAGTCCAAACTATTCAAGCAAGCACAAACAACATCGACCACATTTGATTAACCACAAAGATTGCTTAGACCTTAGAAAAGAAATATTTTCTTCAAATTTTATTCTTTTTGCCACTTCAAACATCCAATGACAATTAATAATAATCACATTACATTAAGATTTAATTATATACCTAGGATTATTAACACTTAAGTTCCTTATAAATGTCATTACTTTCAAAGTAAAACTTGAAGATAAGATAATTCTCATATAAGCAGTCCTTGAGTAGCACATCTCATTAGTATATCTTATTGTTGTGTGCCATTATGTTTACTTGTTGTTTCACACATACTCACAAGCATTAATAAGAAGCACAAGTGTGAACCTTAATCTAAAAGGGCAACACATTCCAAAGAAACTATTTCCAATATTCAAACCTTAGAACAACGTTATTCCTGGGATCCGCGTTTATCAAGTGTATTACATTACTTATGCATAAAAGCATCTTGCTTCTTTAAACATTAGTCCTTACCGGACCAATGATGCTGATTTCAGATATTGGATCTTATATTGTCTTGAAGATCGTGAGTGCATAATCTTGCAATCACAAAAGGCAAGTTCACACTTGCTCATGTCCTTTGATTATTTTCTGTAAAGTATTTTGCAAATCTAGTGTTGTCGTCACTTGCATTTGAAAAAGGTCTGAAAACACTATTTTCATAATAATGGGATTATAGGTTATTTACCATGAGGTAATAACCTACTATGAAAGTTCCGGTGGTAAAGGAACATATTATCTAGGACTTAACAACCAATGTCGCCAGTGATTCTCGCGCCGTATATCACGCGTTAACCATGAGATTTGGAATGGGACAGAGAAGTCAGTTGTATCTTATTCCTCTCGCATGTAGCCGGATGTGCAGGTCGTGGCTGTTATCACTCGTAGCATGCATATTAATTGGTAATTCGTAGAGGATATGCAGCATATGGGTGGGAACCCTCAACATCCCACGATAGTTCTGGCATCTAACGTTCTGCCGTAATTCAATATGTGGGCATGGTGTACACCAAGGAGGCATGCAGGGTCGCGAAGGGGGCGGTGATTGGCTTGCATCTTAGACTGGGCCCCATACCAAGGAAGTATGGACAAGGTCATGACTTGGTTGCGCAACAAGGCTAAGGTCTCTCATGGGTAAATTAACGCACCTCTGCAGAGTGTAAAAACTGTAACTTGTTACTCCCTGTTCCGGGAAGGAGATGCGAACGCAGTGGGAAAGGAACTCCATGAAAGTTCTGGTAAACCCATGAAGGTTTACGGGCATAGCTTTTCAGAATAAAAGGAACCTTTGAAGAAATGTTTACGAAAACTTGCATTGCCTATGACCTACGGTCTGTGGCTGTAGATATAGTGCATCAAACACTCCTTTTCTAGTGAACTTGCTGAGTATGCTCATACTCAAACTATCTTCTTAACCCTTGCTAGGTTCTAAAGCCAGTACAAACGACATCTACATCAAGTTATGCTCCAGGAATAATCAGCAAAAGTTAAAGCTCTTCAATGACGTCAAGAAAGTCAACATATACACCAACTCAAGTGAAGACAAAGTTACTGATTAGACAGGAATATAATCTCTAGCCAAAGAACATATTTCTGTAGTGTATTGGGATAGCGGCAATGCCAGACCATTAGTTAAGATACTAGTCTTGATAGGATGATAGATTTTGAGTTATTTATTTCTGATTCTTCTTTGTAAGAAGTTTCTTTCTCTCTCTTTAACCTAGAGTGTTCTTTGGATCTTGTGTAAAGAGTTGAGTTGTAACCTATAGTCATGTCTTGGACCTGCTGTGTTTCTGTTGTACCACTCTGAGGGATGTAATACTAGTGAACGGTGTTTCATTGGTGTTATATCAACGACTATAGTGTACTACATCATGCAGTGGTATGCTGGGTCACCGCATTGTAGTTGCGGATTCTTGCAAGGGGTTTAATCACAAGTATGTATTAGTCCAAGTAAGGTCGGTACATTAGCATAGGTTCACCCACACAACACTTATACAACCAAAGAAGATTAATCAACTGTATGAAGCGAAAGCACTTGACAGTATTCCCATGTGTCCTCGAGAACATTTGGTCCTCATAAGTATTACAACCGTCTTGTCCTTTGCTAAGAAAGGATTGGGCCACTCGATGCAATTATTATTGTTGCCTTTTATTTAATTGCACTTTATTTCTTTGCTTTATCAAAAACCCCTAAAAATCCATTTGCTATGTATTTATAGAGAATTCCTGATCCAAACCACTAGTCAACACCTTCTGCTCCTCGTTGGGGATCAAGACTCCTATTTATCAAAAGTACTACGATACACCCTCTATACTTGTGGGTCATCAAGACTATTTTCTGGTGTCGTTGCCGGGGAGTGAAGCGCTATAGAAGAGTGGAATTGGTAAAGGAAATTTCTACTATGAGTATTGATTTATATATCTATTTGTTACTTTGTTTCCAATATGGATAACCCACTTGTTTTCTTATTTGGGAAAGCTACTACCACTGCTAGGGTAGTAGATGAACCACCACCTGCTGAGATAGATCCTTTTAAGATACCTACAAGAATTGTTGATCGTGTTATGGATAATTATTATTTTTGGGATGGAACTGTCCATCCTGGTGATCACTTGCTTTTTATCCATGAATTATGCGGGTTGTTTAAGTGTGCAGGTATCACAACGGAACAAGTTAAGAAAAATTTACTCTCTATATCATTGAAAGGAAGAGCTGAAGAATGGTATAAGCTGATGAAGAATGGACAAGCTATGGAATGGTAGGAAATTGTACCTCTCTTTTACTCTAAATTATATCCTCCTAGCGAGATTCATCAGGATAGGAATCAAATATATAACTTTTGGCCTCTTGATGGAGAGATTACAACCCAAGCTTGGGGGAGATTGAAGTTACTAATGCTCAAATATCCTATTCATGAACTCCCTAATAATATTATTATCAATAACATTTATGCAAGGATTTCTCTTCATGATAAATATTTATTAGATGCTTCTTGTGCTGGATCATTCACACGTATGAAGGAAGAGGCTAAATGGGATCTTCTAGACCGTATTCAAGAAAATACTGAAGCATGGGAGAATGACAAAGGAAGAAAGTCAGGTATAAATTATGATTATGAATGCATTAATTTTTTTATGGGAACTAATGACTTTCATAATATTAGTACTGAGTATGGTCTTTATTCTCAAAGTATTGCCAATTGTTTTAAGGCCTTTGCCTCTTATATTGAAATTCCGAAAAAGAAGTGGGACAAGTACCATGCACCTTATAAAGATGTTGTTAATCGTGTTCCTGTTAGAAATACTGAAGTTTGTAGTGTTGATCCTAATTTGCCTGAGCCTTATATTCAGAAAATGCCTTTTCCTGATAAGGTAAAGGAACATTCTATCATAGCTAATGTGGTTAGCAAAAGTACAAAGAAAATTGTTGAACCTGATGAACAAATAAATATTGAATAGCCATTGTGAAAGACCTTGTCACTAAAAATGTAAAATATGGGCACATTATCTTTTGTGAAGATGCTTATAATATTGTCTCACATCCTAGTAAAACTAGGAAAGCTAGTGTCCTTGTACTTTCTGTTAGAATTGGTGATCATTGCTATTATGGTTTATGTGATATTGGTGCTAGTTCTAGTGCTATTCCTTATGAGCTTTACAGGGAAATTATGCATGAAATTGGTCCTTGTGAACTTGAGGACATTAATGCGGTTATTCACCTTTCTAATAAAGAAACCATTTGCCCAATTGGTATTATAAGAGATGTGGAAGTTCTTTGTGGTAAGACTAAATATCCTGCTGATTTTTTAGTGCTTGGTTCAGCAACTAGCAAAACTTGTCCTATCATTTTTGGTAGACCTTTCTTGAACACTTGGGGAGATATTATAGATTGTAAGAAGGAGAAAGTTTAACTAAGTTTGATGGATAATCTTATAAGTTAAACTTTTCCAAATTTTCTAAAGCTCCTTATGAAAATGGTTTGTCTAATGAGGATTTTAGAGTTGAACAACTTGCTTCAATTGATCCAGTTTATGACCTTAGACCTCTTTTGATGATTGTAAGCATGCTCATTCTGATGATAAAGTTGTTTCTTGTGACAGTTATATTGTTAACTTTATTCAAAGTGATACTAAAAGTTCTTATGAGAGAGGGAAACATGGTTTTATGCATCTCAATAATATTAAATTTCCCCGCTTTATGTTGAAAGGTTTGAAGTTGAACTTGTTTTGTCTTCCTATGCTAGTAGACTTTTGTTTCAAAATTTTGTTTTCTCACAAAACTCCCTTGCATAGGAAGTAGCTTAGACTCAAATGTGTTATATATTTGCTTCTTGGTGCTCTCTTTCACTTGAAATTCATATCTCCTATGAGAGCATCATTGAAATTATTATGCCCATCTTAATGGCTATAAAGAAAGAGCTTTTGGGAGACAACCCATTTTAGTTTGCTTTCGGTTTTTGTTTCTTTGAGTCTTGGAAGTTATTACCTCTGTAATAAGCTATCCTTATCCTTTTTTCTTGGTTTTTGTGTCAAGATCAGCCTCTTTTGAGAAGTAGAGGAGTTGTGAAAAGTTGTTGTCCTGGGACAGATTTTTGTGCTGCATTGTAAAAATTCGTGAAAAATCCCAGAATTCCGGATGGAGCTGTAATTTTCTGTGCTTGTGCCCCATGTTCTTATCCAACTTTCATTAGTTTTGAACTTTTTTATTTGAGAAACAGAAGATTTTCAAAAAAAAAATCTTTACCTGCTAGTCTGTTTTGACAGATTTCTGCCATTATTTGCATTTGCCCCTTAAATCGATTTCCTTTTAGATTATTTTTGGGATTTTGAAAGGATTTGCTACGGTAACTTTTGTTTTGATGGATTTCAGTTGAAATTTGAACCCAAAGGTTTATTGTCTTTGCCTACACTAATGTTGTTAATGAAGATTGTATGAAGCTCAGTATGAGAGAGATTTTCAAATACTAGGAGGCAATGATGTACACAAGTGGTGAATTGTCAAAGGCTAAAACATTATATTTCTGGAGATTCTTATAATGAAGATGTTGATATTATTAAAATGGTGACTCTGGAAGAATTTATTAAAGACCAAATTCAGGAACCTGTAGAGTCCGTTTTTGAATAGGTGAAAGTGCTAAAAATAGAAGGTTCGCGAAAAACTTCTCTCTTTATATTTTTGCAGTTTTTATTCCATATGGAAAGTAAAAAGACAAAAAAGAGAAGGAAACAGAGCCCGGGTGGGCCACACCACCCAGTGGCGCGGGCCCTTCCTGGTCGCGCCACCAGGGGGTGGGACCACCCTGGAGCCCATATCCGTCCTGTTTTCAGCCAGTACTTTCCTTATGTCGTAAAACTTCGTAATATATAATCACCCAGATCCCCCGTGGTCCGTGTATCGTGTTGTCATCGTGTTTTTGTTTCGATCTGTTTTGTTTAGATGTTGTTCCAAGGTTTGCTCTCGAAGGACTATGAGCTGTAACGCCAGCGCGAGCTCCACCGCAATCTCGAGCAAGGGACCTTCATTGGATGGGTGGAAGAAGAAAAGATCATAGATATGCGCGAAGACATGGATTGGAGCGTCGAGGAGGAAGTAAAGAACATGTTGTCAGGCATGAAGGGACAAACTGCCATGGGATCAAGGGCGAGAAAACCTACTTTTGTAGGGGCAATTAACATTGGGCGTGCTTTTTCTCATAATATGCAGGGGAGGATGACCTCCGTTCTAGACTTCAGTTCCTGCCTTGAGGCAGTGGAATCCCTTCAAGACACTGACGAGTTTTGCGATAAATACCGAGCCCTAAGGAGAAATGTGGATATACTTCAAGAGGAAAATAACAGGATTCATAAGATGCTGGAAGGCTTCCTCACCTTGAAAAAGGAAACACCATCACCAAAGGAGTAATTCATTATCAGGTTTCAGCATCCCCTTGGTTTGTTCCAAGCTTGGGGGAGTGTCGCGGTATCACATCATTATCTTTCATCGGTTTACCTTTTTTAGTAGAGTCATATCTTGAATAGAGAAGTTATCATATAGGATGGTTTGCATTGTGGAAGTATCTCTCCTCTAGTTGGTTATCTATGTATCCCTTGGTGTGAGTGCCTTTATGGAACATTAATGAGAAGTTTTATATTTTACTTTTTGCACATCTTATTTTAGTTTGCAAACTCTGTTATATGATTGATCTTGTTGACTAGTATTGGTATCACTTTGGGAGCATCAAGTAAATCTAAATTGGTTTTGGCAAACCTAGCTCTGGTCAGTAGCAACACTTTTTGAGGTTTGGAAGGAAGAAAAAAAAGCACTTACAGGTATTTTATATTATTTTATTTCTTCCTTGATTGGTTCATAGGCTTAGTATTATTTATTTAAGATCTTTTGTGTTTTCAAGGAAGATTGCATGTTTGTTTTTATCACTTGTATGTTTGCTTGTTTCCTTCAACTCTCTTGCTTACTGCACAGCTTTTCTAGCCAAAAAACCTGTACCGAGAGGGAATACTTCTCGTGCATCCAATCCGTTAAACTTAAACCTATGAAATTTGTGTCCACCATATCTACCTATTAGCATTATTGCTATTCCAAGTAAATTCTCGAGTTTCATCTATCTTTCAAATTAAAATTCATTTGTTATGTGAAAACTAGTTAGTAAAGCTCTCACGAACTTGATGGCACACTTTATTTTCTTGCCCTTAATAAACTTGAACCATTGTGTCATCTAAGTTGTATATGCTTGCACTTATAAGTTGGGAATTAGCAGAACCGTGCTGTCACAGGGAATGCTTTTAACACTTGTAAATATCTACCCCGTTAATATCATGATCTTTTGTTTGCGGATGTCGGCGGTGCGAAATAAAAGGGGAGCTTGTAAGTCCATGGAGTTATGTATATGTGTTAGAGAAACGCCTGGGCCGCTAGCCTAAACCATGCCTAATCATGGTGGAAACTTGCAGCATAACCATAGTGAGCAATCTGTGAAGCATCCTCAATAAAAACCTATGCAAATAGCAAATAAAAATATCACTGAGATGCTCACTATTTGTTGCCTTGTCATTTTGATATGGGATAGCTCCTTTATCATGGGGCAAGGGGTACCCCGTTGGCGGTTCTCTATGATACACATATACTTATAATTACAAGAACTTACCGGTAACTAAAGTTGAGTAGCATGAGGAACAGCCCTCGTACTCAAGGACATGAGATTGCCAACTTATACTTTGTCAAGCATATACTCCATATTTGTTCACTTTAACCTTAATCACCTCAAGATGCTTATGATAGGGGCAATGATAGCTCAAAGCTAGTAAGTACCATAATCTTTTGGAAGCTCTTTATGAAACTTGAAATCCCTGTTTCCCTCTGTGAAGGGTCTTTCTTTTATTTCTAAGTTGAGTCAGTAAACCTATTCCTTTATATCTCCAGCAAGCATTTCAGTTGTTGTGTTTCAATCATTCATATGATGATTTATTCAATCATGTTTCTTATCTTCCTTGTTTTGCATATTGTTCTTATATGAATGAGTATTACTTTGAAAGCTATCATTGTGAAAAGCCTTTTATGTTTGAGCAAAAAGGACTCCTGTTATAAAGTTCATTACAAAATCTTTGCTTGAAAACCAAGTATGTTTTGTCAGTTGTTCTCTGACCAAGAACAAATTTTGCCATTACCAATTATGATTTGTCTTTACGCATCTTTATTGTGACTCACATTATCGTTGCAAGTTAAGTTATATAATGGTGAGTTGCTTTATATTATGAGTTGCGTATTGGTAAGTGTGATGCTTCTTGTCCGTATTCTTTTTATCGACACTTCACTCCATAAACCTGTGGGCATGTTTACTGAGCTCAGTTTTCGCTTGGGGACAAGCGAGGTCTTACGTCCATTTTGCATCACCATTATATATCATAATTTACTGCTATTCATTGATATATTTCATATTAAGAGGTGATACTTATGTTGTTTCATCTATTTTTGCATGTTGGATGACTTTTGGGAGATGAACTGCCGGAGTCAGGATTCTGATGAAAAAAGCGGTTTTTAGATGCAATTTTCGCGAAGATCAGAAAATACCATAAAATACACGGAAAATCCTATTTTTCTAGAAGACAAAGGATGTCGGAAGGGGAGGCTGAGATGGGCCACAGCCCCCCCCCCCCCCCCCCTGTGCGGGCCACCCTGGGCCGCGCCACCAGGGGGTGCGGCCACCATGGCCCACCTCCTGCTTCTCCCTTTCGCCTATATCTTCTCCTAGAAACCCTAATACGAGGGGGAGCAACCACAAAAAGATTCCGCCGCCTCTACGGGACAGAAACTACAGAGAGAGAAAGAGCTCTCCGGCAGACATATTTCTGCCGGGTAAATTCCTTCCCGGAGAGGGGAGATCGTTGCCATAAAGACCGTCATCAAGCTAGACTTCATCGGGATCATCATCCTCACCACCATCTGCACCAGCACCATCATCACCACTCCATCCCGTTGTAACAATTGTGTTGAATCTTGCATAGTTCTTAGGGGAAACTTTCCCGGTGTTGATTACTTTTGTAGTTGATGCTTGTGAGTGGAACCATTGAATTATTGTCTATGTTCAGATTGTTATTCATCATTATGATCCATATGATGTCTCGTGAGTAGTTCGTTTAGTTCTTGAGGACATGGGAGAAGACATGTTGTTAGTAGTGAAATTGTGTTGAGGTATATTCAATGGTTTGATATTTAAGTTGTGGTGCTATTCTTCTAGTGGTGTCATGTGAATGTCGACTACATGATACTTCACCATTTATGTGCCTAGGGAATGCATTATGTATTTGGCTACTAATTGTGGGGTTGCCGGAGTGATAGAAACCTGAACCTCCATTAGGAAACCTTTGCACAAGGGAGTGTAGGATCTCATAGTTTCATTCCGTGGTTAGGTTTTTATCCTAATTACTTTCTTGTAGTGTCAACACCCGGATTTTTAATCCCAGATGACTATTATGCCATACATCGCAATCCCAGGATTACCATTTTTGCGGGACATAACAGATTGGTACCATAGTTCATCATCCATTACAAACCATAATAAAGGTCTTACAAATAAAGGATCTCATGATCTAGTCTTAGTACAATCAAAGCAGCGGAATAACGTAATAATGGTAGCGTGGGCGAGGATCCATCTTCATGGTCACAGGCAATGCTGACGATGGGAGATGATCCTAGTTATTGTAACCTTCCTGCGGTCCATCCTCCCGATAGTCCTCTTCATAGTCTGTCCACGGGAATAGCCAGGGACAAAGCCATGAGTACTCTTTAAGTACTCACAAACTATCACTAACAAGTAAGTGGTTTGAATAGTAATGCTAAGCTCTATGTTATTTTGCAAAAATCCAAGTTTATTTCTAACTGAATTTAGAAGCAAATGAAACTAGTTTAAGGTTTTATAACACCCAAGTGGGAACTTGAGTTTTCATATCACAACCCTATTGTGGTCAAGTCAAGTCATAATTCATTTCACAAGTCATTTTGAAAACATCCGACGATGGAACAGTATGGCCACTCCAACTGTCCATAACCGCAGACGCGGCTATTCGAATAGTTTGACACTCTATAGAGGTGGTACACTTTCACCACAACATTCGATACATCCATCAGGAACAATCCTGAATTCACCATACTCAGTATGCGGATAATCAATCCTAACCTTTCAATTACACACCATAGTATAGGCACCTCCCCTATGAGTTTGGCCTCCCAACCATGACCATCCGTCATCTTGGGAACTGCACAGCTGGACAATCATCACGAGGTAGCCTCAGCTCAAACCTCGGCCGCAAGGGAACCCATACTAAGGCATATAAACTTCCAGTCAATCCCTACCCAAATTCGGGTATTGTGGTTGTACGGTAAAATTGGAATGGTATCGCATCCAGACAACCATCAGTTTTATAATGGGCTAAGGCTCATACCTCAACATTTCATCATCAAAATCATCTGGTGTTCAAGAACACATGTCACAACATCATAATCATTTTGACCAAGTATTCCCATCTAAAGTGATCAAGTTTTATGCTTAGCACTAGCCACTAAAGTTGGGGGTAAACACTAATGAGGGTTGGTAATCAAGTGTGACTTATCTAAATCCAATCTCATGCCTCAGAATGACATCAAGATCTATCTAACTTAAGCCAAGTTTTATGCTCTTTATGCTACCTATAATAACCTTTCCAAAACTTCACAAGTCACTAAGTAAAAATAATAAAGAGTTTGATAAAGAAATAAAAGAATCAACCTTGCAAGTAAAACTAGGATTTGGTGTAATCAAATTTATCTAACCAAGAATGCCTAATGCATTGCATAGATTATCTAGTTTTCCTAGTTGCAAGTCTTAGCTTGCATAGGTAACATGCAAGTGGTAGCTTGCCTTGTGCAATTTAGTGGTTGAAGTTCTCCTCTACTTCTTCTTCGTAGTAGTCTCCTTCCTCTTCGTATCCTTGGTCGGTACTAGCGTCTATAAATAAATACAAGGTACACAATCACCAAACAATACTTGACTACTTCTATTTAGTGCACCAGGGTTTTCACTAGATGATCTAGCATCATCACAATCATCACAAAGATTAAGGCACTAGTTTCATTTATTTTATTTTAGAAAAGTAATTTCTACTCATTGAAAAAATACTTAAGATTTAATATTATCCAATTAAAACATGGGATCATGTTGACACATGTCGTCACCACATATTTCAATACTTGGGAATGTGATTTAAAGTGGTGTCACAATTTAATAAGGTTTAACCTTTTATTTTAATTAATTAAACTGACTAGAAATGCCTATGGAGCATTCTTTTATTACTTGTCCATCATTACTACAAGTAAACCTAGATATTTTTATATATTCAGAAAGGTCTTATCAAATGTGATTTTTGAGAGTTGGAATCAACTCAAAAGCTTTTATGGTTGAATTCTGAAAAACGTTTGAATGCAGAAAGGTCTCTGCCTTGTTATTTTTACTATAGGTGATCTATAATTCCAAATGGTTTGAATCCAACAGGATTGGATTAAGAATTTCAATACCTTTCTAACAAATTTGTTTCATGCAATTTGGTTTCGTGAATCTACCTGAAATGATTTTTGAATCTACTGCGAGAACTAGATTTGAAACTAAATAGATAAATCTAATTTAAAACTACTGGGTCGCGGGGGAGAGTTAACTGGGCCGGCCCACTGCGCACAGCGTGCGCGGGCTGGTTAAGTGGTTGTCCCCACGCGTCAGTGAGACAGGGGGTGCAAAGGGGTACGGAGCGATAACGACCGTATGATTAGATAGAGGATCAACGGCTCATGGCCATCGTCCTCGTCGAACAGAATGCAACAGGATTGAACCCTAGCACGGCCAGTGGAGGTCTGTGGCGGATCACCGGGGCTCAGGCGATCATCGGCGATGGGGGCGAACGACAAAGTCGATGACGGCGGTCCTCCTGGTACTAGCGGCTCCTCCTGGGGTGGCTCCAATCAACGGCGCCCTTCTCCTCCAGCAGCGGCAGGCTCCGACGAAATTCCGGCGATGCTGCGCTCGCCTTGCTCCGAGAATAAGTGGGCACGATCAGAGAGAGTTGGGGAGTGGAATGGTGTGAAGAAATCAAGCGGGGAAGGCCTCTATTTATACTGCGACGAGGGAACCGAAGGGTGCGGGCAGAGCTTGTCGGGGTCGGCATTACAGCGAGCTACGGGCATGGCTGACGGTAGGGGATGGTGCACGGTCTCCTGGAGATGCTCAACGTGTTGATGGCGCGGCAAGGGGCGGAGTGGTTCGGTCGGAACGCGTCGACACTCTGAGCGGCACCGACGGCGGTTTTGATGGCGCACAGTGGCTACGGGTCGCGCGGCTGCGAACGGGGTTGTCTGGGAGGTTCCTGGGACGGTGGTGATCACGTAGGCGGGCGGCGAAAGCGGGGCGCGGTCTGTGCGAGCGTGTCGAGAGCGGCACTCTTGGCATGGTCGCAGAGAAATGGGCGCGTGCATTCTCTGTGGTCTAGTGCCTGGCAGGGGTCTCGGTCTAGACAGAAGGTGGCGGTGGATGGTGGCGTGCTTCCTGGGCATGGTGTCTAGGAGTGGCGCTTGCTCTGGCTAGCTTGCCATGGTCGGCTGGCAAGGGTGCTCTCAGGCAGTCACGTCATGGTGCATTGGGTAGGGGCTAGGTGGGTTCAATGCATTGGTTGGCACTAGGGGAGACAGGGATGATCAATGGTGAACAATGTTTAGCCAAATTACTTCTCAAAACAGTGAAGTTTGGCCAAATTTGGTTTCTGTCTCCAAGTGTTTGATGAAATGGACAAAAGAAATTCATATTTGAATTTTTGGATGAAACTTGGTGGGTGCAATGGTCACAAACTAAGTAGTCTATGGTTGATTGTATTTGTCAAGGTGCACTGGTTTGGTTGGGTTTTGAGAAATGGTGATCTTCCCATATGAACTAGATTCAATTTTCAAAAGTCATTTGAATAGGGTTGCCAAATTTTTCTGTGGGTTTGCAATGTGGGCTTGGGTTTACTTTCTCTTGGTATATCAAGGGCTTAAAAGAATTGGATTTGTTTCTATTTTAAATCTTGGACTAGAAACACTCAAAGTGGTCTAGTGAGCAAGATTGGCAAAAATGACCATTTGCTTATTTTGTTTGTTTTTGAATTTACATTGATTTGATTCTCCTTGGAAGTGATTTAGATGATGTTGTTTTAATCTTTAAACCAATCCTTTCCATTCATAACAATCACACAAGTCCATTCAAGCATTCATGCATTCATCACATACACACATGCATTCATAATGATTTTAATTAACAAATGTTTTTGTTAACCCTAAATTTGGGTGATTGGAAATTGATAACCTTGATTAATATTTTTGGGATGTTACAAACCTTCCCTCCTTAAAAAAATCTCATCCCGAGATTTGAGAAAAAGAAAACTAGGATTTAAAGAGATTGGGAAACTCCGTCCTAATGTAGTCTTCTCGCTCCCAGGTAGCTTCTTCTTCAGTGTGGTTACTCCACTGGATCTTGAGAAACTTGATACTCTGGGTCCTGGTGGTTCTGAAAGCTTCCTCCAAAATACGGATGGGTACTTTGGGATATGTTAGGTCATCGTTGATCTTTATGGTTCTATGACCAATATTCTTTAAAACTTCGGTATTCTCTGGGACTTCTAGGCATTTGCGAAGTAACGAGATATGGAACACATTATGCACGGCTGACATCTCTTCTGGTAGTTCCAGTTTATATGATACTTCTCCTCGATGATTCAAAATCTTGAAAGGTTCGATATACCTGGGGGCTAACTTTCCTTTGAGCTAGAAACGTTGCATTCCTTTCAAAGGTGACACTTTGAGATACACAAAATCTCCGATATTGAAGGCTAGGTCTCGACGTCTCTTGTCGGCATAACTCTTCTATCTAGATTGGGCGGTCTTAAGGTGCTCACGGATCTTGTGAACTTTCTCTTCGGCTTCTCGTAGGATGTCGGGTCCAAAAATCTGACTCTCTCCTACTTCCGACCAATTCAAAAGGGTACGACACTTCCTTCCATACATGAATTCAAATGGGGACATTTTTAAGCTGCCTTGGTAACTGTTGTTGTATGAAAATTCTGCGAACGGCAGACAGTCTTCCCATTTAGATCCAAATTCTAACATACAGGCTCTCAATATATCTTTGAGTATTTGATTTACTCGCTCTGTTTGTCCATCAGTCTAAGGATGATAAGCTGTGCTGAAATCTAGTCGGGTTCCTAATCCTTCTTGGACTTTCTTCCAAAATCTCGAGGTAAACTGGGTTCCTCAATCCGACACAATGTTCTTGGGGACTCCATGCAAACTGACGATTCTAGCAATGTACAACTCTGCTAGCTTCGAACTCTGGTAAGTGGTCTTGACGGGTAAGAAATGGGCGACTTTGGACAGTCTATAAACTATGACCCAAATAGAGTCATTTCCCCTACTAGATGTAGGCAAACCGGTGATAAAATCCATTCTAACTGAATCCCATTTCCATTCCAGAATCTGCAATGGTTGCAACAGTCCCACGGGTCTCTGATGTCCTGCCTTGACTCTCTGACAAATATCACACTTGGCTATGTAGCTTCCGATTTCTCTCTTCGTTCCTCCGGGGTGGATAGAATAAAGAGTATCATGGGCCTCTTTCAGAATAGCTTGCTTCAATTCGGAATCCGCTGGTACACAGATACATCCTTTGTACCACAAAACTCCTTCTTCATCTTCGGTGAATCCGGGTACTTTCCCTGTACCGATACGATGTTTGATTCCATCGATACCAGCATTTCCTTTATGCGCCTCCTTGATCTGACTGATCAAAGTAGGTTCAAGTTCTATGCTATCCAAAAATCCTTCACTTACTAATTACATTCTGAAATCTTCCAACTCCTTGTGCAAACTTGGTTGCTCCTTCAGAATCATGGAGTTCAAGCGACACGGCAATCTGCTAAGGGCATCTGCTACCACATTGTCTTTATCAGGGTGATAGTGGATGTCCAGATCATAGTCCTTGATTAGATCTATCCATCTCTATTGCCTCATATTCAGCTCCTTCTGAGTGAAAATATACTTCAGGCTCTTGTGATCCGAATAAATCTCACAACGGTTACACATGAGGTAATGTCGCCATTTCTTCAAGGCTAAAACTACGGCTGCTAGTTCAAGTTCATGGGTAGGATAATTCTGCTCATGTTGCTCTAGTTGTTGGGATAGATATGATATTACTTTGCCCTCTTGCATTAGCACGCATCCGAGACCGATCTTGGATGCATCACAATACACATAAAAAGGCTTCGTGATATCCGGCATGATCAAGATTGGGGCTAAGATCAATCTCTTCTTAAGCTCTTGAAAACTTGCTTCACATTTGTCCCTCCATTCAAACTTCTTATCTTTCTTCAACAATTGGGTCCGGGGTCTTGCGATGCTCGAAAATCCTTCGACGAATTTGCGGTAATATCCTGCTAATCCGAGAAATTCACAAACTTGGGTTTGAGTGGTTGGGGCTTGCCATTCTTAAACATCCTTAACCTTGGCGGGGTCAACGGAAATTCCTCCAGCCGACATAATATGTCCGAGGAATCCTACTTCCTGTAACCAGAATTCAGATTTGCTAAACTTGGCATACAACTAATGCTCCCTAAGGGTTCCAAGGATGGTCCTCAGGTGTAGACCATGCTCTTCTTCTGATTTGGAATAGATCAGAATGTCATCGATGAAAACAACAACAAACTTATCCAGGAAGTCCATAAAAATCTTATTCATGAGGTTCATGAAATAAGCGGGGGCATTGGTTAATCCAAAGTACATGATAGTGTACTCATACAATCCATATCTGGTGGTAAAGGCAGTCTTTGGAATATCCTTTGCGTGAATCTTGAGTTGATGATAACCAGTTCTAAGACCAATCTTAGAAAACACTTTGGCACCGGTCAACTGGTCAAATAGGTCTTCTATCTTCGGTGGTGGGTACTTGTTCTTGATGATGACATCATTCAGCTTCCGATAATCCGTACACAAACGGTTACCTCCATATTTCTTGTCCACAAACAATACAGGTGATCTCCATGGCGACGCACTTGGTTGAATCTGGCCTATCTCCAGCATAGCATCTAGTTGCTTCTTCAGCTCCACTAATTCAGACGGGTTCATACTATAAGGTCTCTGAGCGATGGGTCCGATTACAGGGATTAGTTCAATGATAAACTCGATATCCCGATCCAGGGGCATACCGGGCAAAACTTCTAGAAATACATTGGGGTATCCATAGACTACTCTGACTTGGTCAATGGTTGGTTGGGCTAGACTCTTGTTGCACTTGAATTGACGGGGCAAGGTTTCAGATACATGCTCTACTGATATTCCGGCTGTACTGGTCATGGTCATGGCTTTCTTGGCATAGTCGATTAATCCTTTATGGTTTGACATCCAATCCATTCCTAGTACTACTTCCAAACCTTTGGTTCAGAGTACTATTAGATTAGCACAAAAATATATGCCATGGATTCTGATAGGTACGGCCTTGCAAATTTGTCTAGCTTTGGTGGTTGAACCCGGTATTTGAACTATCATAACATGCTTCAATTTTTTTGGTTGAATCTTACTAGTGCATGCAAATTATTCGGTAACAAACGAGTGTGATGCTCCAGAATCAAACAACACTCTTGCAAGTACTGAGTTAACAGAAAACATACCCAGCACGACATCTGGCGCTTCTTGGGCTTCTTCAGCATTCATGAGAAACAAACGGCCGTTGCGGTTGAGCGAATTCCCTCGGGCAAATCTCCTTCCAGGTTGAACACGACGATGCTGCTATGTAGGGGAATTCACATTGGGGGCTGCTGCAAGCTTCTTGGGGCACTCATTGGAGTAGTGACCCTTGGTTCCGCATTCATAACAAGTCACCTGAGACTTGTCCTTTCCTGCAACAGGCACGACATTGCTTCTAGTTCTCGGGGCAGTATTGGTGTTGTTGGCGACATTGTTGTTGTTGAACTTGGGCGGTGCACGGTTGAAATTGCTGGGGTTGTCGGGGTTGTTGTTGTGGTTTCCTATGGGCCTTGGGTTTCCTCCTCCACGGTTCGGATAGGTCAGACGGTTCATCGAGGGTCTATTGTTTCTTGGGGCAAATCCTTCAGATGGGTTGGGGAGATACTTCGGGGTATGGTGGGTTCCTGGTTGATGCATCATTCTACGCTTGCGGTTCTCATTGGCTTGGTTGATATTGCCTTCCATCTGAATGGCAGAATCCACTAAGGCTTCATTGTCAGCAAATGGGATGTTGACTAACACTGTCTGCATCTCATCATGCAGACCATTCAAGAATCTCTCCTTCTTCTTAGCTTCAGTGTCAATCTCATCGGGTGCATACCTAGCTAAGGACATAAATTTGTCACGGTACTTAACTACTGTCATCCTCCCTTGCTTCAATTCTCTGAATTCATCTCTCATGCTCTTGATCAAACCCGGTTGCACATGGGTTCTGCTGAACTTGAGTTTGAATTCATCCCAAGTCATCATTTGTCCTCCAGTCATGGTGCGAACGCTGTTCCACCAAGCTCTTGCATCTCCTGCCAGATAATGGGTGGCAAACAGGACTTTCTCGTTGGCCTCCACTCCTGCAACTTCTAAGTTGTTCTCCATGGTCTGCAGCCAATCATCTGCATCTAGGGGCTCTTCAGACTTACTAAAGACGGTGGATTGGTGTTCCGAAAGTTTTTGAGCTTTGATCCATGGTTGTCCTGGTTTCCATGGCCTTGATTGTTGTTGGCCATCTGAGCTATGTGTTGAAGGGTGGCTAAGTTGGCTTGACGTTCGGCTCTTTCAGCTTTGCGGTCCGAAACAAACATTTGCAAGATCTGCAACATGGGGTCCGTGGATGAACTACTTCCTCCGTGAGGCATCTGAAGATTGAGATAGATCATGATACAAGAGGGAAATTTCTAAGGTTTGGGGTTTTGTTTTTAAAAAGTTTTTGAAGTTTGACTCAGATTTTTCTAGCAACTTGCTTTTCATTTTATTCATTCATAGCACACAATACAATCACACACAACAACAAGGAAACATATGGTTTTAAGAACCATTCTGTGAAACTACGATACAATGGGATCGGATACAAGTTCACTAACACTAGTGCTCAAGTGCTACTACTCCTCAGAATCGGTGGCTTCATCATCATCATACTCATAATCATCATCATCAATGAAGGTGAAGTCATCCTCATTGGTGAAGAAGTCCATGGCTTGAACCTCCAAGAAGTCATCATCGTCACTGAGATAGGAATAGGGGTCTCCACGGATATCTTCCCCTGCATTCTCCCTCTCCTCAAGATGCATGTCCCTCTCATGGATGGTCTCCTCCAAGTCTGTCACCTTGTGACGAAGGCGGGCAATAATGCGATCCTTCTTGTCAAGCTGACGGCGATGAGACTGTCGATCCTTGATGGTGTTGGTTAGCACTTTGTTGGAAACCCCAAGAGCAAGGTGTGATGAGCACAGCAACAAGTCTTCCCTCAGTAGAGACCGAGGTTATAAAACCAGAAGGAGGAAGGAAACGTCACACAGGTGTTGCAAGCAACGCGGAGACTTGCACAACAAAAACTCAAGACTTTGCCCCAACGAATCAGTGAGGTTGTCAAGCTCACCGGTTTTCTGTAACAAAGGATTAAACGTATGGTGTGGAAGGTAATGGTTTGCAGCAAGTAAACAAGTAACAGTGGAAGATGTATCAATGGTAAAGAATGTACCGGGGTCCATAGTTCACTAGAGGTGCTCTCCTTAGATAAACAACATGGCATGAAGGGTAAACAAATTATAGCAGGGCAATTGACAGGAACTGAGCAAGGCATAACAATGCAATTACAAGTAAGAAAGATCCTATGAGATTCGATTGGGCAATACAACAAGATACATAGACCGCCATCCAACTGCATCTATGACTAGAAGTCCACCTTCAGGTTATCATCTGAACCCCCTCCAGTATTAATTTGCAAGCAACAGATAACTGCTTTAAGCAAAGTGTGTAAGGTAAACAGTTCACATGTTCCATGAACAAGAGACCGTTGTTTTCTCCCTAGTAGCAACAGCACATCTACAATCGAAGAGATTATTGTCACTTCCCTTGGAAACTAGAGGCATGAACCCACTATCGAGCATAAATACCCCCGCTTGGAGTTACTAGAAACTACTTGGCCAAGATAGCTACTAACAACGGAGAGCATGCAAGATCACAAAGAACACAGACATGATAGAATCATAAAGACAAAACCATTAATCAAACCAACATAATAATCTCAATATCCATCGGATCCCCGCAAACACAACATGCATGATTACAAATACATTAGATCTTGATAATGAATGGAGCTCCCAAGATCTATGCATGAAAGCACAAAGGAGTAGATACAACCATCTAGCTACTACATCAACCCATAGTCCAAGGTGGAACTACTCACGCATCATACCGGAGAGAAGGCCTCTAGGATGATCTCCCCTCCCGATCTAGGGACGACGGTAAGAACTTCAGATCTCCCCCCCCCCCCCCGATCTAGGGACGACGGTGGCGGCGACTACAGAAGGTTTCGTGGAGATTTGATCAGGTACTTAGGGTTTCTGCATCGGGGGCTTCTTATAGGCGAAGGGGAAGGCCGAGGCAGTGGCCAAGGGCCCCACACCCTGCCTAGGCGTGGGGTAGGGCCCACCCGCGCCTAGGGGGTCTGGGCGCCCTGGCCCACCTCTCCGGCTCCCCTTTGGACTTCTTGTTCCCCACGGAAAGTAATTGACTTTGACGTTTGTCCTGTCCAATTCCGAGAATATTTCCTAACTAGCTTTTCTGGAACCAAAAACACCAGAAAACAGGCAACTGGCACTGTGGCAACTTGTTAATAGGTTATTACCAGAAAACATGTAAAAAGCACCTCAAAGTGTAGACAAGCAAAGCAAATTAGATACTAAACAAGCATGGAGCATCAAAAATTATAGATACGTTTTCGACGTATCAATCCTTCACTAGCATGGCAATGGTCTAGTCCTTATTGACGGCGATGGCGTAGTTGTGGTTGGCGTAGGAGCGGGCATTGTCCAACTCCTTCTGTCAGTCATACATCATGAAGCTGAGATGGTCCACTTGATGCTTCAGCTCAGGGTGATATGGTGCCTCCAGTGGCTGTCCCATAACATCACGCCTTGGATAGAACTTAAAGCAGGTGCCCTTGATTTGATTGATGCTTTGCCCACACAGACGGGCAAGAGCTTCCTGCATGGCCCTGGCAAGTCCATCTAACCAGTTGTTCTCTATTAAAGTGAACTAGACTCCCTCTGAGGTGGGGGCTTCAATCTTCCCTCGGATACTTGCAACAATCAGCCATTGCAATTCTCCTCCTTCCTGATCGTTGAGCTGAGCTCCAAAGAACTTGGGGTGCGGGCGCTCCAGAAGTTCCGAAAGCTGGTCCAAATCCCGGTCAAAGATGAGATCTCTTCCATTTCCCAACTGATAGAACTTGATATACTTCACGTCCATCTATAAGAATGTATGATGAGTAAGTTAGTAGAGTGATCAAGTGTGTCAAATTTTATGTAAGTTTGCAAGAATTTTTGAGGAACATGAATTTTCATGAAAGAATCTAAGTGGTAAGAATGGGAATAGGTTTTCATAAATACTCACTTCTATTGTTTGGAAACTAAGTTTTTGATTCAAGTGTCCGTTCTAACTAGGGTCTCCTATGGTCAGGATGGCTCTGATACCAACTTGTCAACACCCGGAGTTTTAATCCCAGATGCCTATTATGCCATACATCACAATCCCGGGATTACCATTTTTGTGAGACATAACAGATTGGTACCATATTTCATCATCCATTATAAACCATAATAAAGGTATTACACATAAAGGATCTCATGATACAGTCTTATTACAATCAAAGCAGCGGAATAACGTAATAACGGTAGCATGGGCGAGGCTCCATCTTCATGGTCACAGGCAATGCTAACGATGGGATATAATCCTACTTGTCGTAACGTTCCTGTGGTCCATCCTCCTGATAGTCCTCTTCATAGTCTGGCCATGGGAATAGCCACGGAAAAAGTCATGAGTACTCTTTAAGTACTCGCAAACTATCACTAACAAGTAAGTGGTTTGAATAGGAATTCTAAGCTCTAGGTTGTTTTGGAAAAAGCCAGGTTTTTCTCTAACTGAGTTTAGAAGCAAAGAAAACTAGTTTAAGGTTTTATAACACCCAAGTGGAAACTTGAGTTTTCATATCACAACCTTGTTGTGGTCAAGTCAAGTCATAATTCATTTCACAAGTCATTTTGAAAACATCTGACGACATAACAGTATGGCCACTCCAACTGTCCATAACCATGAACGCAGCTATTCGAATAGTTTGACAATGTGCAGAGGTGGTACACTTTCACCACAACATTCAATACATCCATCAGGAACAATCCCGAATTCACCATACTTAGTATGCGGATAATCAATCCTAACATTTCAATTACACGCCCTAGTATAGGCACCTCCCCTATGAGTTTGGCCTCCCAACCATGACCATCTGTCATCTTGGGAACTGCATAGGTGGACAATCATCACGAGGTAGCCTCAGCTCAAACCTCGGCCGCAAGGGAACCCATACTAATGCATATAAATTTCCAGTCAAGCCCTACCCAAATTCGGGTATTGTGGTTATATGGTAAAATTGGAATGGTATCGCATACAGACAACCATTAGTTTTATAAAGGGCTAAGGATCATGCCTCAACATTTTCATCATCAAAATCATCTGGTGTTCAAGAACACATGTCAAAACATTTCATTAGAATGACTCATCATTCTAAGGTTTTCATAATCATTTCCACCAAGTATTCCCATCTAGAGTGATCAAGTTTTATGCTAAGCACTAGCCACTAAAGTTGGGGGTAAACACTAATGAGGGTTGGTAATCAAGTGTGACTTATCTAAATCCAATCTCATGCCTCAGGATGACATCAAGATCTATCTAACTTAGGCCAAGTTTTATGCTCTTTATGCTACCTATAATAACCTTTCCAAAACTTCACAAGTCACTAAGTAAAAATAATAAAGACCTTTGCTAAAGAAATAAAAGAATCAAGCTTGCAAGTAAAACTGGGATTTGGTGTAATCAAATTTGTCTAACCAAGCATGCCAAATGCATCCATAGATTATCTAGTTTTCCCAGTTGCAAGTCTTAGCTTGCATAGGTAACATGCAAGTGGTAGCTTGCCTTGTGCAGTGCAGTGGTTGAAGTTCTCCTCTGCTTCTTCCTCGTAGTAGTCTCCTTCCTTTTCGCATCGTTGGTCGGTACTAGCATCTATAAATAAATACGAGGTACACAATCACCAAACAATACTTACCTACTTCTATTTAATGCACCAGGGTTTTCACTAGATGATCTAGCATCATCACAATCATCACAAAGATTAAGGCACTAGTTTCATTTATTTTATTTTATAAAAGTAATTTCTACTCATTGAAAAACTACTTAAGATTTAATATTCTCCAATTAAAACATCGGAACATGTTGACACATGTCATCACCGTATATTTTAATACTTCGTAATGTGATTTAAAGTGGTGTCACAATTTAATAAGGTTTAACCTTTTTATTTTAATTAATTAAAGTGACTAGAAATTCCTATGGAGCATTCTTTTATTACTTTTTCATTATTACTACAAGTAAACCTAGATATTTTTATATATTCAGAAAGGTCTTATCAAATGTGATTTTTGAGAGTTGGAATCAACTCAAAAGCTTTTATGGTTGAATTTTGAAAAATGTTTGAATGCAGAAAAGTCTCTGCCTTGATATTTTTACTATAGGTGACTTATAATTCCAAATGGTTTTAATCCAATGGGCTTGGATTAAGAATTTCAATACCTTTCTAACAAAATTGGTTTCATGCAATTTGGTTCAGTGAATCTCCCTGAAATGATTTTTGAATATACTGCCAGAACTAGATTTGAAACTAAATAGATAAATCTAATTTCAAACTATTGGGTCACGCAAGAGAGATAACTAGGCCGGACCACTATGCACAGCGCGCGCGGGGGCTGGTTAAGTGGTTGTCCCCACGCGTCAGTGAGACAGGGGTGCGAAGGGATACGGGGCGATTACGACCGTAGGATTAGATAGAGGATCAACGGCTCACGGCCATCGTCCTCGTCAAACAGAACACGACGGGCTTGAACCCTAGGACGGCCAGTGGGGGTCTGTGGAGGATCACCGGGGCTCAGGCGATGGTCGGCGATGGGGGTGAATGACGAAGTTGACGACGGCGGTCCTCCTGGTACTGGCGGCTCCACCTGGGGTGGCTCCAATCAACGGCGCCCTTCTCCTCCAGCAGTGGTAGGCTCCGGCGAGATTCCGGCGATGCTACGCTCGGCTTGCTCCGGGAAGAAATGGGCACAATCAGAGAGAGGTGGGGAGTGGAATGGTGTGAAGAAATCGAGCGGGGAAGGCCTCTATTTATACTGCGACGAGGGAACCGAAGGGTGCGGGCAGAGCTCGTCAGGGTCGGCGTTACAGCGAGCTATGGGCATGGCTGACGGTGCGCGGACTCCTGGCGAAGCTCAACGTCTTGATGTGCAGCAAGGGGCGGTGTGGTTCAGTCGGAACGCTTCGACGCTCTGAGCAGCACCGACGGCGGTTATGATGGCGCACAGTGGCTACAGGTCGTGTGGTGGCGAACGGGGTTGTCTGGGAGGTTCCTGGGACGGTGGTGATCACGTAGGCGGGTGGCGAAAGCGGGGCGCAGTCTGTGCGAGCGTGTCAAGAGCGGCACTCTGGCGCGCTCTCGGCATGGTCGCATAGAAATGGGCGCGTGCGTTCTCTGTGGTCCAGTGCCTGGCAAGGGTCGAGAGCTAGACAGAAGGTGGCGGTGGACGGTGGCATGCTTCCTGGACATGGTGACTAGGCCCAGCGCTTGCTCTGGCTAGCTTGCCATGGTCGGCTAGCAAGGGTGCTCTCGGGCAGGCACAGCATGGTGCATCAGGTAGGGGCTAGGTGGGTTCAATGCATTGGTTGGAACTAGGGAGACAGTATGATCAATGGTGAACAATGTTTAGCCAAATTACTGCTCAAAACAGTGAATTTTGGCCAAATTTGGTTTCTGTCTCCAAGTGTTTGATGAAATGGTCAAAAGAAATTCATATTTGAATTTTTGGATGAAATTTGGTGGGTGAAATGGTCACATACTAGGTATTCTTTGGTTGATTGGATTTGTCAAGGTGCACTGGTTTGGTTGGGTTTTGAGAAATGGTGATCTTCCCATATGAACTAGATTCAATTTTCAAATGTCATTAGAATAGGGTTGCCAAATGTTTTTGTGGGTTTGTAAGGTGGTCTTGGGTTCACTTTCACTTGGTATAGCAAGCGGTAAAAAGAATTGGATTTTTTTCTGTTTGAAATCTTGGACTAGAAACACTCAAAGTGGTCTAGTGAGCAAGATTTTCAAAAATGACCATTTGCTTATTTTGTTTGTTTTTGAATTTCCATTGATTTGATTCTTCTTGGAAGTGATTTAGATGATGTTGTTTTCATCTTTAAACCAATCCTTGCCATTCATAACAATCACACGGGTCCATTCAAGCATTCATGCATTCATCACATACACACATGTATTCATAATGATTTTAATTAACAAAAGTTTTTGTTAACCCTAAATTTGGGTGATTGGAAATTGATAACCTTGATTAATATTTTTGGCATTTTACATGTAGTTGTGCATGCTTGCAAGGGTTTTAATCACAAGTATGTATTAGTCCAAGTAAGGTCGGTACATTAGCATAGGTTCACCCACACAACACTTATCCAACCAAAGAAGATTAATCAACTATATGAAGCGAAAGCACTTGACAGTATTACCATGTGTCCTCGAGAACGTTTGGTCCTCATAAGTTTTACAACCAGCTTGTCCTTTGCTAAAAAAGGGTTGGGCCACTTGGTGCAATTATTTGTTGTCTTTCTTTACTTGCACTTTATTTCTTTGCTTTATCAAAAAAACCTAAAAATCTGTTTGCTAAGTATTTATAGAGAATTCCTGATCCAAACGACTAGTCAACACCTTATGCTCCTCATTGGGATCTACACTCCTATTTATCAAAAGTACTATGATACATCCCCTATACTTGTGGGTCATTAGAGGACGTCATGCATGAGGAAGACAGTGGGAGTGGCATAGTTGATTAGGGTCACTTGAGCCTCTTAATGACCTCTTCGGATCGAATGGACAAGTTGTAAGTGTGTTATCCACCAGCACCAAAGCCACCGCGGGCTACTTGGCCACGGCCACCTCCGGATAATCCGGCGGCACCACCGCAGCCATCGCGACAGCTCTGGTAGGACCATATGGATGAAGTTGCCATTGTTGGAGATGAAACGTGCCAGATGAACGGAACCAAGGAGAGAATCAATTCCCCTAATGTAGCCAATGCGAGTATCAGACGTTGTTGACAAAGACGAGGCGAGGCTGATGGGACGGTATGTTGTCTCTGCTCCCAGCACTTGATGGTACAGTCATAATTTTAGAGTGCGCCAGAGGAGAAGGTGACATACGTGTCGTGTTGTTTGAGATGGTAATCCAAGGGAGGTGAGCCTCACCAACTCCATGGCACGGCCATAATTTTGGTTGTTGAATGGTTAAAAATCCATGATTATTGTTTATGGATACTCATTTAAAAAATTAATGTACTATTTAACGACCTACAATCTGGTCCATCTCACACATCACATACCCAATATAAGTGATGAGTGCAAGTGCACAGATCGTTTGTAGCTAGTTTCAAAATAAATATATCGATCCCACATGGAGAAGGAGTCTGAAGTCTAAGAATTCTTGAAATAAATACTGAAAATAGAAATGCTAAATAAAGTTCTAAGTGATAAGATAAAATGCGAGTATTGTGTAAAAATGTGTTTTTGGGTTTTTGGTATAAGAGAACAATGAGTAAAGTAAACAAAACTGAATATAGAAAATAAGTATCGCATATCTAAAAGAGATTTGAAACTTTAGTGGGGAAAAGCGTTCTCAGGGATTAGCTGATACACCACTAGCATTATATAGGGCTAATGTAAAGATTATTATCATGAATATTCTCAACTATGTATATGTGGGAGGAACTCCGTATTTGGACAGTTAGGAAGCAAGCACTACTCACATCATCCTCATAACCATACCAGACAACAATCAATAGCAATTGAATTACTGCACTATTAAGGGACATAATTCCACAGGATGTATCCCATGGCATGGATAGTGTTTCGTGAGTTTCCTCAATTCCCACGTTGATACGTAAGGGGTGCCAACAGCTTTATAGTCACTGTAAGTACTAACATGAGGTATGATTCCATAGACCCCCACTCTAAAAAGGTTGTAAACGTCCCAAAGGGTAAAATTGCCCCTGTGTGTATTATAGGAGGGCGCGCGAGGGTAGCCCGCCAACATGCCCAAAAGAACACACCCTAAACCACGTACATAGTGTTTCCATGACAACAGACACATGCAAGTGTTGTATCCAAGTTGGACACTTACGTTTCCACGTCGCTTGCACAAACTACATGCGTACTAACGTGCTTTGGGCATGTACGGGCTTTGGCAAGCAGTACATACGTGGTCTAAATTTTTTGAAACCCGATCATGCCCCCACACACGAAGAGGTACCGGGTCGATCCGAGACATCGATCTAATATGTCTCCTTCTTTTCATTACTTTGGGGGTCTATTGAATCAGAAGTCTACTAACATACCTCCTTCTACCAACAAGTAGTTCCCTCCATCAAGTTCCCACAAGAGGCAAATATTGAGAGGTCGACTTCTCCCAACATCAAGATGAAGACAATCTAACACATGGTCAAAGCAATGAATATCATAATAAACTTTATCTTATTCCAATCTCATAATACGGTTTCTCCATCTCCCCAAGAACTAATGATCTACTCAGACATGGAGGCAATCACCATCATGGCAAAAGTAATGGAATCTATCATAGATGAATAGTACTTGTATAAATCCACAACGAGTACGGAAATTACAACAAGATCTAGACAAGATGTAGATGGGATGGATGGAGATGGTGGTGATGCAGCGGTTGATGATGAAGATCGATGCCTTAGCCTCCTGGATCTACGCAGGGCGAAGATGGATCCCTGATGGATGAGTTCCCCCTCCAGATGCCTTCCGGAGGTGAGGTTTCAGCGATTTCTAGGTGTTCTGTATGTCGTCTCCCCGATCCAGTTGCACGGGGTGAAACTATTTGAGGAGGTTGTGTCGGCGCCAACTATTTGAGGAGTTGGTCGTTAAAACTTCTGTATACTCCAATTGCTTCAGGTTTTCTTTTGGTGTTATTAATATTTCCCAAATAAACAATTTACATTGTTTTTGGCTCCTTTTCACTCCAATTTAACTGGTCCAAGAATTGTGTCCATCGTATCCATCATCTGATTTGATCCTGGTGAAAATAAACATAAAAGGTGCACGCGGACGCCGTAAAATACTAACATCCTACCACTATAATGCAAAATAATAATCTAAAACATGATGCAAATATGCACTCATCAACTTCCCCAAGATTAGACTCTTGCTCGTCCCGAGCAAGTTTAGCTTAATGGATGTGATACTCATATTCATGAAGCTAAGTCAATAAAATAAATGAGACAGTTGCAGCATGTGTTTATCATAAATGATACATATAAATAAGTTCATGAATAGTAACTTACTCGAACCATCTGAATAATATTAGCAGGCTTCCACACCTTAGCAATTAACATTTTACAAAAGATTATTCTCAACATGATGTAAAAGTATTTGGTTCAACCGAATGAGTTAGTGAGGTAGTTCCAAGTGTCTTTAGGATTAACATATTCACTTGGGATTCAAAATCTCAAACATCTCTTTGTCGTACTACAGTATAGTGGTATATGCATATTTTCTCTTTGCACATTCGCTCTTTTTCTTCATCTTTCTTTTTATTTTTTCTATATATATATATTCATGCTCACACTTTTATTTAAGTTTTGTGCAAAGGAGCTAGCCATATATTCCACTTCATGTAGGAATTCAAAGTTTAATGATCTCAATTACCAAATTCCAATTATATATGAAGCATCTTTATAACTTGAGCATTCGACCTCAACTTGTTCTCACTCTATTTGATAGCACTTATAATCTCTCCTTTGTTCAAGTTTTTTATTTTTAATCTTAATTAATTAGATAATTTCTCCTTTTTGTAAATCAAACCTTTGACCTACAACATATTGATCAAATTATCTTTATGTGTTCTGTTAATACCAATGGTGCGGAAGACTCCTATTGCTATCATCAAGTGCAAGTAAACTCATCCTCAAGCCATTCATATATCCAATAAGACAAACTCAAACTCAATAATGCTCCATATATTATAATAAACTCAGAATTTCATAAGAGGGATCAACTATTCCTAGAGGGAATTCTAATGATGCAAACTTTATTTATGAGCTCGAACTAATGTAAAACCAGAATAGTAATAAAAACTTATAAGATAGATTACAAGGTCTTAAAGATCTCCCCAAGCTTGGAATCAAGCCAGGCGGGACTGTGTTTTATTGCAGGTCATTGTGGCGCCATGGCACGTGGTATCTTTTCTGCACGGGCCAGCTTGAGATAGAGGGATTGATTGACATCTTCCAGTTCTTTGACACGCAGCTTGTAGAAAAGATTATTCCGCTCCAGCACCTTCACTTGTTCTTTAATGAGCTCATTGTTGCTTTGGAGTATTTGTATTGCCATAAGACTCATAGAAAATCCTGCTTCAGTGGTATGCTTGATATCTTCATCGAGTTTATCAAGATAAAATCGCAGCCACCAAAGATGCATGGGTGTCCCTGGCGCCTCCTTCTCCATTACTGCGATCTTCAACTCTAGAGCTTTCAACTCCCTCTTCCGGCGTTCATGGTCGGCATCAAAAAGCTCAATAGGAACGCCCTTGATCTCCTTATCCTGCTTTCTATTAGTCCCAACCTCCATAGGGACTTCTCTCCTTGGCTTCCTGGCTCTCGCCTCACATGAAGACAAGAGGTGGATTGGTTCCTTGTGATTGTGATTAGAGAGAGGAACAATAGCAGTATATAAGAGGGGTCAAAGGTCGGTAACGCTCACGATAAACACCAAATTCACGCCCAAGAAAAGAATCCAAACATATTAGGAAAATAAATCGTGGATTTGGAGGAGTCCTACTGCATAATGACCAACTATACGGTCGCGGCCCGTATAGCTCCAGCCATATAGTTGGTTCCGGGCAGGTACTTCTAAAAATATCGAGCCCAGGTCGGTTAGATTACCAACTAGGAACCGACAAAGTGTTTTTTAGTAGATGTAATATAAATAAGAATGAAAACGGGTCGATGATACAAAAGATTTGACGACCAACTATACGGCGGGAGGTTTTTCTCCTGCCGTATAGTTGCGACCGTATAGATATTACACACCGAAAATTATTTCGCAAGGGGGATATAGTACCTTTAACGACCAACTATAGGCGGAAGATTTTTCTCTAGACGTATAGTTACGCCCATATAGTTACAGAAACCCCTCAAAAGATTCAGAAAAACAAGAGGAATTCAAAGGAAAAAAAATTAGAAGTAGAAACTGTGAAGACAAATTACTTATTAGAAAAAGAAAACTTACCTTTCACTTATCGTTTATTTAGTCGGGGATGACAAGCTCCTCCAACAATAAGGACTTCTTCTTCTTGGGAAGATTTGACCTTAGTTTTTCTAATAATTCTCGTAAGAGAAAATCACCAGGGCTAAAGTCCCTCTCAATAAGATTAGTGTCTTGATGGGAAAATATAGATGCTGCGTCCACTATCTTTGCTTCTTATCTCTGCATAATCTGCAACTAAAATTCTTGAAGTAAAATGATCCAACGGATCAGTCTTGGCTTATGAATCTTCCTCTCGAGTTCTTTTAAACCATCACGATCCGTATGAACTCTTACTTTTTCATCAACAATATAAGAACGAAACTTATCACAAGGGAAAATACAGCAAAGAGTTCTCTTTCTTCCTTAGGATAATTCTTTTGAGCACTATTGAGAGTTCTACTAGAATGATGTATAATATTAAATATGCAACCTATATGTTGTCCTAGATTTACTCCTACGGCATCATCACTAGCTTCACATATTAAATCAAAAGTCATATCCCAAATAGGTGGTTTAATAATAGGGGCATGAGATAAAGCATATTTAAGTTTATCAAAAGCTATAAGGCATTTATCATCAAAATTAAATATTACTCCCTTTTGCAACAAATTATTTAAAGGTTTATAAATTCTAGAGAAATTCCGAATGAACCTTCTATAAAAGCCTACATGACCAAGAAAACTTCCTATACCTTTTATGTCCCTTGGTTGTGGCATCTCTCTATTGCTTCAACTTTAGCCCTATCTACCTCAATACCCTTACCTGATACCTTATGTCCAAGGACTATGCCTTCTTTGACCATAAAATGGCACTTCTCCCAGTTTAGAACAAGATTGGTTTCTTTGCAACGCTTCTTTGAGATTATCCAAGGAACTAGTAAACAAAGTTCCATAGACATAAAAATCATCCATAAATACTTCCATTATCAGTTCTATAAAATCTGCGAAATAGCAGTCATGCATCTTTGAAAAGTAGCTGGAGCATTACATAAACCAAAAGGCATGCGTCGGTAAGCATGTAAACCATAAGGACTAATGAAAGTTGTTATAAGTTGTTCATCAGGATGAACAACTATTTGGGAAAAACCAGAGTATCCGTCCAAGCAGCAAAAATGAGTGTGGTTTGCTAACCTCTCTAAAGTTTGATCTATGAACGATAAAGTATAGTGATCTTTCCTAGTTTCCTTATTCAATTTCCTGAAATCTATGCACATCCTATGTCCAACAATAGTTCTAGTAGGTATCAATTCATTTTTTTCATTAGGAACAACAGTAAACTCGCCTTTCTTAGGAACACAATGAACAGGACTTACCCATTCACTTTATTTTATAGGATAAATTACACCTGCATCCAGTAGGCATACTATTTCTTTTCTTACCACTTCCTTCATTTTAGGATTAGCCTTCTATTAAATTCTGCAACTAGTTTAGCACCTTCCTCCATGAATATTCGATAGACGATTATCATGGGACTAATGCCCTTCAAATCGTCCATTGAGTACCCCAAAGGCCTTGCGGTGCTCCTTTAGTACCTTCATGATTTATTCTTCTTCTTCTTCCCCTGAAAGTTTAGCACTAATAATAACAGGGAGTTTATTAGTATCATCTAAGAATCTATATTTAAGATTATCTGGTAAAGTTTTTAATTCTGGGGGTGGTAATTCTTCATCCCCTCTATTTTCTGGCTCTTCAAAAACTTCATCAGCTGGAGGTTCTAAAATGGGAAATAAATCAAATCCACTTTCTAATTCTTCTAGAGTCCTGTCCTCCATAATTATTTCTTCACAATTTGAGTCTTCATTTATTTCTTCCTCTTGATTACTTAAGAAAAGAGCTGCCATCTCCTCAATAGTTTTCTCTTTCTCTTCTTCTTGTATAAGTAGAGGCTTGTCTTTAAATTTGGAAAAGTAGAATTCTTTTTCTGCTTTCCCAAGCTTAAGGGATACAACCTCCTTTTTGAAGTCGACTGTGGCACCTACATTGCTTAAAAAATTTATTCCAAATATAATTGGGCAAAGAGTGTTAGTTGGCATATCAACTACAAAATCAATAGGAACATTTTTATTACCAATTGTGACAGTTGCATTTTCAACTACTCCCATTGGAATTCTAAGATTTTTATTGGCTAACATAATTTTCATATCAGTATTTTCTATTGTAGCCAGTGATATCTCTTCTTTTATTTCTATATAAAAATCATAAGATATAACATTAGCTTTCGTGCCAAGATCACATAAACTGTAATGCGAGATTTTGTTAAATATGTAGGGAAGAATAGACTTACCCACATCTTTTACCTTAGTTTTACCTTCAACCAATATAGAAGTCTCTTCATCAAGTTCAACTATGTTACAATTTGCATACATAGGCATAATTTCTTCCTTGGTTACCTCTTTATCTTTGGTTTCATCCAGATGTTCTTCAACTATTGGCACTCTTTTCTCTTCTTTCTCCTCCTGTACTGCCTTGACACGTTTATATTCCAAAATATGCTTCTGTGTAGTGTTAGGAAAAGGTATCTCATACATTGGTTCTAGGGAGGCCAATGTTGCTTTAACTTATCTTTTCTTCTCAGGTTCGGGTGGTGGATCATACTTGTCCTAACCCTCTTTTGGAGCTTTGATGTATTCTGTAAAAGCTTTAACAACTTGCAACACAAGATCTGAATCTAAATAAAGCTCTTTAGATAATTCATTGACATGGCCCTTCTTATTATAGTCATGAATATAATCATAATCTACTTATGTGCCTTCTTCATTCCTAGACCAAAATTCCATGAAAGTCTATGATCGCGAATTCTATTAAGTAAAGCCCAAGCTTTAGTTATAGGTAAATCCATAAAATCTCCTCTCGTGCAAGAGTCTAGTTCAATTTTATTAGGTTCAATTAAACCGCCATAAAATATATGCAATAAATACCATTCAGGCAAATCATGATGAGGACATTGATTAAGTAAATCTTTAAATCTTATATAAGCTCTTATTAGTCCTTCAATAGGACGGTTCCTCCAAGTCATTATAAGACGCCTGATCCCAAAATATTTTGATAATGGATAATATTTGGATAGAAATTTGCAAGCTAAATTATCCCAAGTAGTAGTGGCTTCTAAGGGTAGAGATCTATACCATAAGAGAGCTTTAATTGTCAAAGTTTGACTAAAAAGTTTAACCCATACCTCATTGGCAGTATAACCCGTTAATTGGAAAGTGCCACATATATCTTTGAAGCATGCAATATGCTCATATGGATTAGGATCTTCTTCATCTCCAGTAAATTGCTTCTTGTGTAAAATACCAAGTAGTAGAGGATTTATTTCAAACCCCCTTGTATTCTTGTTGGACTTGCCTCTTTTATAATTATCATAGGGCTTCCCAAAGTGGCTGAGTGGGTTAGCACTATTCGTATGCTCAAACTCTATCATGTTGGTGGAAACCTGTAACTGAAAACAAAACTTAACAAAACTAAAGTACATAAAAAAAATAAAAGACCTACATCACTTATCTCTCCGGCAACAGCGCCAGAAAATAGCTTGATGACTGCAAGTGCACAGATCGTTTGTAGCTAGTTTCGAAATAAAGATATTGATCCCATAGGGAGCAGGAGTTTAAAGTCTAAGAATTCTTGAAATAAATACTGAAAATAGAAATGCTAAATAAAGTTCTAAGTGACAAGATAAAATGCGAGTATTGCGTAAAAAGGTGTTTTGGGGTTTTTGGTATAAGAGAACAATGAGCAAAGTAAACAAAACTAAATACAGAAAATAAGTATCACGTATGTAAAAGAGATTTGAAACTTCAGTGGGGAAAAGCGTTCTCAGGGATTAGCGGGTACACCAGTAGCATTATAAAGGGCTAAGGTAAAGATTATTATCATGAACATTCTCAACTATGTATGTGTGGAGGAACTCCGTATTTGGACAATTAGACAACAATCACCGCTCAAATCATCCTCATAACCACAGCAGACAGCAATAAACATCACTTGAATTACTGCACTATTTAGGGACATAATCCTGCAGGACGTATCCCATGGCATGGATAGTGTTTCGTGAGTTTCCTCAATTCCCACGTTGATACGTAAGGGGTGCCAACATCTTTATAGTCATTGTAAGTACTAACACACCTCCTTCTACCAACAAGTAATTCCCTCCAGCAAGTCCCCACAAGAGGCAAATATTGAGAGGTCGACTTCTCCCAACATCAAGATGAAGACAATCTAACACATGCTCACAGCGATGAATATCATAATAAACTTTATATTATTCCAATATCATACTAGGGTTTCTCCATCTCCCTAAGAACTAATGATCTACTCAGACATGGAGGCAATCAACATCATGTCAAAAGTAATGGAATCTATCATAGATGAATAGTACTTGTATAAATCCACAACAAGTACGAAAATTACAACAAGATCTAGACAAGATGTAGATGGAATTGATGGAGATGGTGGTGATGCAGCGGTTGATGATGAAGATCGATGCCTTAGCCTCGTGGATCTGCACAGGGTGAAGATGGATCCCCGATGGATGAGTTCCCACTCCAGATGCCTTCCGAAGGTGAGGTTTCAGCGATTTCTGGGTGTTTTGTATGTCGTCTCCCTGATGGAGTTGCACAGGGTGAAACTATTTGAGGAGGTGGTGTCGGCGCCAACTATACGGTGGGAACTATATGGCCGAAATATTTCTTCCCGACGTATAGTTGGTCATTAAACCTTCTATATACTCCAATTGCTTCGGGTTTTGTTCTAGTGTTATTAATATTTCCCAAATAAACAATTTACGTTGTTTTGGCTCCTTTTCACTCCAATATAACTGGTCCAAGAATTGTGTCCATCATATCCATCATCTGATCTGATCCTGGTGAAAATAAACATAAAAGGTGCGCGCGAACACCGTAAAATACCAAGATCCTACCACTATAATGCAAAATACTAATCTAAAACATGATGCAAATATGCACTCATCAACAAGCACCATATATAAATAAATTACAAATGAATAGTTGAGTTTCAATGAAAATTCAAGAAACGTCGTTACTCGTCTTCGTCATCGTATATGCATCCCATTTCCGCATCCTCACATTCCTTTTCCTCATCAGTCTCATAGTCAGGCTTATAGTTTGAATCAACCAAATATTCCCTACTCTTCATCCTATCAGGGTCAGCAGCCACATCTGGATATGCTTTCTCATCATCATCATCATCATCATCATCTTCGAGAACAAAATCATATTGACCACCACACATTTCGATGTCTTCATGATCGCTCAAGAAGGCATCATGAACAACGATAGGCTGGGCGGTCGCGCTCGGTATCGCAAATAGAGAATGCTCTGTTCACGTTCCATATGGGACAATATCATTCAGGATAGTCTCTTCCCCAGTATCTTTGTTAATGATCTGCACAAACATCAGCACGGTCCTCGTGCTGAGGTGTTTACCCCGCATCATGGCTAGAGCATCCTCAGTCCTAACATCGTAGAAATTCTGCAAATTTGTGTAGTACCTTCTTACAAATTCATCATGCTGGCCAATTAGAAACTTGCCAAATTGCATGTGCAAGTCACTTACAGTTATGTCCTCTGCATCTACTATCAGCTGATAATCAAATCCACTGGTAACTGTGATTCTACCATCAGACATGGTTTTAGTCCGACACCCATGTCGAATCTTCAAAAGAAATCTGGATGCAGCAGACGTCCTACGGTCACCAACATAGATCCTCTCCATCACCACAGGAGTAGAAACGCTAATTGGGAGATGTAGAGATGGAATTACAGTTCTTACCCTTCATGGAGGATGTATGACACGTTAAATGGGCTCCATAGCACCAAAACTTTGCACCCCGCGTCCTCTTCCCCTGTTTCGTGCTCCTCCATATTCTCCAGCCTTGAAGGGTCCATCTCCTTGCTCTCTTTCCAGGTAGCACCCATCTCCGTGTTCTCCGTCCTCGCAAGATCCATTTTTGTATGGGATCCAGATCAAAGCCACCGTCGTTGCGTGAGAACCTAGTGCCCACCTCACAATTTCGTTCCCAGACACGCCTTGGCAGGAACAGAGGCAAGGAGATAGGGCAAGGGGGCAAGGCAGGGCAGGTAAGGGATGATAGGAGGACGATACCCCATGAGGAGGACGAGAGTGTTGCACGACGGGACGGAGTGGCGGCGATAGGACCAGAGTAGTGGAGCGGAGCGGAGCTACGGGCGACAGAATATGGAAAATCACACAATAATGGGGAGCACTAATCCTCGAACCTAGGATGCACGCTGTCGATGGTCGAGGTGGCGGGGCCTGCCAGTCAGTAAAATGCCACGCCCTCTTCCGTTGTTTCTGATGGTGTTGCTATAATTCTACGATCATAGTGGCACAGGCATAATTTGTGGACAGAACTAAAGACACAGCCGTAAATATACTTAAAATGGAACCCTGACCTGGTACATTGCCCAATCCGGTTGCTAGCCACGACCCATATTTTTAATATCTTAGAACTCTTATGCTAAGAAGGGAAATAAATATTCAGCGGTTAGTCGAACTAGTTTCGAATAAATAAGATACACTCTTAGGAAGCTTAGCTATGGCCTGGCCTAAGAAGAAGCCGCCACTGCGGCTGCCGCCGAAGCTTGGCTATTTGGCCCCTCAGAGGCAGGCAATGCGGCTGTACTACAAGGCCGGTATCCCATTGCCATCCGAGATGGTTGATTTCGCATAATGTGCTACATCTGCAGTGGCGATGGTAGCAGCGGCGACGTCGTGGAGAAAGTGCGCAGCAGCATTTTCGTGTGCTCTGCGCATGAGAAAGAAGGTTCGTTCCAAAGCATTTCTGCGAACTTGCCACCGAGGAAACAAACCCCCAAACAGGCGGCGCCAAGATCAACAAACTCTCGCCTCCATACTTCCGCGTGGACGATCTTACCAAAGTGGGGCAATCTGGGCACACGTCATCAGCAGAAAAGACGATGCATCATACGCACTGTCGGTAGCCATACAACGGCTACGAGCATCCATCTACACTCAGCTTATTGGAGTGTTCGACAGCTGGAGCCGATGACGGGCAACATCTCAGCGCCGAAATTCAGGATGAGATTCACAGGGACCTATGATCCCTGCCACAAGAAGCTGGAGTTCACGTTCAAAGAAATCTTTGCAGCGGCATGGCTATTCGTACTGAACCGGGACTAGTTCAAGCGCATCAACTAGTGCATGAACATTGCATATCTCTTGAAGTTTGATGGGAAGGAAAAAAGATCAGTTGCGGTTGAACAAACCCTGAACTTACGTCCTCTCTAGGCAATTGGCTAGCCAACTGTTATGGTGGATATCTGTAGTTTTTCAGTATAGAACAGTTAAGTTCATACTAACTCTGTAGAATGCCTTTTGTAGAGGCAATAGCCCCCTTTGGTGCAGCTATCCCATACTATAGTATGGAATTAGTTCGGAAGTAACCAAATACTATCAAGATGTATCTATTTATTCAGTTACTACCTACGGTTGAATTCAGTTTACTATCATACTTACCCGAGGCAGACAAGATTCAGACATCATTTTATGAACTGTTCTTGGGTGGTTTATTCATGCAAGTTCCATACAGAATCACGCACCATCTTGAACAAATCTAGGTAAAAATTGTTCGAGGCATACAGACCAGCAGCATTTCTTGTCTTTTGGATCGCTTATCATCAGCATTTTGCCTGCAATGGTGACATTGATCATTGCCAGCCCACCATCTTTTTAGGAGGCTAACCTTGGTTATTCAAACAAATTCATTAGCCACACATACTACAAATTCATTAGCCACACAAACTACAAATCATTAGCCACACATACTACAAATTCAGTAGCCACACATTACAAATTCAGTAGTCACACATACTATAGTAGTTCAAACTATTACATAAGGCATACTACATGCTCGACTCTCAAGTCAACAATCTTTCAGAATCACTAAACCTCTGTCTTCACTGAATTGCCGGAGTCAGGTCCTCCCACCGAAACCGTGCGCTCCGTCGCGGAATAGTGGTGGTCATGTGCCATCGATCCTTCCAGGCCAACACTTCAGGCTACAAGGACGCTTTCTGGCCGCCTCGTCGGGGTCCTGAATGCCATGTACCGATTCCATAACCTTCTTCAGGTGTATGATCATCGAGTGCTTCCAGCAAAGCTATCTTCCTGCCCTTCTTGGAATATCCACCTCGTATATATTAGAATGGTGTCTAGATCTTTCAGCCACGCCTTTACCTCGATGATCCATTTGTCGCTCGGTGGCACAATCTCCACCAGCTCTACGCCAAGGCTACTAACGACCTGCTTGAGGGCCTCCGGTTCCCAAGCATCCAAAGGGAGGCCGGCAAAGCCGAGTTTAGAGAAAAAATGAAGCTTCCCCAAATGATCGTCCCACCCATAGGTGTGATGCCAACGCATGAAGCTCATTTTCTCCTCACAGCATGATGTCTACGCACTTCTATTCTTGTAGGCAATTGTTGGGCATCCAAGTGCAGAGGTTTGTAGAACAGCAGCAAGTTTCCCTTAAGTGGATTACCCAAGGTTAAACAAACTCAGGGAGGAAGTGGTCAAAGGTATTCCCTCTCAAGCAACCCTGCAATCAAGATACAAGAAGTCTCTTGTGTCCCCAACACACCCAATATAGGTGCACTAGTTCGGCGAAGAGATAGTGAAATACAAGTGGTAACGGTGCCAGAAAATAGCTTCTGACTTGTTGTTGACTTGGGGTAACAGTTCCATAAAAGAGCTGATAGCGTGGAGGAAAGGTAAAAGCCCAAAACCTCCCCGGCAAACGGAACAAAGATGGAAGCAAGCAAACATGCAACACATCTAGTAGCAAACGGTGTTTCAATTCTTAGAAACAAGGCCTAGGGATCATACTTTCACTAGTGAACACTCTCTCGTATAAATATCCTCTCTTCATGATACTACTCTTAACTACTCTCTGGTTGGACACTCTAATCCAAGGTAGGGCTATAACAGCACACCTCAAAGTCCGCCTTCCCCAATCTAGATAACCCCACACTGTCACCTTGAACACTAGATGGTTCCAACAAACACCACAATTTCATAGAGACACCCAACTCCAAATATAACTCATAACAAATATTCAATCTAGCCAAAGTGCCACACACGGCATGCACGCTGTCACTTTCACACACGTGGGGAAAAGCATAGATCTATTAAAGCACAAAGAGTATTTATGTAGACTCAAACCTAAGTGCCACCATGGTGTGCACGCTGTCACTTTCACACACATGGGGAGAGAAGAGATCTAATGAAGCACTTGAGTAGCAAGGTAGATCTACTTGATTTACAAACCTCATGACCACAACAAGATCATGCATAGAGAGAGATGAACACATAGCTACGGTAGAGCCCTTAGCCCCGAGGAAGAACTACTCCCTCCTCATCATGGGAATCAACAATGGTGATGAAAATGGCGATGGAGATCGATGGAGATGGCTCCAGGGGCACTTCCCCGTCCTGGCAGGGTGCCAGAACAGAGACTTTCTGTCCCCCGAATCTCCCCTTCGGTGGCGGCGGCGCTACAGAGGTTTTCATGGATTTCTTCTGGATGCCCTAGGGTTTTTGGGTCGGAGGCTTCTTATAGGCACAAGAATCAAGGTCGGTGGGGGTCCAGGGCCACACCCCCTCCAGGCGCCTCTAGGGCTTGGACGCGCCTAGGGGGTGTGGCCCCCCTCCGGCTCTGCTTCGTGGTTCCGTGTTGCTCCGGGAAAAATAATAACTTTGGCTTTTGTCCCGTCCAATTCCGAGAATATTGATTTCCTGCCTTTCTAGAACCAAAAACAGAAGAAAACGGGCAACTAGCACTGTGGCAACTTATTAATAGGTTAGTTCCAGAAAAGATATAAAAACACCTCAAAGTATAGACAAAGCAAAGCAAAGTAGATACAAAAAAGGCATGGAGCATCAAAAATTATAGATACATTTCCGACGTATCAAGCATCCCCAATCTTAACTCCTGCTCGTCCTCGAGTAGGTAAGTGATAAAAAAGAATAATTTTTGAGGTGACATGCACCATCAAAACCAAGATCAAACCATTTGCAAGCATTGAAAGCTAGGAACAAAGAACTCTAAACATATGCATGAAAGATGGAGTTCTAACAATAGGACATAGTAACTATGCATGCAACATGAAAAGCTACAAACAAAGATCATGAATAACATGCATTGAAAAACGTTTGTTTGTTTCACATACAGAAAACATAGCATAGTGACAATCAGCTTGTCCCTCATAGAGTAGCAATATAGATGCATAGGACACCTTCAAAGTTCACAAGGGTGACTAGAAACAAATAGCACAAGAACAAGTAATATCACAATATGCATCAATTAATAAGTTTTGGGACACTGCACACAGAATGGCAACTATGATCTCTTAAAGGTGCCTAAAAGTAGAAGGTGGAGACTCAATAATGGTGGAATAAAGGCCTTTTTGTAAAGGAAGCAGGGATTACAAGTTTCAAAAAGAGCTTCTAAAAATTATGGTACTTGTTAGCTTCCAGCCCTCATTGCCCCTATCATAAGCACCTTGAAGTGATTAAGGTTAAAGTGAACAAAGATGGAGTATATGCTTGATGAAGTATAAGTTGGCAATATCAAGTCCCTTGAATACGAGGGCCACACCTCATGCTACTCAACTTTAGTCACCTGTAAGTTCTTGTCATTGTAAGTATTTGCATATCATTGAGAACCGCCAACGGGGTACCCCTTGCACATGGTAGAGGAGCCATCCCATAACCAAAATGACAAGGCAAGCAGACAATGAGCATCTCAGCAATCTTTTTATTTACCATATGCATAGCTTTTTATTGAGGATGCTTCATATATAGCTCACTATAGTGATGCTGCAAGTTTCCACCATGATTAGGCATGGCTTAGGCTAGTGGCCTAGGCGTTTCTCTAACACAGGATACAAACTCCATGGACTTACAAGTTCCCTCTTTATTTCACACCGATGACATCCATAGACAAAAGAACATGATATCAACTGAGTACAAAGTACAAGTGCAATGTTCAAAACGTTCCCCGTGACAGAACGGTTCTGCTAATTCCAACGTATAAGTGCAAGCATATACAACATAGATGACACAATGGTTCATGTTTATTAGGGGCAAAGAAATATAAAGTGTGCCATCAAGTTTGTGAGGGCTTTAATCACTAAGCTTTCACATAACAAAGTAGTTTTAATTGGAAGATAACTGAAAACAAGAATATACTTGGAATGGTGTAACACACCATGCATAGGAGTTTATAGTGGACACTTTTGAATAACTTGGTTTCTTGGGAGTTGGAAGCATGAGTAGAACTTATTCATAGAAGTGGAGGCTAGCAAAAGACTGGGAGCAACCAACTAAGAGAGCAATAATGGCCATAATCATGCAGTGCAACAAAGCATTACTAACCAAAGCATAGAGTGGTACTACAAGTCAAGGACTAAATGATCATAGAGGCTATGGTGACTTTTTCATGGTCATAACATGGTGTGAGCATGTGCCAACTCAACCCAAACAAAGCATCAAAGGAGAATACCACAGTACTATGCTTTTGCATGCTAAAACAACGCATGATTTTTACAAGGCACACTAAGAAATCCCAATTGTTTGTAACAAGACATGCTACAGCAATAATAACTAAGCATAAGGTCAAAACAACACCTAGCATGTCATGCTAAAGTCTAAGTCACGGTCAATGCAAGCTCCTCTTGCACTTATCAAGAAAGAACTTTCTACTCCTTTCCAACACCAAGCAACTTATTTCAAACAACTCACAAAGATAATAATCAATAAAGATCAGTGAGATTGTCTCAAAAATCCACAAAGAATAACTAAAAAGTTCTAAGATGAAAGCACGGGAAAACTAAGGCTGGAAGCAGTGCTAGCAAAAGTGAACACTCACAAAACAATAAGAGTGAAAACTAGAGTGTTCTAGGCAATGGAAACAGAGTGTGTCTCTCTCCAAAAGAAGTGTGGTGTAACCAACCAACTTACTCAAGCAAACGAAAACTAAGACGCTCCAAGAACAACACAACAATGCATGAAACAATAAAAACGAAGTGTCTAGAAAGACTTGAGCTTTAATTGATGACGAAGGGGATGCCTTGGGCATCCCCAAGCTTTGACGCTTGTACCTCTTGAATATTTCTTGGGGTGACACGGGTTGGCATCCACAAGCTTGAGCTTTTGTCCATTCTTCATCTCATTACATCATTCTTTCTCTACACCTAAAAATGTTCCTTCATACAAAACTTCACACAATCTTCATTAGCAACATTAGTGTATTCAAAAGATAATAGACCTTTGGGTTTTAGTTTAAAATAACCCAAAATTGAATCAATAAGAAGGAAATGCAAATAATGGTAGAAATCTGTCAAAACAGACCAACAGGTAGAAACCGATTTTTTCGAACATCTTTTGTTGCTCAAATCAAAAAGTGTTGAACTAAATGAAGTTAGCTAACAAACTGGGGGATTTATTCGTAAATTTTTAGCTCAATCTGACTTACATAGACTCCTCACAATTTTTATGGTGGAGGACAGAAATCTGTTTCGGGATAACAACTCTCCAAATCTTACTTCCCTCTCATTAGAGGTCATTCTCGGCACAAAAACCAAACAAAAAGGATAAGGAGAGGTCATTACTGAAGTAATAACTTCCAAGACTCAAGGAAACTCTTGGGTTATCTCCCAACAAGTACTTTTCTTTAACGCCTTTAAGTTAGACTTGATAGCTTGAGAAGATGCTCACATAAGAAATATGAATTGAAGTAAAAGAGAGCATCATGAAGAAAATTCAAAACACATTTAGGTCTAACCCACTTCATATGCATAGGAATCTTGTAAATAAACAAGTCATGAAAGCACAAAGCAACAAGCATAAGAAAGCAAAACAAGTGCAACTTCAAGACTTTCAACATAAAGAGGGGAAACTTAATATTTTTGAGCTGCATAAGACCATGTTTCCCTCTCTCATAATAACTTTCAGTAGCAACATGAACAAAATTAACAATATAACTATCACATAAAACATTCTTATCATGATCCACATGCATAAAATGATTATTACTCTCCACATAAGAATAGCCATTCTTATTAATCATAGTGGGAGCAAATTGAACAAAATAGCTATCATCAATATTCTCATCACCATAATCATAAAATATAGGAGGAATATTTTAATCATAATTAACTTTCTCCTCAATAGTAGGTGGACTAAAAATACCAAACTCATTATTGTAATCATCATATATTGGAGATTTGGTATCATCATAAGCAATAGAATAGCTATCTTCCAAAGCTAGGGGACAAAAAAGATCATTTTCATCAAAACTAGCTTCCCCAAGCTTAGATGTTTTCATAGCATTAGCAATAATGGTGTCCAAAGAATTCATACTAATAACATTGCTATTAGCATGCAAATAAAGTTCCATAGGTTTTTTAATTTTCTCTTCAAACACTTCATGTCCTAACTCAAGATAGATACTATAAAGCTCTCTAATTTTTGTTGTTGTTTTCCATTAAGCCTAACTAGTGAAAACAAGAAACAAAAAGACAAAATTGCAGAATCTAAAGGAAATAACTTCGAGCACTCACAATGGAGGATGTGAGTACCTTTTACCTTACCTCCCCGGCAACGGCGCCAGAAAAGAGCTTGATGTCTAAGCACTTATATTCTTGTAGTCAGTTGTTGGGCCTCCAAGTGCAGAGGTGTAACATCCCAAAAATACTAAACTTAGATCATCAAACTATAATCACCAAAATTAGGATTAACAAAAACTTTTCTAAATAAAAATATGAAAGCATGCATGTGTGTATGCATCCCATTTTGAATTCTTTTGAATTGCCTTGTTTATGTGTTTATTTGCTTGTAAAAGGATTCTTAGGTGAAATAAAAATCATCTAAACAATTCCCAAACATTTCCCAAAGACAAATAAATCAAAACAAACAAAATAAGGGAATGGTCACTTTTGCCAAATTAACTCCCATGCCTACTTTGGTTGTCTCTAATTTTCAAAACTTAACAGAAACTTGTTTGGATCTTTGCACCCCTTGATAGTACTCATAACAAAGTATCAAGGCCCACCTTGTGATCATCCAAAAACATTTGAATTCATAGTTTAAAGTACAGTTCAAAATTGAATCTATATCATATGGGAAGATCCCACTTTTTCAAAAACCACCCAAAAAAGCTCAACTTTCAAAACCCAAGCATCTGCAGACTCACCAGCACCAACCTAGCACACCCACCAAAAATCTTTTCAAAATTCAAAACTTGAGTTCTTGCGGCCATTTCATCAAACATTTGGAGGCAACAAATCAAACTGGCCTAACTTCACTGTTTTGAGCAGTAATTTGGCTAAGAAATGTTCACCATTGATCACCCTTGTCTCCCTCAGTGCCAAACAGTGCTTGGACAAACCCTAGCCCCTACCCTTTGCCCCATGCCATGCCAACCCGAGCACCCCCTTGCCAGCCGACCATGGCTAGCTAGCCAGAGCAAGCACGAAGCCTAAACAGCATGTCTATGACACAGCCCACCGTCCACCGCCACCCCCTGTCCAGCGCTCGAACCTTGCCAGCCCCTGGACCACACACACAGACCATGCCAAGCTCGCCAGCAACCATGCCGAGCGTGCGCCAAGCTCCACCCTCGACACACGCCCACAGACCGTGTGTCGCCCTCGCCGCGTGCATATGTGATCACCACCGTCCTAGGAGACAGCCAGACATCCCCGTTCGCCGCCCCATGCCCCGTAGCCACCGCTCGCCGTCAAGTTCGCAGGCTCTGCCGCGCAGAGCAGCACATGTGCCCGACCGTTTGCCACTGCCCCTACACACGCATTAAAGCCATGGAGCATCGCCAGGAGACCACCGATCGATCGCCACCCTCGGCCATGCCTCTAGCAGCTCGTAGCCATGTCGCCACCGTCGCCTTCCCATCCCGTTCGGTCTCGTCATCGAGACTATAAATAGAGGCCTCCCCCGCTCAAACTCTTCACACCATCTCACTCCCCTCTCCTCATTGATCGTTCCACCCCTTTCCTGGAGCAAGGCGAGCAGCGCATCGCCGGAATTTGGTAGGAGCAGGCCGCCTCTGGAGAAGAAGGGCGTCGTCGATTTCGTCCACCCCAGGAGAATCTGCCGGTACCAGGAGGTTCGCCGTTGTCGACTTCGTCATTCGCCCACCTCGCCGACCCTCGCCTGAGCCCCGGTGAGCCCCCGACGACCCCCACCTGTCGCGTTAGGGTTCTGTCTCGCCGGCGCTGCCCGACGTGGACGATGAACCAGGGTTGTTAGATTAGAACAAGATCCCACGGCTCATGTTGCCCCGTACCGCTTCGCACCCCCCTGTCTCACTGACGCGTGGGGACAGCAACTTAACCAGCCCGCGTAAGCGCTGTGCTTAGCATGCCGGCCAAGTATCGTTTCCCGTGCAGCCCACTCGTTTGAATTCAACTTTTTCCATTTAAGTTCAAACCTAGTTCTGTACCCATTTTCAAAAATCAACCCAGCTCGATTCAGTGCACCAAATTAATGAAACCAATTTTGTTAGAAAGATATTGAAATGCTTAATCCAAGCCCGTTGGATTCAAATCATTTGGATCTATAGATCAACCTTGGTAAAATTAACAAGGCAGAAGCTTTTCTGTATTCAAACATTTTTCAAATTTAAACCATAATATATTTTGAGTTGATTCCAACTCTCAAAAATCACATTTGATCATACCTTTCATAATATATAAAAACATTTGGGTTTACTTACAGAAATATTGTTCAAGTAATAAAAGAATGCCACTTAGGCATTTCTAGTCACTTTATTTAATTAAAATAAAAGGTTAAACCTTATCAAATTGTGACACCACTTTAAATCACATTCCCATGTACTGAAATGTGTGTTGATGACATGTGTCAACATGATGCCATGTTTGGTTTGGAGAATATTAAATCTTAAGTAGTTTTTCAATAAGTAGAAATTACTTTTCTAAAAATAAAAGGAATTAAACCAAGCTTTAATCTTGTAATGTTAGTGATGATGCTAGATCATCTATAGGACCCTTTTGTGTGATGATTGAAAGTAATTAAGTATTGTTTGGTGATTGTGTACCTCGTATTTATTCATAGACGCTAGTACCGACCAAGGATACGAGGAAGAAGGAGGATACTACGAAGAAGAAGTCGAGGGGAACTTCAACCACTGCTCTGCACAAGGCAAGCCTTACTAATCAAGTTGACCTATGCAAGCCAATACTTGCAAGCTATTAACCTTGCAAGCTAACACTTGCAATTTAGCAAGCTTATATTGATATTGATGCAAGCCTAATACTACTAGTTGAATGTGCAAGCAAATACTTGCTTGTTACCATGCCAACTATATGCCTTAAGCATATATGATCATAACCACTTGATAAACCAATCCTAGTTTTACTTGCAAGCTTTATACTTTATTTATTTATCAAAACTATTACTTAGAGTTTACTTAAGTGAATTGTAGATATTAGAAAGATAATTGAAGGTTGCATAAAGAGCATAAAATTTGGCCTAAGCTAGATAATCTTTATGTCATCCTAAGGCATGAGATTTGACTTAGTTAAACTCCACTAGTTAACCACCCCTCATTAGTACTTACCCCCACTTGTAGATGCTAGTGCTAAGCATAAAACCTGATCAACTTAGATGGGAATACTTGGTGCAAAAATGGTAACGAAAACCTTGGAATGATGGATCATTCTATTGAGATGTTTTGGACATGTGTTTTCGAACACCAGAGGATTTATGGTGATGAAAATGTTGAGGCATGAGCCTTAGCCCTTTATAAAACTGATGGTTGTCTGGATGCGATACCATTCCAATTTTACCGTACAACCACAATACCCGAGAATTGGGTAGGGCTTGACCGGAAACTTATATACCTTATTATTAGTTCCCTCATGGCCAAGGTCTGAGCTGAGGCTACCTTGTGAAGATTGTCCACCTGTGCAGTACCCAAGATGACAGTTGGTCATGGTTGGGAGGCCTAACTCACAGGAGAGGTGCCTATACTAGGGCATGTAATTGAAAGGTTAGGATTGATTATCTGCATACTGAGTATGGTGAATTCAGGATTTGTTCCTGGCAGATGTATCGAATGTTGTGGTGAAAGTATACAATCTCTGCAGAGTGTCAAACTATTCGAATAGCCGTGTCCGCGGTTATGGATAGTTGGAGTGGCCATACTGTTCCCCCGTCAGATGTTTTCAAAATGGCTTATGAAATGAATTGAGGCTTTGACTTGACCACAACAGAGTTGTGGCATGAGATACAAGTTCCCACTTAGGTGTTATAAAACTTCAACTAGCATTCGTTGTTTCTAAACTTAGTAGATGTAAATCTGGCTTTTTGCAAAACAACCCTAGAGCTTAGTGTCCTACTACAAAAACCCCCCTTCACTTGTTAGTATTAGTTTGCGAGTACTTAAAGAGTACTCATGGCTTTGTCCCTGGCTATTCCCGTGGCCAGACTATGAAGAGGAGTACCTGGAGGATGGACCCCAGGAAGGTTACGACAACTAGGATCATCTCCCATCGCCAGCATTGCCTGTGACCCCGAAGATGGAGCTTCGCCTACGCTACCGTTATTATTACGTATTCCGCTGCTTGAGTTGTATTAAGAACTGGATCATGAGATCCTTATTTGTGTAAGACCTTATGTATGGTTTGTAATGGATGATGTACTGTGGTATCCAATTCTGTTATGTCTCGCAAAAATGGTAATCCTGGGATTGCGATGTATGGCATAACAGGCATCTGGGATTAAAAATCCGGGTGTTGACAAGTTGGTATCAGAGCCATCCTGACCATAGAAGACCCTAGTTAGACTGGACGTTTGAATCAAAAACTTAGTTTCAAAATCAAAGAAAGCAAATATTTACAAAAAACTTATTCTCATTCTTACCTCTTGGACTCTTTCATAAAAATTCATGCTACTCCAAAAGTATTTCAAAGATTACATCAAATTTTGCACCCTAGATCACTTTTAGTAAAACTCACAACTACGCTAGTGCCCAAACGTAGTGAGTAGTATTTGGTCCCACTGTATCGTAGTTTCCAGAATGGTTCCTAAAACCATCTGTTTACCTTGTTGTGGTGTGTGTTTGTATCGGGTGCTATGAATGAATGAATGAATGAAAAGCAAGTTGCTAGAAAAATCTGAGTCAAACTTTAAAAACTTTTCAAAGACCCAAAACCTTAGAAATTTCCCCCTTTTCTCATGACCTATCTCAATCTTCAGATGCCACGCGGAGGAAGTGGTTCATCCCCGGACCCGATGTTGTAGATCCTGCAAATGTTGCTTTCTGACCGTGAGGCGGAAAGAGCGGAACGTCAAGCCAACCTAGCCACCCTGCAACAGATAGCCCAGCTAGCCCACAAGAACCAAGGCCAAGAAAACCAGGACAACCATGGATCTAAGCTCAAGAATTTCCAGAACACCAACCCACCTGTTTTCACTAAGTCGGAAGAGCCCCTAGATGCCGATGATTGGCTGCAAACCATGGAAAATAACCTAGAAGTAGCCAGAGTGGAAGCTAACAAGAAAGTTTTGTTCGCCACCCACTATCTAGCCGGAGATGCCAGAGCATGGTGGAAAAGCGTTCGTGCAATGACCGGAGGACAGATGATGACCTGGAAGGAATTCAAAGTCAAGTTCAGCAGAACCCATGTGCCACCAGGTTTGATCAAGAGGATGAGAGATGAGTTCAGAGAACTGAAGCAAGGAAGGATGACCGTAGTGGAATACTGTGAAAAATTCTTGTCATTAGCTAGGTATGCCCCAGATGAGATCGACACCGAAGCCAAGAAGAAAGAAAGATTCCTGAATGGTCTGCACGATGAGATGCAGACGATGTTAGTTAATATCCCCTTTGCTGATATTAAAGCCCTTGTAGACTTTGCCACCCAGATGGAAGGAAAGATCAACCAAGCCAATGAGAACCGCAAGCGTCGCATGATGCATCAACCAGGAACCCATCAGACCCCAAAGTACCGCCCCAACCCATCTCCAGGATTTGCCCCGAGAACCAACAGACCCCCGAAGAACCGTCCGACCTATCCCAACCGTGGAAACCCAAGGCCCGGAGGAAATCACAACAACCTCGGCAACTCTAGCAATTTCAACCGTGCCCCACCTAAGTTCAACAACAACAATGCTACCGCCAACACCAACACTGCCCCGAGGACTGGAAGCAATGTTGTGCCTATTGCAGCAAAGGACAAGTCGCAAGTGACTTGTTATGACTGTGGAAATAAGGTTCACTACTCCAACGAGTGCCCCAACAAGAAGAATGCCGCAGCCCCCAATGCAAATGCCCCAGCTCAGCAGCAGCGTCGTGTTCAGCCCGGAAGAAGGTTTGCCCGAGGGAATTCACTCAACCGCAACGGCCCTCTTTTTCTCATGCATGCTGAAGAATCTCAGGAAGCGCCAGACGTCGTGCTGGGTATGTTTTCTGTTAATTCAGTACTTGCAAGAGTATTTTTTGATTCTGGTGCATCGCATTCATTTGTCACCGAAGAATTTGCCTGCACTAGTAAGATTCAACCAACAAAACTGAAGCATGTTATGATCGTCCAAATTCCCGGTTCAACCACCAAGGCTAGGAAAATTTGCAAAGCCGTCCCTATCCGAATCCATGGCATAGATTTTTATGCTAACCTAATAGTACTCGAAACTAAAGGTTTGGAAGTAGTACTAGGAATGGATTGGTTGTCCAAACATAAAGGATTGATTGACTGTGCCAAGAAAGCCATCACCATGACCAGTACAGCCGGAATATCAGTCGATCATATATCTGAAACCTTACCTCGTCAATTCAAGTGCAACAAGAGTATAGCCCAACCTACCATTGACCAAGTCCGGATAGTCTGTGAATACCCCGATGTATTTCCAGATGTTTTGCCCGGTATGCCCCCAGATCGGGATATCGAGTTTATCATTGAACTAATCCCCAGAACAGGACCCATAGCCTAGAGACCATATAGTATGAACCCGTCTGAACTAGCAGAACTGAAGAAGCAACTGGATGCCATGCTGGAAATTGGATTGATTCAACCAAGTGCGTCACCTTGGAGATCACCTATTTTGTTTGTGGACAAGAAAGATGGAGGTAACCGTTTGTGTACGGATTATCGGAAGTTGAATGATGTCACCATAAAAAACAAGTACCCCTTTCCCAAGAGAGAAGATTTGTTTGATCAGTTGACCGGTGCCAAAGTGTTTTCTAAGATTGATCTTAGAACAGGCTATCATCAACTCAAGATTCGTGTAGAGGATATTCCCAAGACTGCCTTTACCACCAGATATGGATTATACGAGTATACCGTCATGTCTTTTGGATTAACCAATGCCCCCGCTTATTTCATGAATCTCATGAATAAGATTTTTATGGACTTCCTGGATAAGTTTTTCGTTGTTTTCATCGATGTCATTTTGATTTATTCCAAATCGGAAGAAGAACATGAGCTACACCTAAGGACCATTCTTGGAACCCTTATAGAGCATGAGCTATATGCCAAGTTTAGCAAATGTGAATTCTGGTTACATGAGGTAGGATTCCTCGGTCACATTGTAATAGCCGGAGGAATTGCCGTTGATCCTGCAAAAGTGAAAGATGTCGAAGATTGGCAAGCCCCAACCACTCAAACCCAAGTTCGTGCATTTCTCGGATTCGCGGGATACTACCGCAAGTTCGTAGAAGGATTATCGAGTATCGCCAGACCCATGACCCAATTGCTGAAGAAGGACAAGAAGTTTTAATGGACCGACAAATGTGAAGCGAGTTTTCAAGAACTCGAGAGGAGATTGATTTCAGCCCCAATCTTAATCATGCCGGATATCACGAAGCCCTTCGACGTGTATTATGACGCATCCAAGATCGGTCTCGGATGTGTGCTAATGCAATAAGGCAAAGTTATATCTTATCTATCTCGACAATTGAAACAACATGAGCAAAATTACCCAACCCATGACCTCGAACTCGCAGCCGTAGTTCTAGCCCTGAAGACATGGAGGCATTACCTGATGGGAAATCGTTGTGAGATTTATTCGGATCACAAGAGCCTGAAGTTTATATTCACTCAAAAGGAGTTGAATATGAGGCAGAGAAGATGGATTGAGTTAATCAAGGATTACGATCTGGACATTCACTATCACCCTGGTAAAGCCAACGTGGTAGCAGATGCCCTTACCAGATTGCCGTGCCGCTTGAACTCCATGATTTTGAAGGAGCAACCAAGTTTTCACAAAGAGATGGAAGATTTTCGAATGGAATTAGTGAGTGAAGGATTTTTGGCTAGCATAGAACTTCAACCCACTTTGATCAACCAGATCAAAGAGGCGCAGAAAGGAAATGCTAGTATCGACGGAATCAAGCGTCGTATCGGTACAGGCAAAGTACCCGGATTCACCGAAGACGAAGAAGGAGTTCTGTGGTACAAAGGACGCCTTTGTGTACCAGCAGATTCTGAGTTGAAAGAAGTTATTCTCAAGGAAGATCATGATACTCTTTATTCTATCCACCCCAGAGGAACTAAGATGTATCAAGACTTGAAAGAGCAATTTTGGTGGCGTAAGATGAAGAGAGAAATCGGAAGCTATATCGCCAAGTGTGATATATGTTAGCGAGTCAAGGCCGGACATCAAAGACCCGCTGGATTGTTGCAACCCTTGCAGATTCTGGAATGGAAAATGGGATTCCGTTGGAATGGACTTTATCACCGGATTGCCTACTTCTAGTAGGGGAAATGACTCTATCTGGGTCATAGTGGACAGATTGTCCAAAGTCGCCCATTTCTTACCCGTTAAGACCACATATCAGAGTTCGAAGCTAGCGGAGTTATACATCGCTAGAATTGTTAGTTTGCATGGAGTCCCCAAGAACATCGTATCGGATCGAGGAACTCAATTTACCTCGAGATTCTGGAAGAAAGTCCAAGAAGGTTTAGGAACCCGCCTAGATTTCAGTACCGCATATCACCCTCAGACCGACGAACAAAAGGAGCGAGTAAATCAAATACTCGAAGATATGCTGAGAGCATGTGTGTTAGAATATGGATCTAAGTGGGAAGACTGTCTGCCGTTTGCAGAATTTTCATGCAACAATAGTTATCAAGCTAGTTTGCAAATGGCCCCATTTGAATTCATGTACGGAAGGAAGTATCGCACCCCTTTGAACTGGTCGGAAGTAGGAGAGAGTCAGATTTTCGGACCCGATATCCTACGAGAAGCAGAAGAGAAGGTTCACAAGATTCATGAGCACCTCAAGACAGCCCAGTCCAGACAGAAGAGTTACGCCGACAAGAGACGTCGAGACCTCGCCTTCAACATAGGAGATTTTTTATATTTGAAAGTGTCGCCATTGAAGGGAATGTAGCGTTTCCAACTCAAAGGAAAGTTAGCCCCCAGATATATTGGACCTTTCAAAATTCTGAACCATCGAGGAGAAGTGTCGTATCAATTGGAACTATCCGAAGAGATGTCAGCCTCGCACAATGTGTTCCATATCTCATTACTTCGCAAGTGCCTCGAAGTCCCAGAGAAGACCGAAGTGTTCAAGAATATCGATCAACAGACCATAGAGATCAATGATGACCTGACCTATCCCGAAGTACCCATCCATATTTTGGAAGAAGCTTTCCGAACCACCAGAACCCGAAGAATCAAGTTTCTCAAGATTCAGTGGAGAAACCACACAGAAGAGGAAGCTACCTGGGAGCGCGAAGATCACATCAAGACGGAGTTTCCCGATCTTTTCAAATCCTAGGTAATCTTTTCATCCTTTTTAAAATCTCGGGACAAGATTTTGTTTAAGGGGGGAAGGTTTGTAACATCCCAAAAATACTAAACTTGGATCATCAAACTCTAATCACCAAAATTAGGATTAACAAAAACTTATCTAAATAAAAATATGAAAGCATGCATGTGTGTATGCATCCCATTTTGAATTCTTTTGAATTGCCTTGTTTATGTGTTTATTTGCTTGTAAAAGGATTCTTAGGTGAAATAAACATCATCTAAACAATTCCCAAACATTTCCCAAAGACAAATAAATCAAAACAAACAAAATAAGGGAATTGTCACTTTTGCCAAATTAACTCCCATGCCTACTTTGGCTGTCTCTAATTTTCAAAACTTAACAGAAACTTGTTTGGATCTTTGCACCCCTTGATAGTACTCATAACAAAGTATCAAGGCCCACCTTATGATCATCCAAAAACATTTGAATTCATAGTTTAAAGGACAGTTCAAAAATGAATCTATATCATATGGGAAGATCCCACTTTTTCAAAAACCACCCAAAAAAGCTCAACTTTCAAAACCCAAGCATCTGCAGACTCACCAGCACCAACCTAGCACACCCACCAAAAATCTTTTCAAAATTCAAAACCTGAGTTCTTGCGGCCATTTCATCAAACACTTGGAGGCAACAAATCAAACTGGCCTAACTTCACTGTTTTGAGCAGTAATTTGGCTAAGAAATGTTCACCATTGATCACCCTTGTATCCCTCAGTGCCAACCAGTGCTTGGACAAACCCTAGCCCCTACCCTTTGCCCCATGCCATGCCAACCCTAGCACCCCCTTGCCAGCCGACCATGGCTAGCTAGCCCGAGCAAGCACCAAGCCTAAACAGCATGTCTAGGACACAACCCACCGTCCACCGCCACCCCTGTCTAGCGCTCGAACCTTGCCAGCCCCTGGACCACACGCACAAACCATGCCAAGCTCGCCAGCAACCATGCCGAGCGTGCGCCAAGCGCCACCCTCGACACACGCCCACAGACCGTGCGTCGCCCTCGCCGCGTGCATACGTGATCACCACCGTCCCAGGAGACCGCCAGACATCCCCGTTCGCCGCCCCATGCCCCGTAGCCACCGCTCGCCGTCAAGTTCGCCGGCTTTGCCTCGCAGAGCATCACATGTTCCCGACCGTTTTCCACCGCCCCTACACGTGCATTAAAGCCATGGAGCATCGCCAAGAGACCACCGATCGATCGCCACCCTCGGCCATGCCTCTAGCAGCCCGTAGCCATGTCGCGACCGTCGCCTGCCCATCCCGTTCGGTCTCGTCGCCGAGACTATAAATAGAGTCCTCCCCCGCTCAAACTCTTCACACCATCTCACTCCCCTCTCCTCACTGATCGTTCCACCCTGTTCCCGGAGCAAGGCGAGCAGCGCATCGCTAGAATTTGGCCGGAGCAGGCCGCCTCTGGAGAAGAAGGGCGCCGTCGATTTCGTCCACCCCAGGAGAAGCTGCCGGTACCAGGAGGTTCGTCGTCGTCGACTTCGTCGTTCGCCCGCCTCGCCGACCCTCGCCTGAGCCCCGGTGAGCCCCCGAAGACCCCCACTTGCCGCGTTAGGGTTCTGTCTCGCCGGCGCTGCCTGACGTGGACGATGAACCAGGGCCGTTAGATTAGAACAAGATCCCATGGCTCACGTTGCCCCGTACCGCTTCGCACCCCCCTGTCTCACTTACGTGTGGGGACAACAACTTAACCAGCCCGCGTAAGCGCTGTGCTTAGCAGGTCGGCCCAGTATCGTTTCCCGCGCAGCCCACACGTTTGAATTCAACTTTTTCCATTTAAGTTCAAACCTAGTTCTGTACCCATTTTCAAAAATCAACCCAGCTCGATTCAGTGCACCAAATTGAATCAAACCAATTTTGTTAGAAAGATATTGAAATGCTTAATCCAAGCCCGTTGGATTCAAATCATTTGAATCTATAGATCAACCTTGGTAAAATTAACAAGGCAGAAGCTTTTTTGCATTCAAACATTTTTCAAATTTAAACCATAATAGATTTTGAGTTGATTCCAACTCTCAAAAATCACATTTGATCATACCTTTCAGAATATATAAAAACATTTGGGTTTACTTACAGAAATATTGTTCAAGTAATAAAAGAATGCCACTTAGGCATTTCTAGTCACTTTATTTAATTAAAATAAAAGGTTAAACCTTATTAAATTGTGACACCAATTTAAATCACATTCCCATGTACTAAAATGTGTGGTGATGACATGTGTCAACATGATCCCATGTTTGGTTTGGAGAATATTAAATCTTAAGTAGTTTTTCAATGAGTAGAAATTACTTTTCTAAAAATAAAAGGAATTAAACCAAGCTTTAATCTTGTAATGTTAGTGATGATGCTAGATCATCTATAGGACCCTTTTTTGTGATGACTGAAAGTAGTTAAGTATTGTTTGGTGATTGTGTACCTCGTATTTATTCATAGACGCTAGTACCGACCAAGGATACGAGGAAGAAGGAGGATACTACGAAGAAGAACCTGAGGAGAACTTCAACCACTACTTTGCACAAGGCAAGCCTTACTAATCAAGTTGACCTATGCAAGCCAATACTTGCAAGCTATTAACCTTGCAAGCTAACACTTGCAATTTAGCAAGCTTATACTGATATTGATGCAAGCCTAATACTACTAGTTGAATGTGCAAGCAAATACTTGCTTGTTACCATGCCAACTATATGCCTTAAGCATATATGATCATAACCACTTGATAAACCAATCCTAGTTTTACTTGCAAGCTTTATACTTTATTTCTTTATCAAAACTATTACTTAGAGTTTACTTAAGTGAATTGTAGATACTAGAAAGATAATTGAAGGTTGCATAAAGAGCATAAAATTTGGCCTAAGCTAGATAATCTTTATGTCATCCTAAGGCACGAGATTGAACTTAGTTAAACTCCACTAGTTTACCACCCCTCATTAGTACTTACCCCCACTTGTAGATTCTAGTGCTAAGCATAAAACCTGATCAACTTAGATGGGAATACTTGGTGGAAAAATGGTTACGAAAACCTTGGAATGATGGATCATTCTATTGAGATGTTTTGGACATGTGTTTCCAAACACCAGAGGATTTATGGTGATGAAAATGTAGGGGTTCGTATCATGGAAAACAAAAAATTTCTACTGCATGCAAACAAACAAGCCAAGATATATCTACTAGATTGTAGCAATGAGTCGATAGAGGAACTCACCCTCGAAGATTCCAAAGCGGTTAACGAGAGCAGATTCTCGTGGGTGATGTAGTCGTACTCTTGCCGATCTCAAGATCGCGTAGACGATCCTTCCGGCGCTGCGTTTCGGCAGCGCTTCCGCAGTCGATCACACGTTCGGTACTCGACGAAGACCTTCCTCTCCCTTGTTCTAGTAGGCAGCGGAGGTTGTAGCACTCTCCTCGTGATTCCGGCAGCACGGCGGCGTGGTACCGGAAGTAGAGGGGAGATCTCGCAGGGCTTCGCCTTAAGCCGGAGCGAGTATGGTGGACTATGAGAGAGGCCTTGGCGATCTAGGGTTTAGAGGGCACCAAGGGGTGGAGCTTGGCCGGAGGCTAGGGCTTGGGGAAGCCCCAAGTCGGCGGCTAGGAGAAACCCTAGAGGAGGCGGCGACTTGCAGGAGGCCGGTGGCTAGGGCTAGGGTTTGGGTGGTGTTGGGTGTTTTGAAGAGGGGAACCCCTGCCCCTTTGTTTTATAGGTGGTAGGGCGCCGGTTGGGAGGAGGGAGTCCTACCCAAACTCGGCCTCCTTGGCCGGCGGGTGGAGGGAGGAGGACTTCCTCCCCAAGTAGGTTTCCTACTCTCCCTCCACCAAGCAAACTTGTCGTTTGACTTTTCAAATTGGCGTTTGACTTTTCAAACTAGGATTTGATTTCTCCCTTTATTTTGTCCAGCCATGATACCTAGTACATGATGCAACCATTCCACATTGTCATGACACATTCATGTACCCTTCCCCTCCGGAGTGCCGGACCTTCCGGAATCTTCTAGAACATTCCCGATGAAAACACTGGAATCATTTCCCAACTCCGAAACAGGACTTTCCTTATATGAATCTTATTCTCCGGATCTCCTCATGATATCCCGAATCCTATCCGAGACTCCGAACAACATTCAGTCTCTTACTCATCATTCCATAACTACTCAACAACATCGAATCCTTAAGTGTGTCTCCCTACGGTTCGTGAATTATGCGGACATGATCGAGACACTTCTCCGATCAATAACCAATAGAGGAATCTGGAAATTCATTTGGCTCCCACATATTTCTACGATTACTTTGCGATCGACTGAACCACTTACATACGATACCAATTTCCCTTTGTCTCACGATAGTTTACTTATCCGAGGTTTTGATCGTCGGTATTTCTGCATACCTAGTTCAACCTCGTTACCGATAAGTACTCTTTTCTCGTTCCCGTGATATGTGATCCCTTGTGAGCCAGTCACATGCTTGCAAGCTAATTGGATGACATTCCACCAAGAGGGCCCAGAGTATATCTATCCGTCATATGGATGGACAAATCCCACTCTTGATCCATGTGTCTCAACCCATACTTTCCGAACACTCAATGCCACCTTTATAGCCACCCAGTTACGGTTTGGTGTTTGATGTCATCAAAGCATCCTTCCGGTGATGGTGATAAGCATGATCTCATGGTCGAAGGAATTATGTTACTATGTATCAGAAAGCTTATAGCAATTGAACTATTAAAATGACTTGATCTTTATGCTACGCTTATCTATAGGAGTATATCCATCATATCATTCTCCTAATGATATGACCTTGTTATTAACAACATCTCAAATGTTCATGATCAAGAAACCATGATCATCTATTAATCAACAAGCTAGTATTATAAAGAGGCTTTACTAGGGACTCTAAATTAGTTTACAAATCACATAAGTATTAATGTTTCTGGTCAATACTCTTATATCATGAATGTAAACATTTATCATAAACACAAAGATATAATAATAACTACATTCATTATTGCCTCTAGGGCATATCTCCAACCTACTCCCACTTGCACTAGAGTCAACTAATCTAGATTACATGGTAATATACCGAACACCCATGGCAGTTTGGTGTTGGTCATGTTGTGCCCTCAGGAGAGGTTTGGTCAACGGATCCGCCACAGTCAGATCTGTGTGTACTTTGCAAATCTTTATGTCACCATCTTGGACATGTTCTCGAATAGCGTGAAAACGCAGCTTGATGTGCTTCAGCTTCTTGTGTTACCTTGGTTCTTGCGCATTGGCTATGGCGCCCATGTTATCACAGTAGATAGACATTGGGTCCAGCGCACTTGGAACCACACCGAGCTCTGAAATGAACTCCTTCATCCATATCGCTTCTTGTGAAGCCTCCGAAGCAGCTATGTATTCCGATTCAGTTGAAGATCTCGCCACAACGCTTTGCTTTGCACTCCTCCAGCTAACTGATGCACCATTCAAAGTAAATACGTATCCAAATTGAGATTTAGAATCATCCGGATCGGTGTTCCAACTAGCATCGATGTAACCATTAACAACGAGTTGTTCATCACCTCCATAAGAAAGAACCATATCCTTAGTTCTTCTCAAGTACTTAAGGATGTTTTTGACCGCTGTCCAATGATCCACTCCTGGACCACTTTGATATCTGCTAGTTAAACTAACAACATATGCAATGTCGGGTCTAGTACATACCATGTCCTACATTAGAGATCCTATGGCTGAGGCATAGGGAGTCTTACTCATCCTTTCTCTATCTTCTGCCGTTGCTAGACTTTGAGTTTTACTCAACGTCGTATTGGGCAACATGGGCAAGAACCCTTTCTTGCTATCTTCCATTCCAAAACTCTTTAGAACTTTGTCCAAATATGTACTTTGTGACAAAGATATTAGGCATCTCGATCTATCTCTATAAATCTTTATGCCTAATATGTAAGCTGCTTCGCCAAGATCTTTCATTGAAAAACTATTATTCAGATATTCTTTGACACTATTAAGAAGGTCTACATCATTCCCAATCAACAATATGTCATCTACATATAGTATTAAGAATTCTACAGAGCTCCCACTCACTTTCTTGTAAATACAAGATTCTCCATAAGTTTGTACATAACCAAAACTTTTGATTACTTTATCAAAACGTTGATTCCAACTTCGGGATGCTTGCTTCAACCCATATATGGACCGTTGAAGTTTGCATACCTTGTTAGCATCTTTAGGATCGACAAAACCTTTGGGTTGCATCATATACAACTCTTCATCAATGTCTCCATTGAGGAACGCTGTTTTGACATCCATCTGCCATATCTCATAATCGTAATATGCATCGATTGCTAACATAATCCTCACAGACTTTAGCTTCGCTACTGGTGAGAAATTCTCATCATAGTCAACTCCTTGAAGTTGTCGAAACCCTTTTGCGACAAGTCGAACTTTATAGACAGTAACATTACCATCAGCATATGTTTTCTTCTTGAAAATCCATTTGTTCTCGACAAACTTCCGGCCATCCGGTAAGTCCACCAAAGTCCATACTTGGTTTTCGTACATGGATCCAATTTCGGATTTCATGGCGTCTTGCCATTTATTGGAATCTGGGCTCATCATTGCTTCCTCATATGTCGCGGGGTCATCGGTGTTGTCCACCAACATGACACTCATAACGGGATCATACCAATCAGGAGTGGTACGAGTTCTCGTTGACCTGCGAGGTTCTGTAGCAACTTCAACTGAAGTTTCATGATCATCATCATTAGCTTCCTCTCTTATTGGTGTAGGCACCACAGGAACTTCTTCCGGTGCTGCGCTCACTGTTCAAAAACTAGGCCGAATCAGCGATTACTAGGCCGATTAATCGCTACTAGGGACCTGACCGTGTCGATTACCATTAATCCTTTATGTTAATCGTTTAGCCCGATTAATAGGTCTGACACTCCGATTACTAGGTATGTTCCCGATTAACCACTACACTTGGTCAAAAAAGTTGCAAAATTATCAACACATATCGCCCATCCATTCTAGCCCGCCCCAATGAAGTAGGTTTTGTGAAGCTCCCGTTCGATCCCTGCCTCCAGGAGCTTGATTTCAGCCATCACCAACTAGTTCCTTGTCGTTGTTGGCCAGTTCCTCGTAGTTGCCGACCAGACCTCAGATACAAGAGCTCGAGAGCCTTGAGGATCTCATCCGGGAGCTTAAGGCTGAGGATTCATACGTGTTTTAGGTGCTAATTTTGGAAGGCTCCACCGATTAATAGCCGACCGATTAAATCAGTTACTCGTCCGAATTCCGATTAATCGCTACTCCCAAGCCAACCGAGCAGCTAACGATTTCCGATTTCCTTAACATTGGCTGCGCTACTCGCAAGTTCGAGAGAAGGTTCAACAACCTCGTCGAGTTCTACTTTCCTCCCAGTCACTTCTTTCGAGAGAAATTCTTTCTCTAGAAAGGATCCATTCTTGGCAACGAAGATTTTTCCCTCGGATCTATGATAGAAGGTATACCCAATAATTTCCTTCGGGTATCCTATGAAGACGCATTTTTCCGCTTTGGGTTCAAGCTTGTCCGGTTGTAACTTCTTTACATAGGCTTCGCAACCCCAAACTTTAAGGAACGACAATCTAGGTTTCTTCCCAAACCATAATTCATACGGTGTCATTTCAACGGATTTAGATGGTGCCCTATTTAAAGTGAATGCAGTTGTTTCTAATGCATAACCCCAAAATGATAGTGGTAAATCTGTAAGTGACATCATAGAACGAACCATATCTAAGAGAGTTATATTACGACGTTCGGACACACCATTACGATGTGGTGTTCCCGGCGGTGTCAATTGTGAAAGTATTCCGCATTTCTTTAAATGCTCGCCAAACTAGTAACTTAGATATTCACCTCCACGATCAGAACGTAGAAATTTAATCTTCTTGTTACGTTGATTCTCCACCTCACTTTGAAATTCCTTAAACTTCTCGAAAGTTTCGGACTTATGTTTCATGAAATAGATATACCCATATCTACTCAAGTCATCTGTGAAGGTAAGAACATAACGATAACCACCGTGCGATGCTACACTCATTGGACCACACACATCGGTATGTATGATTTCCAATAAGTCCGTAGCTCGCTCCATCATACCAGAAAATGGAGTCTTAGTCATTTTATCCATCAGACATGCTTCGCATCTTTCAAGTGATTTGAAATCAAGTGATTCAAGAAGTCCATCGGAATGGAGTTTCTTCATACGCTTCACTCCAATGTGACCAAGACGACAGTGACACATATAGGTCGAGTTATCGCTCAATTTCAAACGTTTAGCTTCAATGTTATTAATATGTGTATTTCCACTATCGAGATTCAATAAGAATAGACCATCTATCAAAGGTGCATGTGCATAAAACATATTACTCATATAAATCAAACAACCATTATTCTCGGACTTAAACAAGTAACCGTCTCGCAATAAACATGATCCCGATATAATGTTCATGCTCAACGCAGGCACCAAATAACAATTATTTAAGTATAAAACTAATCCCGATGGTAGATGAAGAGGTAGCGTGCCGACCGCGATCACATCAACCTTTGATCCATTTCCAACGCGCATCGTCACCTCGTTCTTCGCTAGCTTCCATTTATTCTGCAGCACCTGTTTCGAGTTACAAATATGAGCAACCGAACCAGTATCAAATACCCAGGCACTACTACGAGTACTAGTGAGATAAACATCAATAACATGTATATCGGATATACCTTTCTTCTTGATGTTGCTGTTCTTCAAATCCGCCAAGTACTTTGGGCAATTCCGCTTCCAGTGACCCTCTCCCTTGTAGTAAAAGCACTCAGTATCAGGCTTAGGTCCAGCCTTGGTCTTCTTCGCCGGTGCGGCAACTTTCTTACCACCCTTCTTGAAGTTTCCCTTTTGCTTAGACTTGCCTTTCTTGAATTTGGTGGTCTTATTGACCAACAACACTTGATGCTCTTTCTTGATCTCCACTTCTGCAGATTTCAACATGGAGAAGAGTTCTGGCAACGTCTTGTTCATGTTTTGCATATTGTAGTTCATCACAAAGTTCTTGTAACTTGGTGGTAGTGATTGGAGGACACGGTAAATCCCAAAGCATTAGGAATCACTATACCCAAGCTTTGGAGTTTGTTTGCGTGCCCAGACATCTTAAGCACGTGCTCACTAACGGAGCTGCCCTCTTCCATCTTGCAGTTAAAGAACTTTTCAGAAGCCTCATAACTCTCAACTGCCGTGTGAGCCTCAAATATCATTTTGAGTTCACGGAAAATATCATGTGGGTCATGGTTTTCAAACCTTTTCTGAAGCTTCGATTCCAAACCATACAAGATAGCACACTGAACTGTGGAGTATTGATTCTTCCGAGTGAGGTAAACGTTCTTTACTTCATCGGTAGCATCAGCTGCAAGCGGGTCACCCAACGGTGCATCGAGCACATAGGTCAAATTACCAGCATTGAGGACAATCCTCAAATTGCGGAACCAATCCGCGAAGTTGCTTCCATTGTTTTTCAACTTTTCTTTCTCTAGGAACGCATTAAAATTGATGGTAGGGGCCGCCATTGATCTACAACATATTTGCAATAGTTTAGACTAAGTTTATGACAAATTGAGTTCTAATTAATAGTTAAATTAATCTAGGTGAACTCCCACTCAAAACAATATCCCTCACATTGTTTTAGTGATCACACGAACCAAATCCACCACATCAAAACCGATCATCATGAGAGTTGATGTAGCTTCAATGGCGAACAATCGACATGTTCATCATATCTACTATATGACTCATGCTTTATCTTTCGGTAATCCGTGTTCTGAGACCATGTCTGTACATGCTAGGCTCGTCAAGATCAAACCTTAGCTTCTGCATGAGCAAATCTGGCTTGCTCACGTTGTATACACTTGCAGAATCTAACACACCCGATCATCACGTGGTGCTTCGAAACAACAAGCTTTAGCAACGGTGCTTGCTAAGGATGAACACTTTAAAACTTGAAATTTATGTGCACGAGGGATCATCTTATAATGCTACCGTCGTTAACTAAGCAATACAAGATGCATAAAGGATTAACATAACATGCAATTCATAATATGTGATATGATATGGCCTTTCTTCTTGTGCTTCCGATCTCCATCTTCAAGCACGAACATGATCTCCATCATCACCGGCATAACATCAAGGTCAATGGCGTCGTTTCATGGTTGTCGTCCACCAGCTCCAACTATTACAACTACTTTGAATAGACACGCGGGTCTTAACAGAAATTAAAGACAACCATATGGCTCCTGCCGGTTGCCAACTTACAATAAGGAACATTGCATACATCAAATATAATCACAATCATGGCCATATCACATCACAGCACACCCCTGCAAAACAAAGTTAGACGCCTCTAATTTTCTTTGCATATTTTACGTGGTTTGGGGCTTTCAATAAGTGTCGATCTAACTTACAAACAAGAACCACAACGTTGATGTTTGAACTATCAAGTGCCCGTTGTAAATTGGATCTATACTATAATGGGAGAGACAGACACCCGCAAAGCCACTTATGCAATACAAGTTGCATGTTGAGCGTGCAGCAAGTCTCATGAACGATGTCATGTAAGGTTAGACCGGGCCGCTTCATCCCATCATACCGCAAGATGCAAAGTACACAGGAAGAAATTGATAATAAAAGCACCACCTCCCACAATGACCATTGTGTTCTACTCGTGCAACAGATCTACATATAGACACGGCTCTGATACCACTGTAGGGGTTCGTAGCATGGAAAACAAAAAAATTCTACTGCATGCAAACAAACAAGACAAGATCTATCTACTAGATTGTAGCAACGAGTCGATAGAGGAACTCACCCTCGAAGATTCCAAAGCGGTCAACGAGAGTAGATTCTCGTGGGTGATGTAGTCGTACTCTTGCCGATCTCAAGATCGCGTAGACGATTCTTCTGGCGCTGCGTTCCGGCAGCGCTTCCGCAGTCGGTCACATGTTCGGTACTCGATGAAGACCTTCCTCTCCCTTGTTCCAGCAGGCAGCGAAGGTTGTATCACTCTCCTCACGATTCCGGCAGCACGACGGCATGGTACCGGAAGTAGAGGGGAGATCTCGCAGGGCTTCGCCTTAAGCCGAAGCGAGTATGGTGGACTATGACAGAGGCCTTGGCGATCTAGGGTTTAGAGGGCACCAAGGGGCGGAGCTTGGCCGGCGGCTAGGGCTTGGGGAAGCCCCAAGTCGGCGGCTAGGAGAAACCCTAGAGGCGGCGGCGATTTGCAGGAGGCCGGCGGCTAGGGCTAGGGTTTGGGTGGTGTTGGGTGTTTTGAAGAGGGGCACCCCTGCCCCTTCTTTTATAGGTGGGAGGGCGCCGGTTGGGAGGAGGGAGTCCTCCCCCAACTCGGCCTCCTTGGCCGGCGGGTGGAGGGAGGAGGACTTTCTCCCCAAGTAGGTTTCCTACTCTCCCTCCACCAAGCAAACTTGCCATTTGACTTTTCAAATTGGCGTTTGACTTTTCAAACTAGGATTTGATTTCTCCCTTTATTTTGCCCAGCCATGATACCTAGTACATGATGCAACCATTCCACATTGTCATGACACATTCATGTACCCTTCCCCTCCGGAGTGCCGGACCTTCCGGAACCTTCTAGAACATTCCCGATGAAAACACCGGAATCATTCCCCAACTCCAAAACAGGACTTTCCTTATATGAATCTTATTCTCCGAACCATTCCGGATCTCCTCATGATATCCCGAATCCTATCCGAGACTCCGAACAACATTCAGTCTCTTACTCATCATTCCATAACTACTCAACAACATCGAATCCTTAAGTGTGTCTTCCTACGGTTACTGAATTATGCAGACATGATCGAGACACTTCTCCGATCAATAACCATAGAGGAATCTGGAAATTCATATGGCTCCCACATATTTCTACGATTACTTTGCGATCGAATGAAGCACTTACATACGATACCAATTTCCCTTTGTCTCACGATAGTTTACTTATCCGAGGTTTTGATCGTCGGTATCTCTGCATACCTAGTTCAACCTCGTTACTGATAAGTACTCTTTTCTCGTTCCCGTGATATGCGATCCCTTGTGAGCCAGTCAGATGCTTGCAAGCTAATTGGATGACATTCCACCGAGAGGGCCCAGAGTATATCTATCCGTCATATGGATGGACAAATCCCACTCTTGATACATGTGTCTCAACCCATACTTTCCGAACACTCAATGCCACCTTTATAGCCACCCAGTTACGGTGTGGTGTTTGATGTCATCAAAGCATCCTTCCGGTGATGGTGATAAGAATGATCTCATGGTCGAAGGAATTAGGTTACTATGTATCAGAAAGCTTATAGCAATCGAACTATTAAAATGACTTGATCTTTATGCTACGCTTATCTATAGGAGTATGTCCATCATATCATTCTCCTAATGATATGACCTTGTTATTAACAACATCTCAAATGTTCATGATCAAGAAACCATGATCATCTATTAATCAACAAGCTAGTATTATAAAGAGGCTTTACTAGGGACTCTAAATTAGTTTACAAATCACACAAGTATTAATGTTTCTGGTCAATACTCTTATAGCATGAATGTAAACATTTATCATAAACACAAAGATATAATAATAACTACATTTATTATTGCCTCTAGGGCATATCTCCAATAGAAAATGTTGAGGCATGAGCCTTAGCCCTTTATAAAACTGATGGTTGTCTGGATGCGATACCATTCCAATTTTACCGTACAACCACAATACCCGAGAATTGGGTAGGGCTTGACTGGAAACTTATATACCTTAGTATTAGTTCCCTCACGACCAAGGTCTGAGCTGAGGCTACCTTGTGAAGATTGTCCACCTGTGCAGTACCCAAGATGACAGTTGGTCATGGTTGGGAGGCCAAACTCACAGGAGAGGTGCTTATACTAGGGCGTGTAATTGAAAGGTTAGGATTGATTATCCGCATACTGAGTATGGTGAATTCAGGATTTGTTCCTGACGGATGTATCGAATGTTGTGGTGAAAGTGTATAATCTCTGCAGAGTGTCAAACTATTCGAATAGCCGCGTCCGCGGTTATGGACAGTTGGAGTGGCCATACTGTTCCCCCGTCAGATGTTTTCAAAATGACTTAGGAAATGAATTGAGGCTTTGACTTGACCACAACAGAGTTGTGGCATGAGATACAAGTTCCCACTTAGGTGTTATAAAACTTCAACTAGCATTCGTTGTTTCTAAACTTAGTAGATGTAAATCTGGCTTTTTGCAAAATAACCCTAGAGCTTAGTGTCCTACTACAAAACCCCCCTTCACTTGTTAGTATTAGTTTGCGAGTACTTAAAGAGTACTCATGGCTTTGTCCCTGGCTATTCCCGTGGCCAGACTATGAAGAGGAGTACCTGGAGGATGGACCCCAGGAAGGTTACGACAACTAGGATCATCTCCCATCGCCAGCATTGCCTGTGACCCCGAAGATGGAGCTTCGCCTACGCTACCGTTATTATTACGTATTCCGCTGCTTGAGTTGTATTAAGAACTGGATCATGAGATCCTTATTTGTGTAAGACCTTATGTATGGTTTGTAATGGATGATGTACTATGGTATCCAATTCTGTTATGTCTTGCAAAAATGGTAATCCTGGGATTGTGATGTATGGCATAACAGGCATCTGGGATTAAAAATCCGGGTGTTGACAAGAGGTTTGTAGAACAGCAGCAAGTTTCCCTTAAGTGGATTACCCAAGGTTTATCGAACTCGGGGAGGAAGTGGTAAAATGTATTCCCTCTCAAGCAACCCTGCAATCAAGATACAAGAAGTCTCTTGTGTCCCCAACACACCCAATATAGGTGCACTAGTTCGGCGAAGAGATAGTGAAATACAAGTGGTAACGGTGCCAGAAAATAGCTTATGACTTATTGTTGACTTGGGGTAACGGTGCCATAAAAGAGCTGATAGCATGGGGGAAAGGTAAAAGCCGAAAACCTCCCCGGCAAATGGAACAGAGATGGAAGCAAGCAAACATGCAATAGATCTAGTAGCAAACGATGTTTCAATGCTTAGAAACAAGGCCTAGGGATCATACTTTCACTAGTGAACACTCTCTCATATAAACATCCTCTCTTCATGATACTACTCTTAACTACTCTTCGGTTGGACACTCTAATCCAAGGTAGGGCTATAACAACACACCTCAAAGTCCGCCTTCCCCAATCTAGATAACCCCACACTGTCACCTTGAGCACTAGATGGTTCCAACAAACACCACAATTTCATAGAGACACCCAACTCCAAATATAACTCATAACAAATATTCAATCTATCCAAAGTGCCACACACGGTATGCACGCTGTCACTTTCACACACGTGGGAAAAACATAGATCTATTAAAGCACAAAGAGTATTTATGTAGACTCAAACCTAAGTGCCACCATGGTGTGCACGCTTTCACTTTCACACACATGGGGAGAGCAGAGATCTAATAAAGCACTTGAGTAGCAAGGTAGATCTACTTGATTTACAAAGCCCTGACCACAACAAGATCATGCATAGAGAGATGAACACATAGCTACCGGTAGAGCCCTTAGCCCTGAGGAAGAACTACTCCCTCCTCATCATGGGAATTAGCAATGGTGATGAAAATGGCTATGGAGATCGATGGAGGTGGCTCCGGGGGCACTTCCCCGTCCTGGCAGGGTGCCGAAACAGAGACTTTCTGCCCCCCCGAATCTCCCCTTCGGTGGCGGCGGCGCTACAGAGGTTTTCGTGGATTTCTTATGGATGCCCTAGGGTTTTTGGGTCGGAGGCTTCTCATAGGCGCAGGAATCAAGGTCAGTGGGGGTCTGTAACACCCTCAGAATCGGCCCTATGCAAGTTTTAGCAAAACCCGCCAAACCCGCATAGAAACGATTCGAAGGTGCCCACCAGGCACTTGAGTGCGGGTGGAAAACAAAGTAATAACATTACACAACAGTCCTCGATGGGACCCACAAAACAGATATATATATACAGCAGCGACTCAATGAGTCAAGAATACAGATATAATGTACAAAGATCCAAATCACCTTGAAAAATGACACAGCGTCCGACTACGGACAAGATGCAAATGGGGCTAAGAGCCCTGAAGAATAACCAATGGCGTCCATAACCCTGCCCAGGCCAAGCCGGAAGGGTAACCCTGCTAACGGCGTCGATCTCAAAACCTGCTTAAACAAAAGGGGTGCCGACAAAGGGCAAAGGAAAAAGAGGAGCATCAGTACTGAGGCCAGTACACGGCGAGACTAGAATTCGGCGGTCCTCGCCTACATAGGTATGGTGGACTGAGCGGCAGCGGCAGCATGCACTAAACCACCTATAGAGACTCGATACAACTGGCGGTTATCAGAGAGGGATAAGAAAAGACCTATCCGGAACCAGACTGATACTAACACCAAACAATCCCATCCTGGTATTCCCCCTCGAGACCAAACGAGGAAGTCAACCGAGGAACTCACACGGTTGGCAGTTTTACTTATTCAGTTATAGTTGCGGCACTTTACTAGTCAGGTTTAGATAATCATCCCGATAAAGTAAGCAGTGGGCACTTTTAGTTAACCATTCCGTTATAGTGGCAACACTTACTAGTCAGATTCAATTAGCATGAGATAACCCCAAAACCCAGCAATTGTTGTTACTTTCATTAAGCCATTCCGTTGTAGTGAAGCTGATTACTAGTCATATCGGATACAAGTCAATTTATAACAATAAACTTTAATTATAGTTGTCTATGATCAAGCACTGTGCTCCAAGTCGTCCATAACCGCGGACACGGCTTCTCGAAAAGATTTAACCCTGCAGGGGTGCACCAAAGTATCCACAGGCACTTCGACCCTTTTTGCCAGATCAGTTAACATACACCCATCGGTATGTCGGCGGGGCCTAAGTCACGACGTTCCCAGACCCAAAGCAAGTACATGGGGGCCACCCCACCAAGTCGAACCCGCAACGAAGTCGGCCGGTCTTCGAGACGGACTTAGGGTTTGGGTAGACGGCTGTGAACGACAGCAAATCCCAAAACTGGGACTGTCGACACCGCGAAAACGTGACCCGATCCTAAACAGTACAGTGTGCTCCTCGCACAATCGTAAATAAAGCAGTAAAGCATGGCATAAGTACAGGATCGTAAATAAAACCTCAAACTAGTTTGTGGCCCCCAGTACAATACTTTGAAATCAGGTAATAATCAATGGGGGGCCCATATCTCCCCACCTGTGGTTAGCGCGCTCGATCTCGGAACAGGTGTCAAGAACTCGGGGTCCTACGGGACACAAGTGGGCGGTCGGAAACCAAATATTATCTATCACCCACCGATGCCTCTGCTTACTTACTTCAATTTTAGTTGTTATACAGTAATTAAAGTGAACGAAAAGTAAAGCCATGATCATCTCCAACAACAACATGCGGCCATTACTCCATCACTATGGTACTTGACGACAGGCAACAACACTTGAGCAAGCGACTACGACACGCAAGTCCAACTATCTACCAAACATCAGGTAATAGGATGTGTCCAAGGCAATATATGGCTGCAAGGGATATCACGGGTACGGAAACTAGAGCATCGCAACACAGATAGCAATAGATCAACAGGAGGGAATAAATACTATAAAAGTAAGGTAGGTAGAAAGGGAGAGATGCTCGCCTGAAAACATTGTCGAAGGTTCATCCAAAGATCGGGTCGAAGCTCACATCAACTCAACGGCCTTATCCGCGAAGAAGCAAAACACTAGAAGAAGCACCGGATGCAATATTTAATATTACGGCAGAAGATCGGCATGATGCATGTATGATGTATGGCATGGCAACGGTGCGATGCAATTAGGTCATATTAAGCGGAACCGGGGTCCCGACATTTAATTAAACGGTTCGAGTTATTTATTTACCCCGCAAATTAAATGTTGTTTAACAAGGCAGAATATAACACCGGTTCACTACACAAATTTAAATGAGGCCAATATGAGACTAGATTTGCCCGCATATGGGCCCCATATTTAATTATGAGGTGAATCGGCATAAGGCCCCCAAACCACATGATAATATGCATGCGAGTATGACAATCCAATATGCAACAAGTTTATTATATTATGAAAATAGGGTTTTCGGGAAGGGGTTCACACATTAGGGTTCGGCAGATCTTGGAGTTCCGGGGTTCGGGGTTGGTCTCAGGGTTCGACGGATTCGTTCTCGGGCTCCGGGATCGGTCTCAGATAACGGGGTAGATCTTGGCGTTCCGTGGTCTTCGGGTTATGTCGACGGTCATGTCGTTCGGGATGAAGAACTTGGCGTGCGACGGCTAAGTGCTTGTCGTTCCGGTGGCGATCTTGGCGTCCTTCAGGTTCGGGTGCGGTTCTCGGCGAACTGGTCGGTTCCCTGTAGAAGGCCTTGGCGCTTCGGATCGGTCTTCGGACCCGTGTAGATGGTCTTGGCGTTCCGGGACGGCGATCATGACTCGGGCTGCGGATCCTCGAGATCGGGGCCTTCAGATCCGTGACGTAGGCCTTGGCGTTCCGGCTTCAATTACCGGTGTACTTGGTTCCGGTAACGGTGGTCGCAGGCAGAACTTGTCGAGAACACCAAGGATGACCTTGTCACACTCCTCATCCTAGTATGTTGTGGACTGTAGTCGAGGACGCGAAGTGTACAACACCACCATCTTGTTAGCATCGCTCCACACCTCAACCACACATCAGATTATCATAGACTTCGAGGGCTGCGCAAAACCACATCAACAGGAAGACCTTGTCCGAAGGTATGACAACATGAACACCCGCAAAAACAGGGGCTCCCGATGGTGGACCTGCAGGACACGAGGCATGCTGGGCTTGCTCCTGGTCCACTAAGCACGCGCGGAGTCCTGGGGTTGATGACGCTGCAGAGAGAGAACAGGGACGCTCGGCCGGGCTTGCAGACGAGGATCAGGGGCGGCGTCATGGCGTCCGCAGAGGGTCCTGGAGGAGAAGGAGGGAGCACGGCGGCTTGCAGAGGCCGGGGAGGTGAGGCGCGGGAGAAGAGGGCGGCTCGGCGGGCGTCTGTTGGAGGCCGGAGGCGTGCTGAGGGGGAAGGGATGAGGCCGAGGGGCGTCGAGCTCGGGAGGCGGCGGCGGCTGCCCGCGGGAGCACTGGCGGCGGAGGGCGACGCGGCTCGGCCGGTGCAGAGGCGGGGCCGGCTCGACGGAGAGGCGCGCGGCGGAGCTCAGCGGAGGGGCGCCGCCGAGAGGAGGGGCGGTGGCTCGGGCCGACGCTCGGAGGGGCGGAGGAGCTCGCGGGGTCGGGGCGAGCGGGGACGAGCCCGAGGCGGGCGACTGCGGAGCGGGGCGGCCGGAGCACGCCGGAGGAGGCGGCCGGTCGACGGGCAGGGGCGGCGGTGGGTGGTGCAGAGAGCGAAAGGGAGAGGAGGGAGACGGGGCAGGGGCGCGGGAGGCGACGGTCGATGGCGGTCGGAGGTTGGTGGAGACGGTGGCGAGCAGAGGCGGGCGGGGCGCTCGGGTAGGGCCACGGGGCTGGCTGCCGCGCGCTGTGTGCGTGTAGAGCCAGGGGTGGCGGCGGGGTGGGTGAGGTGTTTGGTGGGGAGTGGGGGAGGTGGCAGAGGTGGGTTGGCTGGGATCAGGCTTGCGTGCGTGTGTTGTGTTTGGTGTGTGGTGTGTGGGTGCTAGGCAGGGGTATGTGCGTGTGTGTGTCCAGGGGGGTGGCGGCGGGTGGTAGAGAGAGGGGGGATTAGGGTTAGGTTTAGATTAGGGTTTGTCTAGGTGGGGACTAGGGTTTTATTTTCTGGGTTGTAGGTGGGCTCCGGTTGGGCCTTTGGGCCTGGCCGGTTGTCTGCCTCCCCAGACAAAATAGATAGTTGTAATTATTTAGTTTATTTTAAATAGTCTTTCGTAAGTAGTTTCTAGGCAAACCGAGTTATCTGGAACTTTTGATTTAAAATAAAGAGGAAGGTAATTTAGAAAAAGAAGATAAGATTTTTAGCAAAGTTCTTTAGGGCTGAAAATATGCATGATGTCATGATAATGCAATGCACAAAGACAACGCGATTTTCTAGTAGTGGTTTTGCGGGATGCCACAGGGTCCAAGGGGCCCACACCCCCTCCAGGCACCTCCAGGGCTTGCCCGCGCCTAGGGGGTGCGGCCACCCTGTGGCCCGGCTCTGCTTCGTGGTTCCGTGTTGCTCCAGGAAAAATAATAACTTTGGCTTTTGTTCCGTCCAATTCCGAGAATATTGATTTTTTGCCTTTCTGGAACCAAAACAGAAGAAAACATGCAACTAGCACTGTGGCAACTTGTTAATAGGTTAGTTCCAGAAATGATATAAAAACACCTCAAAGTATAGACAAAGCAAAGCAAACTAGATACAAAACAAGCATGGATCAGCAAAAATTATAGATACGTTTCCGACGTATCACAGCACTCGAAAGAACGAGAAGAATGTAGGACACGCTCGCTGTCTGAGTTGTGGTTTGATGACCCACAAGTATAGGAGGTGTATCATAGTACTTTCGATAAATAGGAGTGTCGATCCCAACGAGGAGCAGAAGGTGTTGACTAGTGATTTAGATCAAGAATTCTCTGCAAATACTTAGCATGGATTTTTAGAGGTTTTTGATTAAGCAAAGAAATAAAGTGCAAGTAAATAAAATGCAACAATAATAATTGGAGCAAGTGGCCTAGTCCTTTCTTCAGCAAAGGACAAACCGGTTGTATTACTTATGAGGACCAAACGTTCTCGAGGACACATGGAAATACTATTAAGTGCTTTCGCTTCATATAGTCGATAATCTTCTTTGGTTGGATAAGTGTTGTGTGGGTGAACCTATGCTAATGTACCGACCTTACTTGGACTAATACATACTTGTGATTATATCCCTTGCAAGCATCCGCAACTATAAGAAAGTAATTAAGAAAAAACCTAACCACAATATTAAACTCTGAGATCCTACACTCCCTTGTGCAAAGGTTTCCTAATGGGGGTTAATGTTTCTGTCACTCCGGCAACCCCACAATTAGTAGCCAAATAAACAATGCATTCCCCTAGGCCCATTAATGGTGAAGTATCATGTAATCGACGTTCACATGACACCACTAGAAGAATAGCACCACAACTTACATATCAAACCATTGAATATTACTTCAACACAATTCCACTACTAACAACATGACTTCTTCCATGTCCTTAAGAACTAAACGAACTACTCACGATACATTATATGGATCAAGATCAGAGATGATATAACGATGGATAACAATCTGAACATAGACAATAATTCAATGGTTCCACTCAAAGGCATCAACTACAAAAGTAATCAACACCGGGAAAGTTTCTCCTAAGAATTATGCAAGATTCAACCCAATTGTTATGGCGGGATGGAGTGGTGGTGATGGTGCTGGTGGAGATGGTGGTGATGATGATGATGATCCCGATGAAGTCTAGCTTGATGACGGTGTTGATGGCGATGATCTTCCCTCTTCGGGAAGAAATTTCCCTGGCAGAAATCTATCTGCCGGAGAGCTCTTTCTCTCTCTGTAGTTTCCGTCCCGCAGAGGTGGCGGAATCTTTCTGTGGTCGCTCCCCGGTATTAGAGTTTCGAGGAGAAGATATAGGCGAAAGGGCGAAGCAGGAGGTGGGCCAGGGTGGCCACACCACCTGCTGGCGCGGCCCGGGGGGGGGGCACGCCAGGGGGTGGTGTGGGCCTCCTATGGCCCATCTCTGCCTCCCCTCTTCGTCTTCTGGAAAAATAGAATTTTCCACATATTTTTTAAAATTTTCTGATCTTTGCGAATATTGCATCTGGAATCACTTTTCCCATCAGAATCCTGACTCTGGTAGTTCATCCTCCAAAAGTCATCCAACATGCAAAAATAGATGAAATAACATAAGTATCACCTTTTATTATAAAATATATCAATGAATAACAGTAAATTATGATATAGAATAGTGATGCAAAATTGACGTATCATGAGCGAACCAGACGAAGAAATCGAATGTTGGCGCGCATACCTCAATATTAATCACTTTTCGTGTGATCCCAAAACGAGACCTGAAAGTCGACAGCAAGTCCGCCGGCAACATGGCGGGACATGTGCCTAGCACGGTGGCATGAGAGCATTGTCGTCGAACTCTGCCAGGGCTATCATGCCGGGGGTGCGCGACAACACGCAACGTCCGAGGCCGGTCGCCGGCCCGGATTGCCCGACCAGACGCGCTCCGCCGTACGAGAAGATCTAGGCAGCGGCGAGAGGCTAGGTTGGGGACACAAAGCTCTGACACGTCGACTAGGAAAAATGAGACGAGGGCGACGGCGACGAGTTTCGATTAAGGGCGTGGGAGGTTGACCGGCCATGACGGAGACGCAAGAAGAGCAACAGCGAGCTCCGATCTAGAGACTAGTAGCTCTAAGGAAGGTAATGGAGAGGAAAATAATAGAGGACAAGAGCAGCGCAGAGAAAAAATTTAGTCCTCGCAGGAATAAATCAGTCCACGACCGCAAAGGATAACAGGACATATTGAAGGACAAGCAAGAAGAGTTAACCTAACGGTGAAATTTGAATTCAACCATTTTTTAACTGATTCAAACGATCATTTGGCCATTAGATTTGTATTTAGCCCTCTCGACAATTAGTGAAATTACTACATTCCCTTCGTAAAATTACACGCAACTCAAACCCCACGATGTCTTTGCGTCTAAACTTTTGGACCGTATATTAAAAACGTCTAAATAAAGATGCTTTAGGCTTTTTTTTCGTTGTCAAGCGAAAAATAGCGGCTATTTTGCAGTTTCTTCCTTTCTCCATCTGCTAGACCCGTGTCCCCGTGTCTACGTCCGCAGTCCCGAGTCTCGAGTCGTCGTGTATCTCGCACCTCCTGATCCCGCGATGCCCTCGTCGTGACCTCGCCGTCGGCCGCTATGACTTCCACCTCCTCCTGGTTCTCCGGCATCACGCGCACCGTATCCGGCAATCCCTCGTCCTTAGCCATGCCTCCCGCCGGCGGCGTCGCTTCTGCCCCCGCCTCCGTCCCCGACCCCCCCGCCGCCGTGGGCGGCAAAGGTGGCGTTGTTGCCTCTGTAGCCACCGCAGGCGCAGGAGCGCGCAAGAAGAAGCTCCAGGGCTCGCTGTTCAAGTACGGGCCCAAGTCCGCTCAGGTACGGGCCTATCGCTCTCTCATATGTAAAGCCTCACGTCGTCGCTTGCATCGGCGATCTATGGACCGTTTGGAGTTTTTCATTTTATTTTTCGATGGAGGGGTGGATTTAGCGTCTTTTTTTAAAAAAGAGGGTTGGATTTAGCTCAGCTCATCGGCTGCGTGGCTAAGTGTCTCGGACTAAAATGCTGTAGATGCCTAAGATGGGAAAGCTTGGGAATTATATGGATCATATGTTGTGGGAGCTTCTAAAATGTTATCCCTTGCCTGCGTGACTCGGTATCTACCCTAATGTTCGAGATGCAGGACCCCCCTTTGGACTTGAGTATCTTGCCTTAGCTTGTGGGGTTTTACGTCTCACTGATGCGTGTGGTTCTTCGAGTCTTCTAGAAAATGGAAGCTTATTTCACAACAAACAGACACTGCTGATTTTGTTTACTTCTCTTGTATTTTTATTTGCTAGAGTTTTGGTGATATGCAGGGATTTGGTTTTCACCCAATACTCTCCAATCCCCTAAAATACTCTTCCCCAAAAATACTCTTATCTTTTCAATCTAGACAAAAATATGAAGGATTTGTGGGGATATCCTAGGATTATCCTGGCCAAACCCGGCGTGGTAAACGGACTACGGGGATTTTGCAGGAATTGAAATAATCCCCTCCGATCCCCGTGAATACACTAGCGAGAGAAGTAAACAAGGCCTTAGAGGGTTGCTTTTGGTGGTCCCAACCTGCCATCGTCTTGTTTGTTCTGGACTATTTTTACTTGTTGTTCCACGGCTATGCCTTTTCTTGATTGTCTCTTAGTCCCTTTGCATATGTTGCTGGTTCTACGCATTAAATATCTATAAAAACTAGCTGAATGCCCGTGCGTTGCCACGGATAATTTGTTTGTTTTACATGTAGCGTGAAGACATAAAAATACAGGTGTATAGAAAGAGATAGCAACGCGATATTCTAAAAAAATAAATAAGATTCTACTCATAAAAATGTACTAATTAGATAAAACTGCTATGATATGACATGTATGCATAAAATACAACAACCAACAATATAGTTAATGAACCTAAAAATAAAGAACCGACACAGTGAGCCATATATATACTCCCCCCCCGTCCGCAAATAAGTGTGCTTCTAACTTTTACTTTAAGTTAAACTTTTTAACATTGACCAATTTCCTAGACAAATGTAGCAGCATATATACAACCAAATTCGTATATTATGAACCTACATTTCGAAATGGATCTACTGGAATTAATTAAGTTTCATAAATGTTGCTATATTTCTTTACAAAGTTGGTCAAATTTTGTTGAGTTTGACTTAGGACAAAGGCTAGAAGTACACTTATTTGTGGACGGAGGGAGTATATATCAACTCATGGTAACTAAATTACGAGCCTTTGTGACATCAACAACGAGAAAAATAATATGATGATATTTGAACTAACCAGTAAATTCATCTACATACGTTGGCTGATATTGTGCCCTTGTTCTTAGCTAGATTTCGGTCGAAACATCAAAGGGAAAAAAATGAAAGACAAGAACAAATAGACCTTCTGAACTGAACCAATAAAATCCTAGATCATGCCAAAATAAAACTATATACCACTTGCATTTAATCTGCAACTGTATCTCCATTGATTTGATTATTTCCCGTTGTACAGTTTTCGTAAAATAAAAAATCACCTTCTACTCTTTCATTACTAAACATCCATAGTTTTTTTGTGATCTCTGTACTCACGAGTGCATAGTTTATCATGTGCTGCTGCAGTTGGTACATTAGCATGACTGTCTTTTGTAGGCAAGGTACCAAAGTACCACACCGATAATGTAAATGTGCGACGGGGATAATCTCTCCTTTGAGAGCACCTATTTATTCTTCCTCAATCGCCTCTTTCCAAATCCTAGACATTTTTTAAAATATACTAACATCCATTGCAGGTACCCTTCGACCATGCTCTGTCAAATCCACTTCCGAGTCGAGAAAATATAGTTCTCGTATTTTCTAATTGAAGAATCTAAGCAAAACAAAGTAGATCTTCCAGAAGAAAACCAGCATTAGATTCAATGCATACCCATGTCAAACACGTTCCTGCTTCATGCACTCGAGGGTCACACACACACGGGCTGGCAGCAGCGGAAACAGATCGCCCGGCGGCCGCGCTGACGTCCTACATGTACTTGGCTGTTGGCACACCGGCCGACAGCAGCCGAAACAGATCTAGCGGCCACGCTGACGTCCTACATGACTTACCTGGCTGTGGGCACGCCGGCCAGCAGCATCAGAAACAGATTTCACTGCTCCTGTTACTGCACCATGAGCTTCCTCCGTCCCTTGCACCTCGCGGCTGCTCTCGTCCAACGCCTGCCTTCTGCCGCTCTTTCTCGCGGTCTCGTCCCATCTCGACGGTCTCATCCGCGGGGCTGGCCGGGAAGGGGTAGGAGCAGGCAGATCCCGTGGAGGTCGCAGCTGCGGGTGTGGCAGGCCGTGGACGCGAGTCGGGGCAGCAAGCTGGGCGATGCTTGGAGGTTAGAGCCTCGAGTGTGGCTGGCCGAAATGGCGCACAGGGCCTAGATCGCTTCTGTTCTCATCGGTAGCACAACCAGACTGTGGCGGTTAGAGATGCACGCTGCCGCACGGGAGCCTAGGTCGCGTAAGTTGTCTGGGTTTTTTTTTTTTTGCAGTTCGTTAGGAACTCTTGTTGGTTCGAGCGTGGGACTGAAGGAAGGGTGAGAACGGACTACGACGGACGAAAATCATGGGGCGATGAAAACCACCTTAATGCATTTAATAGTATAGATCACATGAGCATGGACCAGGATGTAAAATAGGGCAATAACTACATCCTGGCATAGGAAAACAACATCCAATTTGAAAGAAAAGATTATAATACATCCGGTTTGCACATACAAAGCATCAGTGAATCCCTACTGCATAATATGATAAAAAAACCAGGAGTGAAAATATACATCCTATGTTTATATTATTACATACAAAACCAAAATATTCGTGACTTTATCTAATTGTAACATCCCATAAGCATTAGGGGAAAAATACTACTCCGTACTGTGTAATGTTGGAGTACAAAGAGTACATCCTATGTGTATGAACTGCGACAATGTGAACAACATGTATATATTATGCAAAAAAATACATCCTCTGATTATACAACAATCTGCAGTGTATACTAGGATCAACATAAAAAGCCTCGTGCTGTTTTGAGCCAAAAAATCAGAAAACCCCCTAAACCTAAAAATGTGGCTGGGGATGACATGTATGTAACTATTGAGCCACAACTGCATGGATTACTTGCATAATGAACTTCCCATGAACCTATTATGAAGTGTAAAACAGAGACCCAAACAAACTAATTTCATGGAAGATAAACTACAAAGGAAACTAAACCTCTATCAACAAAGGTCCAATGCCCCACAAAAGGTATTCCAAAAGGATTATGGCATGCATTAAATTAAGTATAGGATGTAATAAAACTAGGCAATTAGGCATAAACTACACCAGGTTGGGTAAAAAATAGATCACATTTGGTAAAAACTAGGGAACCAGGAACCAGAGACTTCAGAGTTTCACATAATCAACAGTTTGCAGATTTGGCAATAGAATTGCAGGATATTCATAGGAATCAGGAATTTCATGGATACACAAGAATGCAAAATTGGTAAATTTGAAGGAATGGAAGACAAATTTTGCTCTGTTATTTACAAGCTGCAAACAGTATTAACTACTATAAAATACAGAGAAGAGTAACACTTAGATGGAGTGGTTCATATCGCTCACCTTCATGCGTGGCCGGAAGCACCCGTCCCAAGCGAGGTGGACAGGAAATGCCTCCCCAGGTTTGGCCCTCCTGCTAGCATACGTGGGCCCACCTACCGTGATGAAGAAGGATGACATGGAGGGGTCCAGCCAGGTACAACGGCGCCGCCGGCTGCAGGATCCTGGCCATCCGGATATGGCATGACGCGAGATCCTACTGCTGTCAATCCTACTTCTTGGACCTAAGGTGAATCCCCAGATCAAGCTCTTTGTCTTTTTCCTCCCACCCCACCTCATAGTATTCACCTGTTAAAACATACAACCTGATAAGCATTGCATGAATCCCTACATGTAACAAAAAAGTAAATAGCAAACACAACATGCATCTTAGCTACATCTTGGTTCACATCAAGGATAACTACATGTCGTCCAGTTCAATAATGTGTATCAGATGCAATATCATAGCAGCAAAACAACACTACAACTGAATCCCTGAACTCTTAAAGCACTACTGCAAAATTGAAGCAGGAACAATGCTACCCGTGGAATATTCAACCCTAGATGCAGTACCATATCCTCACGCTGAGCAAAAACGCCAGCACCACAGTGGTAAAACGCCAGATAAAAAACTAAGGGGGAATGAGCGAGGTTGACAAGGGTTCCTCGAGCACTCACCGGGTCAAAATTGACAACAGTAGCACATCGCTGTTAATCCTCCGCCATCGCCTCTCATCACGGCCACTCCGCATGTTGGACGCATCGATCTGCAGGTCCGCGCTGCCGCTGCTCCATCGCCGACCCAATCACGCCGCGGCCACCGCCCTTGGACGCGTCGATCTGTGCATCCCTGCCATCGATGCTCCTCCACCAGTTCCCCGAAAAACCATTACACCAGACGGCGGCTCGATGGGTCTCCTGGCCGGACCGCACGACGCCGAAGAAGGAGAATCCAATGTTGGCGGACGAGGGGAACAGAGGCGCGAGGAGGAGAGCGGCGCGGGAAGATAGACGAGAGGAGAATGGGGTCAAGCGGCTGTTAGTGTGTTTGGCAGCTAGCGAGGCGTGAGTTCGAGCCGCCCGATCGTGATCCGACGCACGCCAGAGGTGAGCACTCCGTAAGACAAGAGCGAGCCCAGGCAAGAATTAGAAATTGGGCTTATATATTGCTGACTGCAACCTTTCTAGAAGATAAAATCCTTTACAATAGAGATCTGATAGGGTATAAAGGACTGGTTGTATACATCCCGCAGATGGTAACTACACTTTTCTATACTCTCTGCAATGTCTACCTGAAACCTCTCGGAACTTTTATCTTTTTAGCCTTACAGATGTCCTATGTTATTTTCTATTATATCTGAATTTTATTTTAAAAATAAATACTCCTTTTTTGTTATAAAAGGTAAGTTGTGCTTATTTTGCATGGTTTTTGATGCACCACTTTGACCACTAATATATATCAAATTATATGGGTGGGGAATTTATAAATGGTATCGTTGCATTTGTCTTGCAAAATTCTTCATTTCATATATCTTTATACTTAATTATAAATCATTGTCAAAGTTATAAGTTGTTGACCAGCGAAAATCAAGGGGAACCTCACATCAAGGAATGGAGGGAGTATTATCTTGATTTCTCGATACCCCTCATCATATTCTGATTTAAATGATTGCATAAAAGGCTGTCCATGGATTGTTTGATTTTTGTTTGATTTTTTTGCTATTGCTGCAGCGTTTGTGCGATAACTTTATCCCCTCCTCCTCTTGCAGGTTGCATTCAGAACGGGTGATTTTAACCATCAGGTGATCTTCATTGGTGGTTTGTCAGATGGGCTCTTAGCAACTGAGTAAGTTATTTTTTTTGAATTTTCAGGCACACTTAGCCTTTCTTACTAGATATATTTTTGTATATTTTATCATAGCATTAATCCTCTGAAATATTTCTCCCCAAAGGACAAAGTATCGTTGATTGAAACATGTGTCGACTTCCCCAAATTTGGAAATATTGCAGTGATCTAAAATTTTCGCATCATGAATTCACTACGAGATATTCGGGTTACTAATATGTCTTGAGCTGTTGATCTATGAACAAAAAATTGAACTACCATGCAAACATATTATGTTATTTCTGTATTATTCCCTGTTATTGAATTAAGAGTATATTACAATGTAGAGACATTCTAACAAAATCATTGGATACAGGGTAGCAGCCAGCATACCATGTTGGGATTGCCTCCATGCCAATTTGTTAAGTGATGATACATGCTTATAGTTGAAAACAGTGTTCTTGTAATTTTGCTTTCTTTCTTGTGTTTTACTCTGTTCGCCTCTGCTAGTCTTGGTAGTGATAAATATATGTTTTTGTTTTCTTAATTAGTAATGCCACATGCCGTCTCTCGCTGGCAAGCTTAACCATGTTATGCTAACTCGCTAAGTCGTATTGGTTCTGTTAGTGTTGGTGTACTGCTGGCTTAAATCATGTTATTTAGGTAGTTCGTTTCAGCATATTAATCATCACCGCTGATAACTGTATCTCAATGCCTCCAACTGTACTATTGCATGCAATGGTAAAACTTTTGTTGAATTAAGTCTCCGTTTGGTCATTTCAGGATTCAATAAGCTTAGCATCTTTACTTATCTCTTGGATGATTGGATCATGGCATTTATGGTATATTTGATCGTTGGACTTAAACTGGCCTGATCTCAATGCTGCCTTCAAACAACTAAAAACACTTTGTTTGATGTTTACATTGTCTAAACTTTTGAGGCAAAATATGTGTTGCTCAGGGTGCTAGAAATTCCGAGCATCGCACATGGTATGCCTTATCAGCCTAACCAAAGAAAATTATTAAAATTTGTTTTAGTAAAGGACAAAAATCTCTCTGAGTGAGACAGCCTCAAAACCACGGCAAAGGTGTTAGCAAATTCAGGCATGTCTGAGGGTGGTGGACTGATGGAACCAACTAAACCATAACACACTCATTAATATATTTTCATAATGCACAACTTAGCTGTTTTATTTAATTATTGAGGTTATGATTCAATTTGATTTTGTAGTGCTAATTCATTTCTGAAATTTAACAGCTATTTGGAACCACTGTCACTTGCATTGGTGGTTGAGAAATGGTCACTTGTCCAACCTTTACTTTCTTCATCATATACTGGATACGGAATTTCAAGCTTGGAGCAAGTATGTTCTTTAATAATAACACCATCTTGTTTATCCTTTTATCAAATAGAAGAGTATGCAGTATAGCATTTAATAGACCAATATCTTGAGGTGTTCTTATGATTGCATGATAAAATAAGATCTGTGGTTGTGAAGATCAGGCTGTGTGTTCTAAAACCTTTTGTTACTCATGTAGTATTTGGATGGTATTGATTGAATTTTAATCATGTGAAGGAGTTGCTTCTTAACTTATGCACAACTTGTTTTTGCTTCTTTAAATTTAACTTGTTACAGAAAAATTTAAGGCTACAAACATTGTCCATAAAAGAATCAAAATACACAGCTGACTTAAAAATTCAGACACATCTGAATAGCTGGCAAAAACACAAAGTATTTTGAGCCCCTCTTGCTACAGTGAAAACACCAAGATTTAGTGCACAAAATCTTAAAATATTTTAGGAATGCTATGTGATAAGGGCCTACTTACGAGCTGTTCTCCTAAAGTAGTAAAAGTATATTACGTAATGCAGTTACATGCTCAAGGACTTATCTGCTGACTTTGTCCCAATTATGTGGCGTCCTTGTATTTCCTGATTTAACTTTAACCATCAGTTATACCAATAATATGATTCATGTTATATAAAAATTATACCATTGGAAACCTTTTTCGTATATGAATCCAATGGTATAATATTTGTGGCACATAGCCCATGTTTCATTGGTTGAGTGTCTAACTTGAACCTTAGGCAGAACATTTCTAAAAAAAATGGAAAGTGTGAACTGAGAGTAGAATGTTCCATGGACTTGTTTGCAATAGAATGTGTCTTTGCACGTGTTTCTGGCTTTTATTTCATGTTGCTGGAAGTTGATTGATGACTAAAGTATTCCTTATATTAAATAGAGCTAATTACATCTGTAGTCCTACAACTATCCATTTAAGAACATTTTACTCCTACTTCTATTAAATCGTGAATTAGTAGTCCTACAACTATGCTTACGGATTGAACTTTGGTCCTTAAAAATGGGGAGTGGACATGTGGACGCCACACTGTCAAATGGATCACAACTTAGGTTATCCGAAAACCCCCTGGCTCCTATGAATATTACCCACATTTCATTGTAATTTGCTTCAGAAAAAAATCTTATCCTTCTCCCTCCCACCTCAGTCTCCCTCGACGGAAACCCACAACAGGCAAAGCCTAGGCGACGGAGGTGGAGGTGATGTCGGAGCCTGTCGCCTGGTCATTTGCCCCCTGCTTGCTGTCGATCACGGCGACTGGCGGGATGCGGCGGAGGCTGAGCCGGAGGAGGATGCGCGCCTCCCTCCTTCCGGACAACGCCTTCGACCTCTCCTCCGGCAACCCAGAGGCCCGAGGAGCTCGCGCCCTCGCCGCCTTGTGCCTCTGCAAGCTCGCCCCCGACCTCATGTCCTGGCGCCGCCTCTCGCCTGCAAGCCTTGCTGGCGCTCGCGCCCGCTCGCCCTCTGGCCGCAGCTCTCGTCGCCAGCGAGCTGCCTCTGGCCGAAGTTCGGTCGCCATAGCCGCGTCCCCGATGCCGTGCGCGTGCACCCTGCCCCGAGTCAACGACGCTCTGCTCCTCGATGTGTTCAAGCGGAAAAAGTGCCAAGACGGAACACACAGTTTCGCACCAACATCAACCCGATAGAATCAGCATCACACACCTAGCAGAACATTAAATCGTCTGTTCTCACACCTAAACCAACGGAACACATGACTTTTTTTCTGCGGATCAAGACCTTGCCATGAACCCTAGCTAAAACCTTATGCGTCAATCAATGGCCATATATGAGATTTCAGAACTTACTGTAGTTAGGCGGATCCTCGTTCCACAACCTTTCACGTATCTCCGGTGGCATCACCTACGAAAGGCTGTCGTCGACTGTGAGCATGATCAGGAGCAGCGGCCGTAACCAACGAGGTGAAACCAACCAATCGGAACAACCACGACTGCACTTAATTTTAGGAGATTGAGTTGGTCGTTTCCATAATAACTGCACATGTCATGTCCACTGAAGGACCTGACCAGTAATTTCTCTCCATCTTACATACCACCTTGGAAAAAGACAAATCCAACGTGGCAAACTTGTGGCATGATTCGGACAGAGGACGACCAAATAATTTGGAAATGCATAGTTGTAGGACTATTAATTCACGATTTAATAGAAGTAGGACTAAAATGCTCCTAAATGGATAGTTGTAGGACTACAGATGTAATTAGCTCTATTAAATAAAATTTATATGACAGTTATGTTGGTAGCGCACTGCATCATTCATCAAACCTTTTGATTTTACCTTACTATTTTTTAGTGGGAAATATTGTGCTGCCAAGGGGGATAGCTGCCCCCCTCTTGTCCATCATACGATAAGCTATTTCGAGATTTGTTCTCGTCTACTCAGTGGTTTTATTCACCAGAGGTGTACATAGGTTATGTTCTTAATAAGATTCTTTTGTCTAGGTACATTCTAGTAGCACAGGACACACAGTGCACATGCATTGCTTCCACTTTTCATTGAAATATGCTCCTTTGTCTTCATGTTAGTACACTAGACATATCATGTACATGAATATTGGGAATTGATATTTGTATTTATGTTGTTGCCTCGCTGCCATGTTGGCTAAACCATTTTGCCTAATGCTAAAGTAAGCCCATGAATAAAAACACACAACACTACACTAGTGCACATGTGACATATATCCATTGTGCACGTAATTTTACAATCTGTGTCAAGATTATTATTAACCTCAATTGGTAATGTGTAGTCTGGCATATGTAAGTGTAGATAAGATGTTCAAAGTCCTGGTCAATAACAAGACACGAGGCTATGCTGACACATCCGAGCAGACACTATTATCATTTTTGTTCTCTAGCGATGTCCTGTTGCCTGCAAGCAGCCATATTGACACATTACTTGCAACACATGAGCTCTAATCACTTATTACCAGTCACTTATTTGTTTGATATTGCATTGCGGTTACATGCTAGCACATATCTCTAGGCACAAGGGGATGGTCGATGAAAGGGGGGCAGCTATCCCCCTGGGCAGCAAATCCACTCTTTTTTACTGCAATGCAGTATAGGAACAAGTGAAGACAATTTGTGATAGTAATGTCATCACCAATTTTGTTGCGGGACCAATGAATGCTTGATTGATTTTTTCATTTCTTATTACCCCCGTGTCTTGTTTTCTGATTTATTGTATATATTGATTGCATTTTATCTTTTGCAAGGACGCATTGGAACTTGATCAGCTCATTGGCTACTTGATAAATAAAGAAAATTCTGAAGGAGTAATATTGCTCGGTCACAGCACTGGTTGCCAGGTATTCTGTGGCAACTTTTCTAACATACAATATTTTACGGTCTACCATGCGAAATAATACAGACACTTGTATGGATGCCAGGATATTGTTCATTACATGCGGACAAACTTTGCATGTTCCAAAGCTGTTTCCGGGGTAATTTTGCAGGTATTTCCTCCTGCCCACATTTTTGTACTCCTAGTGTCGCGTAAGGATAACTTTATTTTCTGAATGTACCGTATGACATGTAATTTGCACCCCTATTGACAGAATCAACTTGTTAACTTTGTAACGACATTGATAAGAAACTGTTTTTTAAAATTAATTTAACACCTTAATGTTATCTTGATATAAATTCTATGGTAATCTGTTATTAAGTGACAGGGAGTACAGGGCAACCTTAATGCTATCTTGATATAACTCCGGTGGTAATCTGTTATTCAGGCCCCAGTAAGTGACAGGGAGTATAGGGCAACTCTTCCAGAAACAGCAGAAATGATAGACCTGGCAGCGAAAATGATCAGTGAGGGCCGTGGAATGGATTTAATGCCCAGAGAAGCAAATTCAGATGCTCCAATTACTGCCTACAGGTACCGAATTTCACGCCTAAATTATGGACATACATAGTTACAGTACTGCATGCAGGTACCGCTGTTTTAGTGATAGTTATAATTGTCATGCTCAAGAACTGCTTAGAGTTAGACGAGGAATAAAATGTGGAGTAATACTATGAGTCTAATGACTACGATCAATTAATACTTAGAGCATGCCCTATGCGAAAATAAACCTGACCATGAGGGCCTTATGCCAGCTAATCTACATTGGCGTAAGTCTTAGGGATGACCTTAGCTAAGGGCAACATCAGCCTTGTGGCTTGGTCACAGGAATAGAAAATGAAATTTCTCTTTCCGGCCTACTCCAGCTACCACAGTCTGAGAGAGACGACTAGAGAGGGTGGTGCTGTGGTCATTGTCGCAGTCGGGAGCTGGAGGAGGACTGCTGAGATCACTGGATCTGGCGACTCATGACCTGGTCCAGCAGGAGTGGCGTCCTTGTATTTTTTGATGCAAGGTTGGTCCCTAAAGATGGCCGGAGCAGCAGCGTATCTCAGATGCCTGGCCAGCATCGTGGAAGAGGAAGGAGAAGCAGCAGCACGTTCTCACCTAAGCACTCAGCACATCCCATTTGAAGTCAGCAAGGAGCTTGGCGCGAATCAACACCAGAGATGCCCTTAGACTACTGCATGGAGGATGACTAAAAGAACTACGATACATAATACCCCTGTCAAAGTCACTGTGGATAAGAAAGACCATGGCTCTGAGTTTGGAGAGGTAAGAGTGTGCTATGCTCAGTAATTCAGTCTGTGCGTTCGTGAAGAAATCTACCAACTGAAGTGCAGAAGCCACATACTGAAGAGCCACAATCCAATCTTGTACCTATGGTAATATATTTTCCGTGAAAACGCAAAAAGCTTTACGTTTCGATTCATTGATAGAAAAAGAGAGTTTTGTACAACATATATACAGGCTCAAGAGAGCCGACACCCCGTACAACTCAACCCCGTCTACTAGGCTGGCGGCAACAGGGCACGAAGATCAGTCGCGCCGGCCGCAGCCCAAGCTCGAGCCTCGGATCGAATCATACCGAGAAGGGAACCCATGTTTGGTGACGCGTTGTCGAAGACGACCGCATTACGCTGCTTCCAAATCCACCAGATCGTCAGCATGATCAGCGAAGACGTCCCTTTGTGCAGAGCGCGAGGGGTGGATGACGAAGCCTGCAGCCACCAGTCCACAAAGTCCCCTTCTCCATCTGGTGGTGTGGCCGTGGATCGAATCCAAGACAGAACCTCATGCCAGATTGCCTTGGAGAAGTGGCAACCCACCAAGAGGTGAGTCATGGTCTCATCCGACTCGTCACACAGGGGGCAGCGCGGAGGGTGAGCTAGTCCCCGTCTCAGCAAGACGCTTAGCCGTCCAGCAGCGGTCCTGGCAGGCCAACCAGACAAAAAACTTGACCCTGGGTGGAGCCCAGGTGCGCCAGTTTAGTTGCCAAGACCTCGATGCGATAGATCCCTAGAAGAGGAACTCGTAGCAAGATTTGGCGGAGTACTGGGCATCCGAAGTCCAACGCCAGAGCAGGGTGTCTGGCTCGGCAGACAAAACGACATCCCGTACCTGTATCCAAAGCTGCACGTACTGCCATAGGGCAAGCAGACTCAGCGCGCCTTGAATGTCAGTGATCCATTTGCGCTCCAGAAGCGCCTCTCGCATCGTCCTGCGCTTCCTAGCGCGTTTGGGGATAAGCGCGAAAAGCGATGACGCCATCTCTTGGACGGTCTGCCCACCGAGCCAACGGTCAAGCCAGAAAAGCGCCGTGCCCCCGTCGCCGACCCTCATCGTGGTGGAGGCGTCAAACACCTTCAGCTCTCTCTCGGAGAAGCGCACATCCAGGCCGTGCCAAGGCCACATTGGGTCCGTCTTCATTCTCCAAATCCAGCGGGTGTGAAGACCGATCGCGGTGCGGGCAAGGTCAGGGACCCCTAGGCCTCCAAGGTGTTTTGGTCGGCACACCCTCTCCTAGTTGACATGGCAGTGACCACCATTGGCCTTGGCCCTCCCGGCCCAGAGGAAGCCCCTTGCTATCTTTTGGATCTGTTTGAGCGTCTTCTTGTTGAGCCCCAACACGATGATCTGGTGTAGGGGGGTCGCCATGAGAACCGACTTAACCAACATCAGGCGCCCAGCCTTTGCCATCATGGTGGCTTTCCAGGTTGGCATCCTATTCGCAATACTATCCACCAGGGGTTGGAGAGCCGCCGTGGGTACCCGTCGCAGCGAAAGGGGGATCCCTAGGTACTTGACCAGGAATGGAGCCAGCCAACAACCCATAGCCGCTGCAGCCTGTAGGGCCTCCTCGTCGAGCATGCAATCGGGGAAATCGAGCACTTATCGTAGTTGGTGTGAAGTCCCGAGGCCTCTCCGAAGAGCGCCAGTTGAGCGCGCACGGTGCGCAGCTCCGTCTCATCCGGATGGCAGAAGATCACCACGTCGTCCGCGTAAAGGGAGACGGTCGTCACCAGCTCGCGGGGGGCGACCCACTTTAGAATACCAAACTCCAGAGCTCTTGCCAGCACCTTGTTGAGCGTGTGATGAACAACACGAACAACATCGGCGACAAGGGGTCCCCTGTCTCAGGCCCCGTCGGTGCCAAATCGGGGGCCCCGGTTCGCCATTGAGCATCACCCGAGAGCTCACCGTCGAAAGTAGGATGGCCACCAATTCGCGAAATCGGTGGCCAAATCCAGCCTTCCGCAGCACCTCGAACAACAACGCCCAGGAAACCGAGTCAAATGCTTTAGCTATATCTAGCTTGAGCATAACTCGAGGCTCCTTCAACCTATGAAGCATGCGCATGCGCGTTGTCTGCTGAACCAGCATGAAGTTATCATGTATGCAACGCTTCATGATGAAGGTGCATTGGTTCAGATCAACCATGGCCCCCAGCCTGGGGGCAAGCCTCGAAGCCAACACTTTCGCGCCAAGCTTGGCGAAGATGTGTATAAGGCTGATCGGCCTATAGTCACCTAGGGCAGCTGCATCACTACCCTTGGGCAGGCCTTGACCATCCCCCAGCAGTGCTGAAGGAACTCCGTCGTGAACCCATCCTGTCCTGGTGCCTTGCCGTGAGGTAACTGCTTGATCACCTCCCATACCTCCTCCTCAGAGAATGGGGCGTCAAGGTCAGCCAGGTCCTCATGGTGGTGTCCGAGGAAGTCGAGGTCGAGTCAGTGTAGTCGCGCCACATCAATGCCAAGGAGGCCCTCGAAGTGGTTGTACGAGGCCTTAGCCATGTCCGCGTGATCCACCACGATCGTGCCATCAACCCGCAGGCTGCGAATCACGTTCTTCTTGAAGGAAATATGCCCTAGAGGCAATCATAGAGATGATTATATTTCATATGTATCCATGAGTTATTGTAATGTTCCTTGAATATCCATATCAGGCAACTTGTATTGATTGACAATTATGTGAATTGTTTGTGAAACTCTTTACTTGTATGGTTATTTAATAGTTGTCCCTAGTCGGAGTTCATGTGAGGACACACGTAAATATTAGACTAGCACATCGATTGGTTGATGACTATGTTTCGCAAGTCATAGACATGGAGATGTCAAACCAATGATGTGGACACATGTTATGAACATGGGGTTGTACTGACCTAACTTGAGACTGGCAATTAGTTGCAGCTCTCTCTCTACACATCGTGTACGTTTTGTCCTTAGACCTGAGATTGTCGCATGTACTTGAGATGTGGATCGACCTACTTTGGGGCTATCAAACGCTGCACCGTAACGGGGTAGTTATAAAGGTAGCTTTCGGGTTTGTCCTGAAGCATGCTGCAAGGCATGGTCAATCAAGATGGGATTTGCCCCTCTCTACTTGAGAGAGATATCTCTGGGCCTCTCGAGTGATCGGATCCAGAAATGCATGGCCATGCTACATAAGGTTAAGAGTTAACCTAGTAAAGGGATTCCGAGTTACGGTATCGAGAAAGAGAGGTCAGCTTGGCGCTAGACCAAATATCGTGAGGCAAAGGGAAAGACATGTACTAAACCATGTGATGGTTCGTCCGATATGATCTTTGTATGCGTTTAGGAATTGGCACGTCTTGCTAGAGGCCGCTACCAACTATTGACAGAATAAGTGTATTCGTGTCATGTCTATACGTATATGAACCTATAGGGTCACACACTTAAGGGGCTGGAAGCCTAATGAGGATTGGATCCGAATTAGACCAAGCTTAGGCTACTAATGGGCTGCTAATGAAGAAGCCCACTAGGGACCTCTATATAAGAGAGGGTGGGGCGAGCTGACCAGGGTTGAGCCATTCCACCCAGCCGCCACACCTCACGCCTGTGTTGCACGCATGGACCTAGCAGTCCAGCGTCTGACGCTTCCACCCCGCACGTGTGGATACCTTGGAGGTGCTGCATGTGTGGCACTTGGACGAGCCGCGCAAGGGGAGCTTCTCGTGGGATGAGGACAAGGAGACGTGGAACATCTGCATTGCCTCGACGCGCTTCATCAATTCCACAACTACGCGTCTAGTGGTAATCCCGTGATCTATGACAACAGTAATCCTGGTTTACGCGGTAGAATTTTTTTGATTTGCGCTAGTGTAGCCTACCCGTATCCCTACACTTCTGACGTCGGTAGGAGGCGTATTGGTGGAAGAATGCCGTGTTGGCGTCCCCCTCCTCCAACCACCTAATCTTGGCCAGCTGGCGCGCCACCGTACGCTCCAGGGAGGCGAGCCCCAGATAAGTGCTCTTCAACATTGCGCGAAGGGCGCGCTCATCCGGTGAAAGCTGTTTGTTCTCCATGGCAACGTCTAGGTGATAGACAATGACGCGCTGTCATAAGCTGCAGTTTAACCTATCCCACCTTCTTGTCGGCCCAGCTCATCAGATGCCTTGCGGTGCGTTTTCTTAGCCACAAGCCTCCGAAAGGGGTCAGGGTCGCCATCTATGGTCGTCCAGGCAGATTCCACCACTCCGTCAAAGCCGTCCACCTTCAGCCAGAACTGCTCGAACTGGAACCGTCCCCGCCCGGCTGCCACCGGGGTGCAGTCCAGGAGCTGGGGGCAGTGGTCAGAGATCACTGTCGAGAGGCAGCGCAAGGAGCAGCTGCCGTACAACTCCTCCCAGTCTGACGAGCAGAACACCCTGTCTAGGCGAACCAGTGTAGGTGTCTCCCGCTCGTTGGACCAATGGTCATATATAAGAAACATTAACACCAATATGCTTGGTGAACTTAAGCTTCATCTATTCAAATGCAGTTACAACAATAGCTGTAATGTCAGACAAAAGAGGAACCGGCAGAGAAATAGGAACACAAAAGTCATCAATTAGCCACCAGGAACGTGGTTAATGATAAGTAACCTCTGCTGTCAAAAGAGGCATAGCGACGCATAGCTCGCAACTCAACGTGTGCACTTGAACGAGAAACTGCATCTGCTTAGTCTTCAAAGCAATTGGAGAACCACCAAAAAAAACATAGTAGGTAGAAAGTGATCGACGATCAGAGTGATCACTAACCTAGGTTGCATGAGCAACACCATTCCGAGCATGAGACCCAGAAAAGAAAGCTGAGAGTGCCCTGCTCTGCTCAGCAAGAAAATGATGAAGGTGAACGAGAAATACTATGGAAGAATCATGCCAGCAAAGTTCTTATAGCTGTTCAAAACCTTGCTATGAAAAGAGATAAAATAAATTTATGTGTGACGATGACCGCTTTTGAATAAAAAAGGACTTGGACCATAGAACATGATCAAACTGATGCTGTGAGACTGACTCACTAGAGGGATAGGGGAGTTGTACCTATTTGCAGAGCCTACAACCATGTCAATGAGCTAAAGAAAGCTGCATGGTTGGTTTGGAAACATAAGAAACAGCGGGGACATGAAAAGAGGAAGTCAAAAGTATGCTTCTTCCCGTGACAGCAAGAGAAGTACTATCTGCCATTTGAACAGTGGTAAGAACAGCTAGGGCCTAGGGGGCTGCAGGATACAATAGACTGGTGGAATCAGAAGTCATATGGAAAGTAGCACCAGGTTCAACAATCCATAGTTATCTACCTGAGGAAGAAGACATGTAAGGTGGCTTCTGATGGCCAGAAGACTGAGCAGCGGAATAAGCAGAATCTGTGGGTGCAAATGCTGGAAACAACCAGATGATCTCCCCAGTGGCAGGAGCTGCAGATCTTCTTGCAAATGATGAAAACGAGCCACCAAAATCACTTGCACTTGAGCTCCAGGGAGCTCGAGAGGACGGTCACATCGATGATCATTGTCCTTCCCGTAACAGTAATACAGTATGGCTCCACATTTTCTTTCTTGGCACAATAGGTGCAACGAAGACGACCACAACATGCACCTGTAGAAGTTGCACCAGAAGCAGCAGCAGAAACTGGAGCACCACCAGCCCGAAATGATGGGCATGGCGGCAGATGCGTATGGTGGAGTCAGGGAATAGACACGGTGCCTGACAGCGCCCAAAGAAGACATCATTGCACCATTTTCCCCCTGGTTTACAATGTGAAGGATCTAAAAACTGCTGTCTCCTGAAAAAAACAAAGCGCTTGCCCTCCGAGAGGTGTCAGACCACGACTAGCTAAGTTGGCAGGAAACTGGCAGCGGGTCCACCTTCCAAGATGCAGCGCCAGGAGGCCACATCCCTGCAGTCTCTAGAAGCAGTGTCTGGTGAAGTTGTCATGGTCCTGCGCAAGGAGAGGCGGACAGCACTCAGAATGAGAGCAGAGTCCGCAGTGTCCTGGTCCTGTGCAAGGAGAGGATGGATGACACTCAGGGTCATGTTGATAGATTAAGAGTGGCTGTCTAAGATGGAATACTTCTTGCTGTCTCCATGACCATGCAACATAGAAAAGTTATGAAGGTCTTAGAAAGCAAATCAACATGTAGATAAAAGATGAAACGATTGTCAACGTTGAAATTTGAGCCTCAAGAACAAACACCTAATGACTAGAATTACATAGGGTACCAAACATAAAGTTTCTAGTGTTCCCAGTGATCATTTTCGCCTCCCACATAATGTTCGCGTCATCAGCTGTAATGTATGGATTTTATCACCTTTTTAATTGATGCAAACTTATCTTCTCTGTATTGCTTCTGTAGTTTCCTTGAGAATTTTTTTTTTTGCATGCCAATATATCCTATGACTTATTTTTGTGGATATGTTTTATTTTATTGGATGTATCTGGAAGCATATCTGCTAGTATCATTTGATAGTTAATGTCATCTCCATGAGGATTTTTTTCCATTCACTTCCATTCTAATGTGTGGATACAAAATGCATAGGTTCCACTCCCTTTGTGCATATATGGGTGATGATGACATGTTCAGTTCTGATCTTAGCGAAGATCAGCTGAGGCAGAGACTTGGTCATATGTCAACCACTCAGTGCCAGGTATTATTCCTCTTTTCTAGTTGTCCTTGTTAATGTACTTAAAATCACCAAGTTCTTGAGTGATTTCATTGCCCAGGAATGATGATAGATATAATATTCATTTTTTTCATTATCTTCTGGTGGCAGGGAACACCTTGTGATTCTCTCATGGTCCTTTTCCCCTTAATTTGATGCTGAACAATGGTTTTTGCCATTCATAGGTTTTGGGAAAACATTTTTTGTATTAAAGAACATGTCAGTGTCCTACGAAAGTACACAATATCTATGTCATTAACTTGTTATGTACGATGACAGTATCTTGGACTTAAAATTGCCAGACTTGGTGGCAGATAAACAACACAAATATAGACAGTGATGTTTTTGAAACACTTCACAAGTACCGGATAAGAAGGATATCTCTTGAGAAACTAATAATAACTAGTCATTTTTTAAGGGAAATTTTCCCCAAGTAGTGAACATTTCATCTTGCAAAGTTTTTTTTTTGAAAGATAATATATATTAAAAGCTAGCAAGCCGCCTCATTAAAAACCTTCCAGCCCCCTTAGGTACCCTGGTAAGGAAAAGAGTGCGTTAGAAACTTGCAGCCCACAAGTCACACCAAGTTATAATCAGCCCCAAGGCTGTGAACTAGAAAAGCAGGTGGCTCAGCATCCCAGGAAAACGACCCATCCTGTAGGCTTATGTATTTTGCACAAGAACGAGCCGCCTGGTTAGCCTCGCGACGAGCATGAACTAAGCTAAACTTTGTAAACAACAAACTCAGCTCACTAATCTCATCTAAGACCTGCTTGACTACTGAAAGGTCATTAGCTCTATTTTGCCAAAGTTGGACCAAATCTTCAGAGTCAACTTCAAAAACAACATTAGTGAAACCCCTGCTTCTTGCATACACAACAGCATCTCTAAAAGCAAGGGACTCCACCGTCAAAGGATCAGACACACCTCGGTAAGTCTTACCCGTAGCACCACGAAAGACCACCCCCTCACATGCAACAGCACCGGTAGCTGCCAGATTGTCATTGACATTAACAGCACCATCGGAATTAATTTTAACCACTCCATCAGGTGGTCTCTGCCACTTACATTCCGGCCTAGCAGATTTAGGAACACCCTTGTCCCTTGGTAACTCAAGAATCCGCAAGGTTTCCTTCACCATCTCCATAGTTTTAGCAGGACTAAAACCACTCTCACCATGAGTCAGATTATTTCTCGATGACCAGATCGAGTACATGACTGAAGTTATAATAGCTTTCTCTTGTTGGTTGAAAAAAGACTCGCACAGGATATCTTTTGCCCATGTCACTGGATGTAGCTTCGGCAATTTGACTAAAAGAATTTCCTTTGCGGCTTCCCAAAACAATTTCGCATGACTACATTCAATTAAAGCATGCATCACACTCTCAGATTCTGCTTTACACAGAGCACAGGTGCTGTTATCCATTATATGTCGTCGTGACAAAGTCCTATAGTCAGGAAGAATTCCTCGAAGAACTCGCCACCAAAAAACACGCACCTTAGGTACTACTGGCAGTTTCTATAATCGTCTCCATAAATCAGTATCATTTTCAGACGAAGACACAGAATGTCCATTATTATTCCTAGCCTCCTCCGACTGACGCGCTTCCATCAAGGACTTGTAAGCCGACCGAACTGTATAAATTCCAGATTTTTCTTTGGTCCATGCCAGCCAGTCATCACCCCCTGTACTCCTCAACGGAATACTGAAAATGGAATCAACATCTGGAGCAAAGAAGATCCCACGGATCAAAGGCTCATTCCAATCATTACTTGCAGTTAAAAGCTCGTTTACCATGACAAGGTCAGTTTCCTTCAGACGACCCATTGGCCTCATTGTCGCAGAGTTAGGGAGCCAACAATCTTCCCAAATCGAAATAGACTGACCAGAGCCCATTCGCTTTATAAGACCCAATTTCAAAGCCTCCCTTCATGCCAGAATCGCACGCCAGGTTTTCGATGCTGTCCTCGGAGCATTGGCAGTCATCAACTCCTGGTTATGGAGATACCTGGTTCGAAGAACCCGAGAACATCTTTCTATGATGAAGGTACAGTTAAGCTGATTGAAATTAAACTGCATGGGGACAAAAACCGTTATGAGCCAGCATAACAAATATCTGATAAATTGATTCATTGGCTCACTTCTTGGTGTTGTTCGTGGTTGCATTATGCACTCAGTTCCTTGAGTTTCTGACTGCTGTGGCTGCTGAATTTTATAACTTGCAAGTGTTTTTGTGTGCAGGTTATTTTCTCAATGGGGGATGAATATGTTCCAGAATATGTTGATAAGGAGGCACTTGTGGACAGGTAGAAACCTAAATGGAGTAAATGCGGATTCAGTGTGATATCATACTTAAGTTGCATGTTTCACTGCAGACTATGTCGAGCACTTGGAGGCGCAGAGAAAGTTGAAATAAAATGGGGAGACCATGCCCTCTCCAACAGGGTGCAAGAGGCAGTTCGGGCCGTTGTAGATTTTGTTAAGAGGGAGGGGCCCAAAGGATGGGACGATCCATGGAGCTAGAAACAGCAGTCATATGCAACTAGCCTATCTTTACCCCGTAGAATATCTTATTTTTGCATTTTTTTATTTATATACATGGTCCAGTTTTCTGTGTATAATATTTGGATTAATTTAATTTTATCACCTCAGCCCTTGTCTTATACAACTTGATTCTCGATCTTGTTCATGTCTGGACACTAAGGCACACTGTCCGAAGGCTGTAAGTTGTAGTGATAGTGTTTCTCAAATGTTCTTGTTTGTCGAGTCAGAATTGGTTTAGTGATGCCATCATAATCTTGCAGATAAATATATGTGCTACAGTTCTTCATGAATAAATGTATGAGATGAAACGTCACCATGGAATTTTAGGCAATTTTATATGCTCATTCAGCGTGACGGGTGTTACACTTTTACATGACAGCTTGTTCATAAACTGTGGACATCGCTGGTGTTATAGATTTCACAATTCACAATAAACCAATTGCATTTTCTTGATGATCTTTTATCTTATTGTATTTCTCATGTGATGCTATGAGAGCCTGTTCATAAACTGTTTTCTGATACGCTATGCTTCCTTTTTGGGTAGTCGGAATTCAATTTCTTTGCTTTTGTTTCAAAAATTAAAACCAGTACTTCCTCCATTTCAAAATATAAGATGTTCAAATGTATCTTAATATGTAGGTTCACCTATGTTTGAAATGAATTTACACACTAAAAGAAGTCTAGATATATTTTCTTTACATACCTAAAACAACTTATATTTTAAAACGGAGGGAGTACTAAGGAATCAAGTATTACTGCTTTTCTTGTACAACACATCTATGAAAGTTGTGGTACACCCAAAAAATCCATCCTTCTCTGGTTTTCCTTGATAACAAAGTTTAAATGGGTGAGCTATTCTTTTGTTCCGTCTCATATCTTCCTACTTCCTTCATTTTTAAATTAAATGTCATATATTTGTGTAGATTCTAAACATGTTTTAGTGTATAGATATATATAAATCTAAGTAAATCTGTGACATATTATTTTAGGAGTGAGTTAATTTTTCTTGATTTATGCTCAAGGTTTGTTCTCATCGTTAATGAGTCAACAAGAGGCTCTTTTCTCTCCCCCCAAGACATTCCGCCCCAAAAAGCTACTGTACGTATGATTTTTTTCAACCGTTGATGCTGTTTGTCCCCACCTGAAGCATCTCCATTATCATTCCTAGGATAGCCTTCTAGGTCTTTCTCTATCCGGATGGCGAAATTTCATCTACTCGTGTTTTGAGCATGTCTTTTTTTTGTTGGATTTGGCCTAACATTCATCCGGTGTTTCTAAGCTGATCCCAATAGGCTGAGTGTTGCCTGGAAACGCCGGATGGCGCGAAAAACAGGGTGGGCTAGAACTGTCGGCGATAGAAGGCCGAGTTCCCGCCTTTCTTTTCCCCTTCCCTCCATTTCCTCTACATTCCCCACCACAGCTCCCGCCAGTTCCTTGAGCTTCGCCCGCCATGTCGCCCAAGAAATCGCCAACCCTTGCACCACCGTTGGCGATCCTACGGAGTCAAAGCCAAGAAAGTCGAGAGCACCGCAGCTGAAGCTGGACGGCTGGTCCAATGCAGCCTGGGCAAAGGATTTCCGGCGGAGGAAAATTGAATCAGACGGCCAAAGGGAGAGGGAGGGGATGTTGAAGAAGAAGTTGGAAAAGGTCGAGGAAGAGGCGCAGGAGACCATGGAGGTGAAAGCAGCGTCCAGGCGCAACATGGCGTCTACTCGAGCGGCCATGGGCCATCCGCCTCTCCACGCCAGCCAGTACGACATACCATGGGGATGCCAAGCCAGCGTTGGATCTCTGCCGGACTTCTTATCGATCTTGCTGTCGCTGTTCTAGGAGATCCAGACGACTTTGATCCCAAGGTTCTCGGCATCCTTTGAGTTCGACGACAGATTCAACCCCAATGTGGTCTTCACCCACTGCCCTGCACCTTGCGGTCTGCCCGCCTTCAGCATCGACATCAACATGTTCTACACCGGATCTCCCGCTTATGTCGGGTCACCAACGTTGCGCCGCGGTCCTCTGGCCTTCGCCCAAAGCAAGGGGTCCGCCATCTAGCATAGCAACACGGACACCCGTAGCATGTTCGGCGGAATGTCAGGCAATTCCTACATGGCCGAGATGATCGTGTCCGGCTCCGCCACTGCTGAGAGCTCGTTCTTCATGCAGGAGCAGTCCCCCGCTGATGCTGAGCATGGCCTTGACTCAAGGATCTCGCCGATAGCTAGGTGGATGCCGGCTAGTACCAGACACAAGGAGAGGAGGACGAGGAAGCCGAAGAGGAAACCCCGGCGATGGTCAAGGTCAAGGTAAATAGGAAGAGTGTAACACCCCGTCCAAAAACAGGCCTCGAGGGTGTCACTCCTAGCAGCTCAATAGGATCTCTAGACTAGCCCTACAGACCAACATTAGTCTTTTCTGCGCACTTTGTCCTCACTCGTGGGCACCTGATACCCACTTCCCGGTCGGTCACCCATCCTCAGATTTCTCTAGGCTAAGCACTCTTAACCTTAGAGTTCTTTTTGGATGAGCTTCCGAAAAAGAAGTTGCAACTTGTTTATATGGTTATCCTATCAATCCTATTAAGCCATGTGCCAGAATCTCACAAAGAGGAAGCCTAAGACGACACCACCGTACGAGCCCCACATCAAGTGGACCGCCCTTGAGGATGAGTGCCTCGCCAAATCATGGAAGTCGGTGAGCCTCGACAGGATCACCGGTGTAATGCCCCGGAAAATATTCCGAAATAAAATTTCGTGTTATTTTCTTTTTCGCATCATCATAACATCATCATGCATATTTTATCCGTAAAATTATTTTATCAAACCATATTTTGTTTTACCAAATATCCATGTGGTTTTATTAAACCCGTCTCTCGTTCTTATTTTAAAATTAAAACAAATAATATTTCTCGCGGCAAAAGCTTTTCTTATTTTATAAATAAAATTAGGCTAAAGGCACGTCTAAAGTTTTGGTCTAAAACTAGCCTCATCTAGTCTACTTTGGACTAGATAAATAGTCCATTCTTCTCTTTTGCCTCCCAAACCCTAGCCTCCAAATCTGAACCAAATTGACCACCTCTTTCCTTTTCCTCCGCTGCCGCCAACCGCTGGAACAACACCCCACACCAGCAAACCCTAATTCTAACCAAACCTAAACCCGTTCAGAGCCACACCCCGCTGCCGCCAGGAACACACACACACCTGCACTCCGTGGCGGACCTAGGATTTTACCAATGGGTATGCCGGACAAAAAAAAGATGGCTATTTAGACGGTACCTATTTACCAATGCAATAAATAATTGTAAATTTGCATTTTGATACAGTATAGAGGCAATATACAACATGTAATTGAAAGACTAAACTTAAATAAGTCAAAATAACATATGATGTTCAGAAATATACATAAAATAAACTTACAGTTCTACTTGTTTGGCCTACGCTTCCTCATTCCCATGAAAGACTCAATTATATCATCTTCATCCACCTCAGAGAACATATATTTCTCAATGTACGTGACTAGACAATCATCCAAGAGACTATCACTCATCTTATTTCTTAACTTTGATTTCACTAAAGTCATTGCAGAAAACACCCTTTCGACAGTTGTCGTTGCCACCGGTAGAACCAATACCAATTTGAGAAGCAAATAAACCATATCATACACTTTATGCCTCTTTGTTTCAACAAGCTTAACCGAGAGGTCAACAAGACTCTCTAGGCCTCGGAAGCTATCGTCTCGTCTCATGTCAGCAATATAGTTATCAAGTTGCATTTCAAGCTTTAGCAAATAATTTTCCGGGATATCATTTGGATAGAATTGAGCTAGTCTGCATACCTTCTGTGCATTAAAAGAAGCAAATGAGTTTGAAGGATTGAAGGCCGACATACAAGAAAGTAACTCCATATTAACCTCATCGAACCGATTATCAAGCTCCTGGCTAATTTGATCGATCACACCAATGTATACTTCTCTTCTGAAGTGGTCATCATTTGTTTGGTTTCGGGCACGGTCATACCTTGTTGATTTTCCATAAGGCACATAATTACCATCCATCGAAGGAACTTCAACACCATGTTTGTCACAAAACAAAGTGACCCTCTCAAGAAATTGAACCCAACCATTAGACCTCAATCGTTGTATCTTGTCCTTTGCCCCATTAACAAGTGATATTGCATTAAGAATATCTTGTTCTCTTCTTTGCAAACACTGGGATAATTCATTTGTATATCCAAGAATCACAACCATCAAGTGTGCAAAGAAAACAAACTCAAAGGACTCAAATGCTCCAAGAACATAATGTATTCTTGTCCAATCATCCTTATATGAGTTATCATCTCCAAGATCGGTGAGTACGTCATGAATTGTGGAAAACATAACAACAATTTTGTATACAATTTTGAAATGTGAGCCCCACCGAGTGTCACCAGGCCTAGGCAAACCCATCTCTTGATTTAATCCACTCCTAGTTTCAAGTTCACCACAGTCAAGTGCTTTCTTGATACTATCAATCCTAGCATTTCGAAGCATGTCATGACGCTTACAAGAAACTCCAACAATATTCAACAACAGAGATACTTGATAAAAAAACTCACACAATCAGCATTTCCCTTAGCAAAAGCAATAAGAACTAGCTGGAGTTGATGTGCAAAACAATGTATATAATAAGTAGAAGGTGACTCTTGCATGATCAATGTTTTTAGTCCTTTAATATCTCCTTTCATGTTGCTAGCTCCATCATAACCTTGACCACGAATTTGAGACATAGTCAAACCATGACTAGCAAGTAAAGTTTCAATTGCATTCTTCAGTGATAAAGAGGTAGTAGCACCTACATGAACAACTCCAATGAAGTGCTCCCATGGCCTTCCTGATTGATCGACATAGCGCAAACAAAGAGCAAGTTGTTCTTTATGTGATACATCACTAGACTCATCAGCCAAAATAGCATGGGGCTCATCACCAAGTTCTTCAATAATTTTCTTTCTAGTTTCCATAGCACAAAATTGAATAATATCCTTTTGTATCTTTGGGCTATTTAATATGCAATTACCTGGAGCATTCTTCAAAACATACTTATGCACTTCTTGACTATTTTTTGCAAGAAACTCCAACAGTTCAAGGAAGTTCCCTTTGTTGGTAGAATCTTCACTTTCATCATGTCCACGGAATGCCAACCCTTGATGCAAAAGAAACTTGATACATCTAAGTGAATAAGTCAACCTTGTCTTGTAAAGACGAAGATCCTCATCAGTCCACTTCTCAATATGATAATCAATTGCTACCTTGGGATTTGTGAACCCAATGTATCTCTCTTGAGCTGCATTATGTGCCTTAGAATCCAGATGTTTCAAAACTGCTCTCTCTCCAATATTCCAATTTCTCCACCCATCAACAGTAAATGTATCTGGCCCAGTACCCTTCTTGAACAAGTAGCATACAAAGCAAAACACCGAATCCTTCTTGATACTATATTCAAGCCACTCATAATTGTACAACCATACCACATTGAATCGACGGTCTCCTTTTCCAATGTTTCTTTTTGGAAAAACATGTGTATAAGGTTTGAACGGGCCTTTAAGAATATATGATCTTCGAACTGCATCTTGATCATTAACATGATAACTTTGAATGAGATGTCTTTCACCTGGATCATGCGAGAGCTGATTGATATCATAAACTAGGGCTGGCGGTGGCGGCGGCGGTGGTGGCGGTGGTCGAGGCGACGATGATGGCAGGGGCGAGGGCATATGGTTCATAGTTTGTTCAATTACCCTCTCTTGCTCTTGACTATGCTCTTCCATCACAGTTTCAACCGAAGAAGGATTATTTGGACAAGTGATAGCTTTTTTGGCTGCGTGTCTCTTAAACAAAGATGCAATGTCTCCACTTTTCTTCATGACTGAAATTTTTCAGAAAAAATAGATAAGCAATTGATGGTGCATATGGCTTCTATTAATAAATCTCATATGTAATGCTAGAAAGCAATTGACTGGCTAATTGGCTACTATTCTTTAACTAAGTAGAACTATAGACTAGTGTCCTGGAACATACTACAGCTAACATAAGACCAAGGTAACAGAGCAAATTCAAGAAAAAAGAAAATAGTAATTAGATTAAAAAAGAGGATCACGATTGTCACAAACTTGCTGATTCGGTGATTCCCTGCTGCCGGAGAGGCCGGAGGTAGATGATGCTGATTCGAAAGTTCCAATCCAATCGGCAGTATTGTTGATGGCTCCTTGACGCCGGACGGCAATGGGCAAGAATTAAACCTGCTGGGCGTCGGCGTGTGGCGGCGTGCCCGTGGGTGAGATTATTTCTAGATCGATCGAAAGAGATCTCATGCAACTATCTCGCTCGATATCTAGCCTTTTTTGTTTGATGGATACAAACTAGCTAGCCACGGGTCTGTTTCTCCTGATAGATACGAACTAGCGCCAGGTCGGCCAGCCGGCTGTACGTTTCCTTCGCTCGCTAGTACTATATGTATACGGGCCAGACTGCAGGGTATGCCATGGCCTACCCGGCATACCCTGTAGGTCCGCCGTCACGCACGCACCCAGGTGACACACGACTCACCCTGAACCCAACATGATATACCACATGTAACCACACCACACATCACCAGGCCACACGACCCAACACAACACGCACGCATCGCACGCACAGGACCACCAACCCCGGGTGCCCCGATCGATCCCCAATCCCCGCATGCTCCCGATGCTCAACAGCCTCGCCGCTAACCTTCTGCCGCAGGCCAGCGACGCCCTCTCCTTGCCACCGCGACCTGGCCTACTCCAGCCTCCGTCGAGTCCGACCCCAATCTTCCCTCGTCGCTCGCCGCCTTCCCGAGCTCCTGCCCGCAGCTGCGCTCCGCTTCCCTGCTGCCTTCCGCCTTGCCCAGCCGTTCGCGCGCCCGTCGCTGCACGCGACGATGCCGTCCCCATGCTCTACTCCGACCTTGACCCCGCAGATCTCGCGACCTGAGCCCTGCCGGCCACCGACCATTGCCATGTGATCCGCCTCTGTTTCTTCCTGCGGGTGGGCCGCCCCGACGACCTCGCCCGTTCGACGCCTGAGGCCGCGCATCCCCGTTCTCGCTCTACAGCGTCGTCGACCTCGTGACTCCACGCGTGCTCAGCGGACCAGGAGCAAGCCCAGCATGCCTCGCGTCCTGCAGGTTCACCATCGGGAGCCCCTGTTTTTGCTGGTGTTCGTGTTGTCATACCTTCGGACAAGGCCTTCCTTTTGATGTGGAATTGTGCAGCCCTGAAAGTCTATGTTAATCTGATGTGTGGTTGAGGTGTGGCGCGATGCTAAGACCACCATTACCGGAACCAAGTACACCTTCGGTAATTGAAGGCGAAACACCAAGGCCTCCTTCTCTGAATCCGAAAACCGATCTCGTCGAACCCCAAGAGCTTCGAACCCAATGTGTGACTCCCTTCCCGATATCTTATTTTATAAATACAATATAGCTTGTTACATATTAAATCGTTCATGCTTGCATACATATATATTGTTGTTCGGGGATATATGGAGATTCATCTACTAAATAAATATGGAATATATGGGAGTGTTATTTGTCCTGTCCCGATTCCATTTAATATTGTGTAGCGAACCGATGCCATGATTTATCTTGTTAACCAACATTTAAATTGCGGGGTAGATAGATAACTCAAACCATAATATTTATTTGTCGGGATCCCGATTCCATTTAATATTGCTAAGTGGGACCGCATATTGGCATGCCATGCATCATATCATAAACATGCCGGATCTTTCGCCTAGTGTTAAATATTGCATCGAATGTTCTTTCTAGTACTTTGCTTCTTCACCGGATAGGACGACGAGTTGATGCGAGATGCGCCAAGCCTCCGGCTACCCGAATTTGTTCCACAGGCAAGCATTATCTCCCTTCTACCTATTTTGCATTTATAGTCTTTACTTCCTTCCTTTGATCTATTGCTATCCTTATTGTCGATGCTATAGTACCGTTCCTTTATTTACTTGCTCCACTATATTGCCTTGGGTATCCTATTGCCTTGTTTGATTAGCTAGTCCTATCATTGCGAGTCGTAGGCATGCTTAGTATTGCTCTCATATAGGTGGAACATTATACTTGGATATTGATGGTGATAAGATAATTAAATTGGTGATGTTGGTTATGGTTATGGTTTCACCTAATGATAAGGCCCCAACAGGGACCACCTTTGGGAACTGCTTGAGCCGACCTAGGACCCGTTTGTTCTACGATACCAGTTCTGAGTTGATCGCGCTAACCAAACGTGGGGGCCTCTGGGATCCCCCCTCAACTACCGGCGCTATTCGTATATCTAGAGGGTTACAAAATTGGTTTTCCATTTGGTGCATACGCATAATATGTCCTCGGACATGGGTTGAGTTGTGACATGATTTTGGTGGACTGCCATGGCTTGTATTGCATAAAACCGGGATATCGTGTCGGAGGTGGGATGGAGCTCTACAAGTTATCTTCTGATCATCGCTCGGCCGTAGACTCAAACGCTGTGCCACCTGGAGAATCAGCTCTATCTCTTGTGTGGGTAAAACATGGTAGGTGATGCCTCTGGATATGCGCGTAGTTATGGGACAGTTCTTGTTGTGAGATTCGTATGGCACGCATAATATGTTTCCTGAAGGGTTGAGCATGCGTTTGGGTACAGTAGTGCACCCCTGCAGGATAAATCTTTTCGAGAAGCCGTGTGTCCATGGTTGTGGACGCCTCAGGAGTACAATATCATGATCATAGACAATTCCACTAATGTTTTGCCTCTAATAATATGACTAGTAATTAGCCTTATCAACTAAACACCTGCTTAACTAAAATTGTCACTGTTTGTGTTCCGCAAGGGGACTTCCTCGACTGTTCTTCGAGGAGGAAATCTTCGGATGGATTATGTTTGGTGTTATATTACAGTTATCGTATAGTGCTCTCTTATCTCGCTCTAAGAGCCGAAGTTGTAGCGTGTCTCTATAAGTTAGATAGTGCAAGCTTTGCTGCCGCTGAGCCCACCATACCTATGTAGGCGAGGACCTCCGAATTCTAGTCTCGCCGTGTACTGGCCTCAGTACTGACCGCTCTCTTTCTGTTTTTCTTTGCCCTTCACCGGCACCCTATGGCTTCGACAGGTATGCGATTGACGACGTTAGCAAGGTTACCCTTCCGTCTTGGCCTGGGCAGGGTTGGACACCGCTTGGTTATTCTTAAGGACCCTTAGTCCCATTTGGGTCTTGTCCGTACTCGGATACTATCTTGCTTTCTTCTTGAGTTGTATCCTCATATTACACCTTTTGTATTCTTGACTCATTGAGTCGTTGTTGTATATATGTTTCTTGTGGATCATGTTGTAAACTATTGTGATGTAACTACTTGTAATCAAATCCACCCACACGAACGTGTCTGGTGGGTGTCTTTGAATCGCTTCTATGCGGATTTTGGCGGGAAATGCTAAGATCTGCATAGACCCGATTCGGGGGCATTACAAGTGGTATCAGAGCAAAGGTTTACGATACCCCACTGGTCCAGCCTGTAGGTTAACCTTGCCAATGGCCGATGTCTAGTGTCAAAACTATTTTGTTACAAATGCGTTGGATAGATCTGATTTTACTCCTTACCTCCATGCTTTCCCCTCTTATCTTTGCGTGTTTTGATCTGATCTCTTACCTTCTTCAAGTCCAGGATTTCTCGCTGTTAGGTTTTGTCGTACCTTTAGGGTTCTTCTCCCCTCCTTTTTGTAACGGTGGTGCTATATCTGGATTTCGCTCTATGTGACCTCTCTTCCTATGTTTCTTGGTGTCCTGCAACTTCTGTGGCGAAATCATCTACTTGAATCTTTGTTAATACCGAAAGTCAAGATCTTTAGTCTAAATTCTGAGAGTTGGTTGAATGATCCTTCTATTCATGTACAGAGTAATGCTTTGAGTGTGGGATGGAGAGCTACCATACTGTGGCATCCCGCAAAACCACTACTAGAAAATCGCGTTGTTTTTGTGCATTGCATCATCATGACCGCATGCTCATGTCATCATGCCACCTTGCATTAATGCATTATCATGTCATCATGCATATATTAGTCTAAAACTATTTTACTAAAAGCCCTATTTCATTTTATACAACGTCCCTATCTTTATTCAAATGCAAAACCTCGGTCTTTTCTGGATCTTGTATTTTATCTAAAACTATATTTCAAAACGTTTTGTTTTATAAAAATGATGATATATTTTTACCGGGGAGGCCGCCACCGGCCAAGCCCAAAGGGCCCAGCTGGCAGCAGCCTACTACCCGGCCCAAAACTAGACAAAAAACCTAGACCTAACCCTAATCCCTACCTGCCCTATCCAACTCCCCAGCAGCCGCCGCCACTCCCTCCAACCATCCCGTCTGTAGCGCACGCACAAGCTATGTGCACCCACATGCGACTGACCCAGTGCCCCGCTAGTCCTGGCCCACCACCCATCGGCCCCACCTCCATGTCTCCTCCACGCAAACCACCCCACCTCCCGTTCGTTCCCCTCTCCCTCGAAAACAACCCCAGAGCGCCGCCGTTGCTGCTTCCTCCCCTCGCCGCCGCCAGGAGCCTTCGCCACCGTCCCGCGACCGCGTCGCCCTCCTCCTCGGCAATCCCTCGCCCACCCCGCGCCTCCTCCCACCTTGGGCTCTGTCGCCGCCGCGTGGCCTCGGCTCGTACCCCGCCGGCCCTCCGTCCTCGGCCCATCACCGACCCCGCCTCGCGCAGGCCACCGGCCTCCCCTGGCCGCCTTCCCGGCCGCGACCTCCGTCGCCACGACGCAGCCTCGCCGAGCTCCTCCCCTTCCGCCTCTCCTCTCCGTCGGCCCACGCTCGCCCGTGTCCGCCCCCACCCCGCTCGGAGCTCCTCCTGTCGCCAGGGTCGCGCGACCACCTGCCGCGGTCGACCATGCCCTGCGCCGTCTCGCCTGCCTCCTCCTGCTTCTGGCCCTCCTCGCCGCCGGCCACCTCTGCAGCGCGCCGCCACCGCGCCTCTCTCTGGCGCCTCCACCGTCCTCCCCCGGTCCCCGTCGCCCCCCCTCGAGCTCCTCAGGCCGCCGTCAGAGTTCCTCAACCGCCTCTGTTGCATGGCCCCCGGCGTCTCCGCGGCGGTAGAAGACCCCGGCAGGGCGTACAAGCTCCTCTTGTTCTGCCCCGCAGGCCTCCCTCGATCCCGGGTCTCGGTGAAGTTGATTCGTCGTTCGACCGGATCCCCATCCAGATGCGTCCCTGGAAGCAGCTATAGACGAGATATGGAACCAGAGGCTCCAGCAGAACCCGTCGCTGTACAGCGGCACTAAGTTCCGGGATCTGGTGCGCCTACTGGTCGGAACTCGAGTGCTCCGTCCCAGAATCCGAAGGTGTCGAGAGTCAAGATCCCCGTCGACTGTAGAACCCGAAACATCAAGATCTCCATCTTGGACTCCAAGGACTTCCTCACGGACATCGAGCGCCAGGCTCGCCTCACGGATTCCGAAGCTTGTTCCCGGCGTCCGAAGACCCCCGATCATGGATCCACAGACCCGTTCCCGAAGACCGATCCCGCCGAACGCCGAGATCTTCAATCGGATCCGAGGACACCGAGACCCCGATGCGACAAGTACTTCATCCCGAACGCCATGACCGTCGACATGGCCCGACTACCGCGGATGCGACAAGACCTACCTCCGTTATCCGAGAACGATCCCGTCGAGACCGATCCCGTCGAACCCCGAACCCCAGATCCGGACCCCGAGACCCGACCCCGAACCCCGTCGAACCCCCGGATTCCCAAGATCTGCCGAACCCTAATGTGTGACCCTTTATCCGAGCCCTATTTTATAAATGCCATCTATACAACTTGCTGCATATTGAATTGTCACACTCGCATGCAAATTATCATGTGGTTTGGGGGCCTTATGCCGATTCACCTCATAATTAAATATGGGGCCCATATGCGGGCAAACCTAGTCTCATATTGACCTCATTTAAATTGCGTAGCGAACCGGTGCTATATTTTGGCCATGTTAATACAACATTTAAATTGCGGGGTACCTAAATAACTTGAACCATCTAAATAATTGTCGGGACCCCCGGTTCCGCTTAATATGACCTAATTGCATCGCACCTTTGCCATGTCATACATCATACATGCATCATGCCCGATCTTCTGCCGTTGTATTAAATATTGCATCCGGTGTTTATTCTAGTGTTTTGGTTCTTCGCGGATAAGGCCGTTGAGTTGATGTGAGCTTCGCCCCGATCTTCGGTTGAACCTTCGGCAGTGTTTTCAGGCGAGCATCTCCCCCTTTCTACCTATCTTACTTTTATAGTATTTATTCCCTCCTGTTGATCTTTTGCTATCTGTGTTGCGTTGCTCTAGCTTTCGTACCCATGATATCCCTCGCAGCCTTATATTGCCTTGGACACATCCTATTACCTGTTGTTTGGTAGATAGTTGGACTTACGCGTCGTAGTCGCCTGCTCAAGTGCTGTTGCGTGTCGTCAAGTGCCACAGTTGTTGGTGTATTGCCGCATGTTGATGTTGAAGATGATCATGGCTTTATTTATTGCTCACTTTAATTATTGTTTAAACAACTAAAATTGAAGTAGGTAAGCAGAGGCACAGGTGGGCAATAGATGTTATTTGGTTGTTAACCGTCCACTTGTGTCCCGTAGGACCCCGAGTGCTTGATACCTGTTCCTTGATTTATCGCGCTATCCACATACGGGGAATTATGGGCCCCCCTGAGCCAGAGCTTGATTCATTCTTATTTCTTGGGGCCACAAACTAGTTTGAGGTTTTATTTACGATCCTGTACTTATGCCATGCTTTACTGCTTTATTTACGATTGTGCGAGGAGCACACTGTACTGTTTAGGTAAGCGGAGTGTTTTCGCGGTATCGACAAGCCCCGTTTTGGGGTTCCCAGTCGTTTACAGCCATTGACGCAAACCTTGAGTCCGTCTCGGAGTCAGCTAGCTTCGTTGCGGGTCTACTCAATGGGGTGGCCCCCTGAAATATTTCTAAATTCTGTGATTGCTTTGTCGTGAAAGCCTCGTTGGGTTTTGATTTGGTTTTTCCGAGGTTGATCGTGTGTGTGTTGCTATTTGTGCACCCCGGCCGGGTTAAAACTTTCTGAAAGCCGTGTCCGCGGTTATGGACGACTTGGAGCACAGTATCTCGATCATAGACAACTATAACTAAAGTACCGCTTTTAATTTGACTAAGTAATTGACTAGTAAATAGTGCAACACTCATGGAATGGTTAATAAAACTTCCAACGAATGGGAGGGGTTGTTCGTCCGCTTCCTCGTCGGTAAGCGAGGAGGAGGATGGATCTGGTGATATTACTGTTATAACTGTTGTCATTAATTCACGAACATCCGTCTATCTTTGGTTAGGCGGATGGTTAGCGAGTATCTATAGAACTGTTAGGGTTTATCTTTTGCTGCAATTGCGTCACCCCAGGTTGTGTCCCCTTTAGAGGCATAAAGACTTGCTGAGTACCCTTAGGGTCTCACACGATAAATTATTGGTTCAGATGAACAGGTACACTCGCAGGACGGATACTGGGTGGAAGAGGCTGATGATGTGGGCAACGATCGTTCGGTGTAGAGATTCCGGGAACGGGGATCCGTGAGATCTGTGGGCGGGATGTGCTTACTTCTGGGCATCTTATGCCGATTTGCTTCTTATCCGTACTCAGACCTTGTTTGCCGCTTCCGCCTGATACTCTGATGTGTGATGTATGAGGAATTATCCTAAAATATTATATCTATCTAGGTCATTTGAATCTTGCCGTATGGCGTTGCTATATTTCCTTTCTTTCTAGATGGAATGGCTCTGATGTACTCTTGTATGGTGGCTTGCATACATACTCATTTGTGTATGTAGTTGATCCCTTCGCCTGCCGATTACGCCGCCCATACAGGTCCCGATGAATTGGAAGTGGTTAGGACGGCCGAAAGGTCTACCCGTGAGTGGCTTTTGGGGCCCCACCGTACTATTTCAACCACTACCGTTCATCCAGGCTTGTATCTAGGAGCGTAATTCACCGAGGTAGTTACAATTGGTATCAGAGCCAGGTTTCGATCCTGGGACCTGTGGGTTATGGGCCCACCACGCTTCCGCTGCGCCACTCTGTAACACCCTCAAAATCGACCCTATGCAAGTTTTAGCGATTCCCGCCAAACCCGCATAGAAACGATTCAAAGGTGCCCACCAGGCACTTTCGTGCGGGTGGAAAACGAAGTAATAACATTACACAACAGTCCTCGATGGAACCCACAGAACAGATATATACAACAGCGACTCAATGAGTCAAGAATACAGATATAATATTCAAAGATCCAAATCACCTTGAAAATGATAGAGCGTCCGACTACGGACAAGATGCAAATGGGGCTAAGAGCCCTGAAGAATAACCAGTGGCGTCCATAACCCTGCCCAGGCCAAGCCGGAAGGGTAACCCTGCTAACGACGTCGATCTCAAAACCTGCTTAAACAAAAGGGGTGCCGGCAAAGGGGCAAAGGAAAAAGAGGAGCGTCAGTACTGAGGCCAGTACACGGCGAGACTAGAATTCGGCGGTCCTCGCCTACATAGGTATGGTGGACTGAAGCGGCAGCGGCAGCATGCACTAAACAACCTATAGAGACTCGATACAACTGGCGGCTATCAGAGAGGGGTAAGAAAGACCTATTCGGAACCATCCTGATACTACCATCAAACAAACCCGTCCTGGTGTTTCCCCCTCGAGACCAACGAGGAAGTCAACCGAGGAACTCACACCGTTGGCAGTTTTATTTATTCAGTTATCGTTGCAGTAAATACTAGTCAGGTATAGATAATCATCCTGATAAAATAAGCAGTGGGCCATTTTAGTTAACCATTCCGTTGTAGTTGCGACACTTACTAGTCAAATACAATTAGCATGAGATAACCCAAAACCCAGCAGTTGTTGGTACTTTTATTTAGCCATTCCGTTGTAGTTGCAATACTTACTAGTCAGATACAAAGGTCGCAAGCGACACCCAAACAAGCAATTGTTGGCAGTTTTATTTAGCCATTCCATTATAGTGAAGCTGATTACTAGTCATTATAAAGTCAAATTTATAGCACTACTTTAGTTATAGTTGTCTATGATTGAGATACTGTGCTCCAAGTCGTCCATAACCGCGGACACGGCTTTCAGAAAGTTTTAACCCGGCCGGGGTGCACAAATAGCAACACACACACGATCAACCTCGGAAAAACCAAATCAAAACCCAACGAGGCTTTCACGACAAAGCAATCACAGGATTCAGAAATATTTCAGGGGGCCACCCCATTGAGTAGACCCGCAACGAAGCTAGCTGACTCCGAGACGGACTCAAGGTTTGCGTCAATGGCTGTAAACGACTGGGAACCCCAAAACGGGGCTTGTCGATACCGCGAAAACACTCCGCTTACCTAAACAGTATAGTGTGCTCCTCGCACAATCGTAAATAAAGCAGTAAAGCATGGCATAAGTACAGGATCGTAAATAAAACCTCAAACTAGTTTGTGGCCCCAAGAAATAAGAATGAATCAAGCTCTGGCTCAGGGGGGCCCATAATTCCCCGTATGTGGATAGCGCGATAAATCAAGGAACAGGTATCAAGCACTCGGGGTCCTACGGGACACAAGTGGACGGTTAACAACCAAATAACATCTATTGCCCACCTGTGCCTCTGCTTACCTACTTCAATTTTAGTTGTTTAAACAATAATTAAAGTGAGCAATAAATAAAGCCATGATCATCTTCAACATCAACATGCGGCAATACACCAACAACTGTGGCACTTGACGACACGCAACAGCACTTGAGCAGGCGACTACGACGCGTAAGTCCAACTATCTACCAAACAACAGGTAATAGGATGTGTCCAAGGCAATATAAGGCTGCGAGGGATATCATGGGTACGAAAGCTAGAGCAACGCAACACAGATAGCAAAAGATCAACAGGAGGGAATAAATACTATAAAAGTAAGATAGGTAGAAAGGGGGAGATGCTCGCCTGAAAACACTGCCGAAGGTTCAACCAAAGATCGGGGCGAAGCTCACATCAACTCAACGGCCTTATCCGCGAAGAACCAAAACACTAGAATAAACACCGGATGCAATATTTAATACAACGGCAGAAGATCGGGCATGATGCATGTATGATGTATGACATGGCAAAGGTGCGATGCAATTAGGTCATATTAAGCGGAACCGGGGGTCCCGACAATTATTTAGATGGTTCAAGTTATTTAGGTACCCCGCAATTTAAATGTTGTATTAACATGGCCAAAATATAGCACCGATTCGCTACGCAATTTAAATGAGGTCAATATGAGACTAGGTTTGCCCGCATATGGGCCCCATATTTAATTATGAGGTGAATCGGCATAAGGCCCCCAAACCACATGATAATATGCATGCGAGTGTGACAATTCAATATGCAGCAAGTTGTATAGATGGCATTTATAAAATAGGGCTCGGATAAAGGGTCACACATTAGGGTTCGGCAGATCTTGGGAATCCGGGGGTTCGACGGGGTTCGGGGTCGGGTCTCGGGGTTCGGATCTGGGGTTCGGGGTTCGACGGGATCGGTCTCGACGGGATCGTTCTCGGATAACGGAGGTAGGTCTTGTCGCATCCGCGGTAGTCGGGCCATGTCGACGGTCATGGCGTTCGGGATGAAGTACTTGTCGCATCGGGGTCTCGGTGTCCTCGGATCCGATTGAAGATCTCGGCGTTCGGCGGGATCGGTCTTCGGGAACGGGTCTGTGGATCCATGATCGGGGGTCTTCGGACGCCGGGAACAAGCTTCGGAATCCGTGAGGCGAGCTTGGCGCTCGATGTCCGTGAGGAAGTCCTTGGAGTCCAAGATGGAGATCTTGATGTTCCGGGTTCTACAGTCGACGGGGATCTTGACTCTCGACACCTTCGGATTCTGGGACGGAGCACTCGAGTTCCGACCAGTAGGCGCACCAGATCCCGGAACTTAGTGCCGCTGTACAGCGACGGGTTCTGCTGGAGCCTCTGGTTCCATATCTCGTCTATAGCTGCTTCCAGGGACGCATCTGGATGGGGATCCGGTCGAACGACGAATCAACTTCACCGAGACCCAGGATCGAGGGAGGCCTGCGGGGCAGAACAAGAGGAGCTTGTACGCCCTGCCGGGGTCTTCTACCGCCGCGGAGACGCCGGGGGCCATGCAACAGAGGCGGTTGAGGAACTCTGACGGCGGCCTGAGGAGCTCGAGGGGGGGGGGGGGGGGAGGGCGACGGGGACCGGGGGAGGACGGCGGAGGCGCCAGAGAGAGGCGCGGTGGCGGCGCGCTGCAGAGGTGGCCGGCGGCGAGGAGGGCCAGAAGCAGGAGGAGGCAGGCGAGACGGCGCAGGGCATGGTCGACCGCGGCAGGTGGTCGCGCGACCCTGGCGACAGGAGGAGCTCCGAGCGGGGTGGGGGCGGACACGGGCGAGCGTGGGCCGACGGAGAGGAGAGGCGGAAGGGGAGGAGCTCGGCGAGGCTGCGTCGTGGCGACGGAGGTCACGGCCGGGAAGGCGGCCAGGGGAGGCCGGTGGCCTGCGCGAGGCGGGGTCGGTGATGGGCCGGGGACGGAGGGCCGGCGGGGTACGAGCCGAGGCCACGCGGCGGCGGCAGAGCCCAAGGTGGGAGGAGGCGCGGGGTGGGCGAGGGATTGCCGAGGAGGAGGGCGACGCGGTCGCGGGACGGTGGCGAAGGCTCCTGGCGGCGGCGAGGGGAGGAAGCAGCAACGGCGGCGCTCTGGGGTTGTTTTCGAGGGAGAGGGGAACGAACGGGAGGTGGGGTGGTTTGCGTGGAGGAGACATGGAGGTAGGGCCGATGGGTGGTGGGCCAGGACTAGCGGGGCACTGGGTCAGTCGCATGTGGGTGCACATAGCTTGTGCGTGCGCTACAGACGGGATGGTTGGAGGGAGTGGCGGCGGCTGCTGGGGAGTTGGATAGGGCAGGTAGGGATTAGGGTTAGGTCTAGGTTTCTTGTCTAGTTTTGGGCCGGGTAGTAGGCTGCTGCCAGCTGGGCCCTTTGGGCTTGGCCGGTGGCGGCCTCCCCGGTAAAAATATATCATCATTTTTATAAAACAAAACGTTTTGAAATATAGTTTTAGATAAAATACAAGATCCAGAAAAGACCGAGGTTTTGCATTTGAATAAAGATAGGGACGTTGTATAAAATGAAATAGGGCTTTTAGTAAAATAGTTTTAGACTAATATATGCATGATGACATGATAATGCATTAATGCAAGGTGGCATGATGACATGAGCATGCGGTCATGATGATGCAATGCACAAAAACAACGCGATTTTCTAGTAGTGGTTTTGCGGGATGCCACACATACCACTACTATTATCATTCGCCCTTGTACACTGAGTGGTAGAACCATACAATTTTACTCCTTCCACGGAAATTAAAGGTGGCCTTATCTCTGATATCTCTACTTCTGCCTTTGCCTCTCCGGAGTGTTCTTCCGAAGAACGTGAGCAACCTTGTTAGTGGTGTCGCAGCCATCAACCCGACGCAAGAAGGTCCGATCATCAACCCCCTTCCCCCCGGTGTCTTTGCTTGGATCTTGGGACGCGATCCTTGTTAGTGGTGTTGAGTTGTAATTTCCGAAATAAAATTTCGTGTTATTTTCTTTTTCGCATCATCATGGCATCATCATGCATATTTTATCCGTAAAATTATTTTATCAAACAATATTTTGTTTTACCAAATATCCATGTGGTTTTATTAAACCCGTCTCTCGTTCTTATTTTAACATTAAAACAAATAATATTTCTCGTGGCAAAAGCTTTTCTTGTTTTATAAATAAAATTAGGCTAAAGGCACGTCTAAAGTTTTGGTCTAAAACTAGCCTCATCTAGTTTACTTTGGACTAGATAAATAGTCCATTCTTCTCTTTTCCCTCCCAAACCCTAGCCTCCAAATCTGAACCAAATTTGCCACCTCTTTCCTTTTCCTCCGCCGCCGCCAACCGCTGGAACAACACCCCACACCAGCAAACCCTAATTCTAACCAAACCTAAACCCGTTCAGAGCCACACTCCGCTGCCGCCAGGAACACACACACCTGCGCTCACGCACGCACCCAGGCGACACACACGACTCACCCTGAACCCAACATGACATACCACATGTAACCACACCACACATCACCAGGCCACACGACCCAACACAACACACACGCATCGCACGCATAGGGCCACCAACCCCAGGTGCCCCGATCGATCCCCAATCCCCGCATGCTCCCGACGCTCAACAGCCTCGTCGCTAACCTTCTGCTACAGGCCAGCAACACCCTCTCCTTGCCACCGCGACCTGGCCTTCTCCGGCCTCCGTCGAGCCCGACCCCAATCTTTGCTCGTCGCTCGCCGCCTTCCCGAGATCTTGCCCGCAGCTGCGCCCCGCTTCCCTACTGCCTTCCGCCTTGCCCAGCCATTCGCGCGCCCGTCGTTGCACGCGACGATGCCGTCCCCATGCTCTACTCTGACCTCGACCCCGACAAATTTCGTGAACCGAGCCCTGCCGGCCACCGACCATCGCCATGTGAGCCGCCTCTGTTTTTTGCTGCAGGTGGGCCGCCCCGACGACCTCGCCCGTTCGACGCCTGAGGCCACGCATCCCCGTTCTCGCTCTGCAACATCGTCGACCCCGTGACTCCGCACGTGCTTACCGGACCAGGAGCAAGCCCATCATGCCTCGCGTCCTTCAGGTTCACCATCGGGAGCCCCTATTTTTGCTGGTGTTCGTGCTATCATACCTTCGGACAAGACCTTCCCTTTTGATGTGGAATTGTGCAGCCCTGGAAGTCTATGTTATTCTGATGTGTGCTTGAGGTGTGGCGTGATGCTAACAAGATGGTGGTGTTGGGAACTTTGCATCCTCGACTAAAGTCTACAACATACAAGGATGAGGAGTGTGACAAGGACATCATTGTTGTTCTCGATAAGATCTTCCTGCGACCACCGTTACCGGAACCAAGTACACCTTCGGTAATTGAAGGCGGAACACCAAGGCCTCCTTCTCGGAATCCAAAAACTGATCTCTTCGAACCCCAAGAGCTTCGAACCCCAATGTGTGACCCCCTTCCCAATATCTTATTTTGATAAATACAATATAGCTTGTTGCATATTAAATTGTTCATGCTTGCATACATATATATTGTTGTTCAGGGATATATGGCAATTCATCTACTAAATAAATATGGAATATATGGGAGTGTTATTTGTCTTGTCCCGGTTCCATTTAATATTATGTAGCGAACCGATGCCATGATTTATCTTGTTAACCAACATTTAAATTGCGGGGTAGATAGACAACTCGAACCATAATATTTATTTGTCGGGATCCCGATTCCATTTAATATTGCTAAGTGGGACCGCATATTGGCATGCCATGCATCATATCATAAACATGCCGGATCTTTCGCATAGTGTTAAATATTGCATCGGGTGTTCTTTCTAGTACTTTGCTTCTTCGCCGGATAGGACGACGAGTTGATACGAGATGCGCCAAGCCTCCGGCTACCCAAATTTGTTCCACAGGCGAGCATTCTCTCCCTTCTACCTATTTTGCATTTATAGTCTTTACTTACTTCCTTTGATCTATTGCTATCCTTATTGTCGATGCTATAGTATCGTTCCTTTATTTACATGCTCCACTATATTGCCTTGGTTATCCTATTGCCTTGTTTGATTAGCTAGCCCTATCATTGCGAGTCGTAGGCATGCTTAGTATTGCTCTCATACAGGTGGAACATGATACTTGGATATTGATGGTGACAAGATAATTAAATTGGTGATGTTGGTTATGGTTATGGTTTCAGCTAATGATAAGGCCCCAGTAGGGACCACCTTTGGGAACGGCTTGAGCCGACCTAGGGCCTGTTTGTTCTATGATACCAGTTCTGAGTTGATCGCGCTAACCAAACGTGGGGGCCTCTAGGATCCCCCCTCAACTACCGGCGCTATTCGTATATCCAGAGGGTTACAAAATTGGTTTTCCATTTGGTGCATATGCATAATATGTCCTCGGACATGGGTTGAGTTGTGACATGATTTTGGTGGACTGCCATGGCTTGTATTGCATAAAACCAGTATATCGTGTCGGAGGTGGGATGGAGCTCTACAAGTTATCTTCCGATCATCGCCCGGCCATAGACTCAAACGCTGTGCCACCTAGAGAATCAGCTGTATCTCTTATGTGGGTAAAAAACGCTAGGTGATGCCTCTGGATATGCGCGTAGTTATGTGACAGTTCTTGTTGTGAGATTCGTATGACACGCGTAATATGTTGCCTAAAGGGTTGAGCATGCGTTTGGGTACAGTAGTTCATCCCTGCAGGGTAAATCTTTTCGAGAAGCCGTGTGTCCATGGTTGTGGACGCCTCAGGAGTACAGTTTCATGATCATAGACAACTCCACTAATGTTTTGCCTCTAATAATATAACTAGTAATTAGCCTTATCAACTAAACACCTGCTTAACTAAAATTTTCACTGTGTGTGTTCTGCAAGGGGACTTCCTCGACTGGTCTTCGAGGGGGAAATCTTTGGATGGATTAAGTTTGGTGTTATATTATAGTTATCGTATAGTGCTCTCTTATCTCGCTCTAATAGCCGAAGTTGTAGCGTGTCTCTATAAGTTAGATAGTGCAAGCTTTGCTGCCACTGAGCCCACCATACCTATGTAGGCGAGGACCACCGAATTCTATTCTCGCCGTGTACTGGCCGCAGTACTGACCGCTCTATTTCTGTTTTCCTTTGTCCTTCGCCGACACCCTTTGGCTTTGACAGGTATGCGATTGACGACGTTAGCAAGGTTACCCTTCCGGCTTGGCCTGGGCAGGGTTGGACACCGCTTGGTTATTCTTAAGGACGCTTAGTCCCATTTAGATCTTGTCCATACTCGGATACTATCTTGCTTTCTTCTTGAGTTGTATCCTCGTATTACACCTTTTGTATTCTTGACTCGTTGAGTCGTTGTTGTATATATGTTTATTGTGGATCCTGTTGTAAACTATTGTGATGTAACTACTTGTAATCAAATCCACCCACACGAAAGTGTCTAGTGGGCGTCTTTGAATCGCTTCTATGCGGATTTTGGCGGGAAATGCTAAGATCTGCATAAACCCGATTCGGGGGCGTTACAACCGGCGCGAAGCAAAACTTGAAGAACTACTGGAGGCTTGCAAGCATGCGTTCGATGAGCGCAACCTAGTGGATCTAGAGTTCAATAAGGTCCACATGGATCGCGACGAGAAGGCCATGATGAATCATTGGGGGATTGTGCAACAAGCGTGTAGCAAATGGCATGGGGATCCAAGAGGAAATCAAGCATCTCCCAATAAGTGGAACTAGAATGGAAAAAAGGTAATGCAATTCGCAGATCCTGCGTCGAGTTCATGCCATTTTTACTGACACTTTGCTTTGTAGCTATCCCGTGCTCTTGCCATCACTACTAGGAAAACATTAATCAGTGGCGTATCCTTTTTGGCCTTCTATGGTGCATATTAGATGCATCATTGTTACGTCACCACTGATGAGAACTTCTGTGGCGCATTTTGAAATGCGCCACAGAAGTCATGATACTTCTATGGTCATTCAGCCCCATGCGCCACAGGCCGTTGTTTAGTGGCGCATTATGGCAAATGCGCCACAGAAGTTGTATGCGCCACATAAGGTTAAAAGGGATGCACCACTGGTGTGTATTTTAGGTATTGAAAAACAGTACTGGTCCATAATCAGGTGTTATACACGTATTATACAGGTATTATACACGTATTATACAGGTATTATACACGTAATAGTAGAAACAATATATTTCACTTAGTATATGAAAACAAACATAATACAAACATGAATATAGTGCCATCACACTACTTAGAGACCGATCGAGGTACACAAGTGGTTATCATATTACAATACAAGTAACAAGTGGCGAATATTTATACAAGTGTTGGTACAAAGTTCACCATCTCACATTACAAATGAAGTGGTCACTGCCTACACTAGAATCAAACAGAATACAACTGTGATGACGGTGAGCAAGAGCAAGAGCACTAGCAATATCTTAATCCGGTTCTCCTTCCATAGGTGGTTCCTCCACTTGGATAACGTCTCCTCTCGAGTCGCGTATCCTTTTTAGTTGTTGTTGCTGAACTTGTTCACCTATTTATAACAGTCCTTCCACTCATCGTAGACTCCTGGAACCCAACCCTTGTACACCACGTACCACTTCGTCATCTCTATAGATAAGGCATATTAGTATATCATGCAACAGAAAGAACTAAATTGGTTCACATGCATATATGTTCACATAAACTAAAGCAAAAGATTAGAAAACGTAAAAGATAGCACATCGATCAAAATCATAGAAGTTCAACGACAACGACCACAATAGTGAAGTTTACAACATACGAACATAGTAGTATAGTTTGTGACACAACACTACACACAGACATCTATGATAATTCTAGGCGCACACATCGATAATTGCCGAGAACTGCTAACGCTTGGCTTTGGGAACGGTAGATAGCCATCCTTCATCATCCATGTCCTGTTGTCACCCTGCTTACGAATAATATTTTCAATCTCCCTCTTAGTCAACCCTCTGTTGTGTATTAGGACCCCTGCCCTTGTGTTGACATCTTCCATGATGATTTCCGACAACTTAACCTGGATGCGATGGAAGTCTTCTCTACGATCATCATCGTCGCTTTGCGCCAAATTTTGGCCCATGCTTGGAGAGTAAATGGCAGAGTTAGGTTCTGTAAATCCCGAACAAACCCTTTAAGGTGATGCATGATGTAGAAGGCCTCCTTGGCGCTGCCAGTATCCAGATCCTTGACGCAGGGGAACTCGAGCACGTGCTTGAACACATGTTTGTCATCCTTGAAACATTCACCCTTGCTGACAAAGGGGCATCCCTTTCTAGCGTAGCCCTCGAGAGCCTCATTCAGAACACCCCTTATTCTGGTGTAGTCTTTCTTCTTCTTCTTCTTCTTCTTCTTACTCCACGAGTCGAAATACGTTGCTATCGAGTACTTTGTGGAAATGACGATGAGTGTGTAGTATTTGTCTTTGCACAACACGATTGAAACAGGATGTTGGAAAAGGGCAAAGGAAGAAAGCTATAAGAAAACCTAAGTTACCAATGCTAGAGGGTGTGTGTACTTACTCGGGAAAGAGGCAAAAGAAGCGTGTTCGTCCTCTTGTGGTCCACCATGAACTTCTAGAGGTACGCTGTCGCCATGGCACCCGTCTCTGATCCTTCCCTCAACTGGCTATCACGCATGTAGTAGGTTTGATCGTCAAGATCAAATCTTAGCTTCGGCATGAGAAAATCTGGCTTGCTCACGTTGTATACACTTGCAGAATCTAACACACCCGATCATCATGTGGTGCTTCGAACAACAAGCTTTAGCAACGGTGCTTACTAAGGATGAACACTTTAAAACTTGAAATTTATGTGCATGAGGGATCATCTTATAATGCTACCGTCGTTAACTAAGCAATACAAGATGCATAAAGGATTAACATCACATGCAATTCATAATATGTGATATGATATGGCCTTTCTTCTTGTGCTTCCGATCTCCATCTTCAAGCACGAACATGATCTCCATCATCACCGGCATAGCGTCAAGGTCAATGGCGCCGTTTCATGGTTATCGTCCATCAGCTCCAACTATTACAACTACTTTGAATAGACACGCGGGTCTTAACAGAAATAAAAGACAACCATATGGCTCCTGCCGGTTGCCAACTTACAATAAGGAACATGCATACATCAAATATAATCACAATCATGGCCATATCACATCACAACACACCCCTGCACAAAAAAGTTAGACGCCTCTAATTTTCTTTGCATATTTTATGTGGTTTGGGGATTTCAATAAGTGTCGATCTAATTTACGAACAAGAACCACAACGTTGATGTTTGAACTATCAAGTGCCCGTTGTAAATTGGATCTATACTATAATGGGAGAGACAGACACCCGCAAAGACACTTATGCAATACAAGTTGCATGTTGAGCGTGGAGCAAGTCTCATGAACGATGTCATGTAAGGTTAGCCCGGGCCGCTTCATCCCATCATACAGCAAGATGCAAAGTACACAAGAAGCAAATGATAATAAAAGCACTGCCACCCACAATGACCATTGGGTTCTACTCGTGCAACAGATCTACATATAGACACGGCTCTGATACCACTGTAGGGGTTCGTAGCATGCAAAACAAATTTTTTCTACCGCATGCAAACAAACAAGCCAAGATCTATCTACTAGATTGTAGCAACGAGTCGATAGAGCAACTCACCCTCGAAGATTCCAAAGCGGTTAACGAGAGCAGATTCTCGTGGGTGATGTAGTCGTACTCTTGCCGATCTCAAGATCGCGTAGACGATCCTTCCGGTGCCGCGTTTTGGCAGCGCTTCCGCAGTCGTTCACACGTTCGATACTCGATGAAGACCTTCCTCTCCCTTGTTCCAGCAGGCAGCGAAGGTTGTAGCACTCTCCTCGCGATTCCGGCAGCACGACAGCGTGGTACCGGAAGTAGAGGGAAGATCTCGCAGGGCTTCGCCTTAAGCCAGAGCGAGTATGGTGGACTATGAGAGAGGCCTTGGCGATCTAGGGTTTAGAGGGAACCAAGGGGTGCAGCTTGGCCGGCATCTAGGGCTTGGGGAAGCCCCAATTCGGCGGCTAGGAGACACCCTAGAGGCGGCGGCGACTTCCAGGAGGCCGGCGGCTAGGGCCAGGGTTTGGGTGGTGTTGGGTGTAGGGAAGAGGGGCATCCCTGCCCCTTATTTTATAGGTGGGAGGGCGCCGGTTGGGAGGAGGGAGTCCTCCCCCAACTCGGCCTCCTTGGCCGGCGGGTGGAGGGAGGAGGACTTCCTCCCCAAGTAGGTTTCCTACTCTCCCTCCACCAAGCAAACTTGTCGTTTGACTTTTCAAATTGGCGTTTGACTTTTCAAACTAGGATTTGATTTATCCCTTTATTTTTCCCAGCCATGATACCTAGTACATGATGCAACCATTCCACATTGTCATGACACATTCATGTATCCTTCCCCTCCGGAGTGCCGGACCTTTCGGAACCTTCTAGAACATTCCCGATGAAAACACCGGAATCATTCCCCAACTCCGAAACAGGACTTTCCTTATATGAATATTATTCTCTGGACCATTTCGGATCTCCTCGTGATATACCGAATCCTATATGAGACTCCAAACAACATTCATTCTCTTACTCATAATTCCATAACTACTCAACAACATCGAATCCTTAAGTGTGTCTCCCTACGGTTCGTGAATTATGCGGACATGATCGAGACACTTCTCCGATCAATAACCAATAGAGGAATCTGGAAATTCATATGGCGCCCACATATTTCTACGATTACTTTGCGATCGAATGAACCACTTACATACGATACCAATTTCCCTTTGTCTCACGATAGTTTACTTATCCGAGGTTTTGATCATCGATATCTCTGCATACCTAGTTCAACCTCGTTACCGATAAGTACTCTTTTCTCGTTCCCGTGATATGTGATCCCTTGTGAGCCAGTCACATGCTTGCAAGCTAATTGGATGACATTCCACCGAGAGGGCCCAGAGTATATCTATCCGTCATATGGATGGACAAATCCCACTCTTGATCCATGTGTCTCAACCCAAACTTTCCGAACACTCAATGCCACCTTTATAGCCACCCAGTTACGGTGTGGTGTTTGATGTCATGAAAGCATCCTTCCGGTGATGGTGATAAGCATGATCTCATGGTCGAAGGAATTAGGTTACTATGTGTCAGAAAGTTTATAGCAATTGAACTATTAAAATGACTTGATCTTTATGCTACGCTTATCTATAGGAGTATGTCCATCATATCATTCTCCTAATGATATGACCTTGTTATTAACAACATCTCAAATGTTCATGATCAAGAAACCATGGTCATCTATTAATCAACAAGCTAGTATTATAAAGATGCTTTACTAGGGACTCTAAATTAGTTTACAAATCACACAAGTATTAATGTTTCTGGTCAATACTCTTATAGCATGAATGTAAAAATTTATCATAAACAAAAAGATATAATAATAACTACATTTATTATTGCCTCTAGGGCATATATCCAACAGTCTCCCACTTGCACTAGAGTCAACTAATCTAGATTACATGGTAATATACCGAACACCCATGGCAGTTTGGTGTTGGTCATGTTTTGCCCTCAGGAGAGGTTTAGTGAACGGATCCGCCACATTTAGATCTGTGTGTACTTTGCAAATCTTTATGTCACCATCTTGGACATTTTCTCGAATAGCGTGAAAAAAAATCTTGGTGTGCTTCAGCTTCTTGTGTGACCTTGGTTCTTGCGCATTGGCTATGGCGCCCATGTTATCACAGTAGATAGACATTGGGTCCAGCGCACTTGGAACCACACCGAGCTCTGTAATGAACTCCTTCATCCATATCGCTTCTTGTGAAGCCTCCGAAGCAGCTATGTATTCCGATTCAGTTGAAGATCTCGCCACAACGCTTTGCTTTGCACTCCTCCAGCTAACTACTGCACCATTCAAAGTAAATACGTATCCAGATTGAGATTTAGAATCATCCGGATCGGTGTTCCAACTAGCATCGGTGTAACAATTAACAACGAGCTGTTCATCACCTCCATAAGAAAGAACCATATCCTTAGTTCTTCTCAAGTACTTAAGGATGTTTTTAACCGCTGTCCAATGATCCACTCCTAGATCACTTTGATATCTGCTAGTTAAACTAACAGCATATGCAATGTCGGGTCTAGTACATAGCATGGCATACATTAGAGATCCTATGGCTGAGGCATAGGGAGTCTTACTCATCCTTTCTCTATCTTCAGCCGTTGCTGGACTTTGAGTTTTACTCAACGTCGTATTGGGTAACATGGGCAAGAACCCTTTCTTGCTATTTTCCATTCCAAACCTCTTTAGAACTTTGTCCAAATATGTACTTTGTGACAATGATATTAGGCGTCTCAATCTATCTCTATAAATCTTTATGCCTAATATGTAAGCTGCTTGGCCAAGATCTTTCATTGAAAAACTATTATTCAAATATTCCTTGACACTATTAAGAAGGTCTACATCATTCCCAATCAACAATATGTCATCTACATATAGTATTAAGAATGCTATAGAGCTCCCACTCACTTTCTTGTAGATACAAGCTTCTCCATAAGTTTGTATAAAACCAAAACTTTTGATTACCTTATCAAAACGTTGATTCCAACTTCAAGATGCTTGCTTCAATCCATATATGGACCGTTGAAGTTTGCATACCTTGTTAGCATCTTTAGGATCGACAAAACCTCTGGGTTGCATCATATACAACTCTTCATCAATGTCTCCATTGAGGAATGCTGTTTTGACATCCATCTGCCATATCTCATAATCGCAATATGCAGCAATTGCTAATATAATCCTTACAGACTTTAGCTTCGCTACTGGTGAGAAAGTCTCATCGTAGTCAACTCCTTGAATTTGTCGAAACCCTTTTGTGACAAGTCGAGCTTTATAGACAGTTACATTACCATCAACATCTGTTTTCTTCTTGAAAATCCATTTGTTCTCGACAGCCTTCCAGCCATCTGGTAAGTCCACCAAAGTCCATACTTGGTTTTCGTACATGGATCCAATTTCGGATTTCATGGCGTCTTGCCATTTATTGGAATCTGGGCTCATCATCGCTTCCTCATATGTCGCATGGTCATCGGTGTTGTCCACCAACATGACACTCATAACGGGATCATACCAATCAGGAGTTGTACAAGTTCTCGTTGACCTGCGAGGTTCTGTAGCAACTTCAACTAAAGTTTCATGATCATCATCATTATCTTCCTCTCTTATTGGTGTAGGCACCACAGGATCTTCTTCCGGTGCTGCGCTACTCGCAAGTTCGAGAGAAGGTTCAACAACCTCGTCGAGTTCTACTTTCCTCCCAGTCACTTCTTTCGAGAGAAATTCTTTCTCTAGAAAGGATCCATTCTTGGCAACAAAGATTTTGCCCTCGGATCTATGATAGAAGGTACCCAATAGTTTCCTTCGGGTATCCTATGAAGACGCATTTTTCCGCTTTGGGTTCAAGCTTGTCCGGTTGTAACTTATTTACATAGGCTTCGCAACCCCAAACTTTAAGGAACTACAATATAGGTTTCTTCCCAAACCATAATTCATATGGTGTCGTTTCAACGGATTTAGATGGTGCCCTATTTAAAGTGAATGCGGCTGTTTCTAATGCATAACCCTAAAACGATAGCGGTAAATCTATAAGTGACATCATAGAACGAACCATATCTAAGAGAGTTCGATTATGACGTTCGGACACACCATTATGCTGTGGTGTTCCCGGTGGTGTCAATTGTGAAAGTATTCCGTATTTTTTTAAATGCTCGCCAAACTCGTAACTTAGATATTCACCTCCACGATCAGAACGTAGAAATTTAATCTTCTTGTTATGTTGATTCTCCACCTCACTTTGAAATTCCTTAAACTTCTCGAAAGTTTCGGACTTATGTTTCATGAAATAGATATACCCATATCTACTCAAGTCATCCGTGAAGATAAGAACATAACGATAACCACCGCGCGATGCTACACTCATTGGACCACACACATCGGTATGTATGATTTCCAATAAGTCCGTAGCTCGCTCCATCATACCAGAAAATGGAGTCTTAGTCATTTTACCCATCAGACATGCTTCGCATCTTTCAAGTGATTCGAAATCAAGTGATTCAAGAAGTCCATCGGAATGGAGTTTCTTCATACGCTTCACTCCAATGTGACCAAGACGACAGTGCCACATATAGGTCGAGTTATCGCTCAATTTCAAAGGTTTAGCTTCAATGTTACTAATATGTGTATTTCCACTATCGAGATTCAATAAGAACAAACCATTTATCAAAGGTGCATGTGCATAAAACATATTACTCATATAAATCGAACAACCATTATTCTCGGACTTAAACAAGTAACCGTCTCGCAATAAACATGATCCCGATATAATGTTCATGCTCAACGCAGGCACCAAATAACAATTATTTAAGTATAAAATTAATCCCGATGGTAGATGAAGAGGTAGCGTGCCGACCGCGATCACATCAACCTTTGATCCATTTCCAACGCGCATCGTCACCTTGTTCTTCGCTAGCTTCCGTTTATTCTGCAGCACCTGTTTCGAGTTACAAATATGAGCAACCGAACCAGTATCAAATACCCAGGCACTACTACGAGTACTAGTGAGATACACATCAATAACATGTATATCAGATATACCTTTCTTCTTGATGTTGCCGTTCTTCAAATCCGCCAAGTACTTTGGGCAATTCCGCTTCCAGTGACACTCTCCCTTGCAGTAAAAGCACTCAGTATCAGGCTTAGGTCCAGCCTTGGTCTTCTTCGCCGGTGCGGCAACTTTCTTACCACCCTTCTTGAAGTTTCCCTTTTGCTTAGACTTGCCTTTCTTGAATTTGGTGGTCTTGTCGTGGGAATGGTCACGGCAGATGCTGCAATCGGAAGCGAGTAGTAGAACGAGGGGCAAGGGCGGCCAGCCATCTGTGGTGCGAGATGAGGGCGGAGACACAGGGTTTTACCCAGGTTCGGCCCCCCGGAGGGTAAAGACCTACTCCTGCTAGATTGTATTATGATGGTGGTACAATGGGACGAGCTCGGCGGCTAGGCGGCGAGTCGCTTGGGTGTATGATGGAACGTACCTCTACACGCCCTGTAGGGAGGTTTATATAGACTCACCTCCCTCTAGGGTTTACATATCTCAACCGAATCAGTTAAGGCTTCGGTACTCGTTTAACCTAATCCGACTGGGCCTATCTATTCGCCTGGGCCTTCAGCTTCCAGTCGCTTGGATCCACACCGGGCCTTGATCCAGTCGCCGTCTTGCAGGCCCACTCGTCAGGTCGTGGGCCAGTCGAAAACGTCCTGCTGGGTATACCCCGGCAGGCATATCCCCATCAGTAGTCCCCGAGGCCGTCGTCGATTGGACGCAGGTGGTTGCTGGCAGTCGGAGCATACGGCTTCAATGCGGACATCCAGTCGAATTGGCGGCGGGCTCCTGAATAAAGGAGGAAACTAGTCATTCTGGTCACAACTTTGGCGAACGGGTCGGCGAAATATTCAGTCACTGTTGTAGTGATCGGGTCGGCGAGCCGAGTGGCTGAAGTTGGACCGTCAAAACGCAGTCAAACTAGCTGTTGGGGTAATCCAATGGTAACTTTTGGCGTAATCACCGCGTAGTAACGGCTCCCTGATTTGGCGGGTAACAACCGCAATATAAAGGGAATGGTAGGCGATCGGAGAACCACCTCCTCGTCATTTCCTCCGATTGCGTGCACCGTCGTTTTCCTCCGCATCGCGATCTAGCCGAACCGAAATCCTCCGACCCCCACGAATCCTTCCGCCAATGGCCCCCTCCACCGAACCATGGGGCAGGTCCAAGTGCACGAGAGCGCAACTGGCGTCCTTCGAGGAGGCCGGGATCCTGCGCGCCGGCAGGTGGCGCATCCCTGCGGCCGGAGAGGTGACTCCGGACCCGCACGAGGGAGAGTTCGTCTGCTTCACCAGCCACCTAGAGCGGGGGCTGGGATTCCCAACATCTCTTTTCTTCCGGCGCTTCTGCGCCTTCTACGGGATCCAACCGTCGGACCTGGGCCCGCACAGCATCGAGCAGCTCGCCATTTTCGTGGCGTTCTGCGTGTGCTACCTAGGCTGCAGGCCCTATTTTCCCGTGTGGCAAGATCTGTTCCACGGGCGGATCAGTCGCGAAGAAGCAGGCGGCCCGATGCTTGCCGCGGGGGCCTGACGTTTCAATTGAAGTCGAAGGCCTGCTTTTTTGATCTGATGCTACCTGCCAAGGCGGCGAGTGAATGTAAGAAGTCTTGGTTTTACGTCACCGAGGCGACTCCAGACGGCGAGGTGGAGATCCCAAGATACTCCGCCGACCGGCCCAAACCACGCCGACTCCAAGTCGGCAAGCTTCCAACAGACCAGCGGATGGTGGTGGATGAAATGCTTCAGACCATCCGCGGCCTGAAGAAGAAAGGTCTCCAGCCCATCAACTTGTACAACTGCTGGCTCGGGCGGCGACTCGTCCCCTTGGCCTGCCGTGACCACTACATGTACGAGTACACGGGCCGAGAGGACTCGACGAAATCCTGCCTCGCCGAGTGGCAACTCAAGGATTACCTCCTGGCGTTGAAGAAGATCACCCAGGCGGCGTACCTCGACGCGAAGGCTGGGGTTGCCCCCTACACCGCGAAGCATCCAGCCCCGACGGTAAGTCATCTTTCTATCATTCGCAGTCTCAGTTAATGCTGTCGCGGTTATACTGATATTGTCTTATGCCTATTGCAGTTATTTCAAGTGGTGGAAGGGTGGCTTCCGCCTGCGGACGACGAGAATTCGAGCTCGTCCGTCCAGGAGGGGGGCGAATCGCCTACAGCAAGGGGCGGCATCAAGAGTGACAGGAGCGGCAACGACGACGAATCCGAGGAAGAGGTCGCCTCGCTGGTCCGGAAAACTCGCGGACATCGGCAACGTGAGCTCGAAGCGAGCAAAAGCCTCGAACATCATGACGATGACGACGACGAGCTCCCCGAGCACACCTCGCGTCGCGAGGCCACTCCATCGAAGAAGAAGAAGGAGGTGAAGGCCCCTCCAAAGAGGAAAACGAAGCCAGCGAGACAGGCATCTCCGCCTCACTCGCCAAGCAGCTACGATGCCACCAGTCTGGCCAGGGGTGAAGCGCCACAGACGATGGCGGCGCCAGATATCACCGCCGTCCTGAGCGAGGTGCCTCTGGCCTCGATGCCTCCACCGTTCGCCCCAGTCTCTGGGTCGGGAGCTGCTCCGGTCGTGGCAGCTTCGCCGCCCAGGGAAGCTCCCGCCGGAAACGTTTCGGAAGCTCCTGTCGCGGCCTCGACGACGAAGAATCTGTCCGTGTCTTGGGCGCACGATGTCCTGGAGATGGGCCTTAGTCGGCGACTGGGCCCCGAACTGGAGAAGCCGGCCGGCATCCGCACGGGGCTACGGTTCATTCCAGTCGCCAAGTGAGTTTTGTTCACCTGCTTTATTTTTCCTCATAGTCGAACGACTTTGCTCATATTATCGATTTGCAGGACTGGGGTTAAAACGATAGGCCATCCGTTCGTGGCCAAGGCGCCGCCAGTCGTCGCCGAGGAGGACCCCTCTCGGAAGAGGAAGTCTGACGAGGTCACTGCCCCCACAGACGGTGCCAAGAAGGCCAAGAACGACGAGGTCGTCACGGTGTCTGACGACACGACGGTGGCCCCGAGTGATCCTGCGGCGGTGGCGGCCTCAGCAATCAAGGAGGGTGCTCCTTCGCCAGGGGTGACCGAGCCGGCCTCTTTTGGTGCCGGCGCGTCCATCACAACCTTCCTGCGCTTCATGGACCGAGCGGCCACGACGAGTGGTACCACACCATCGAGCCGCTCACCTGGAGTCGCCGAGACGGTGGTCGAGCAACGGCGCGGGCATACTCCGGCCCTTCTCACCTCCGTGGACGCACTACAACTTCATGGCATGCTGGGCGCGGCCATCCAGGTATGTCCAGTCCCCGAGGATCGGGCCACTGAATTGCAGTGGTCAGATTCTTTTAGTGTTGTACTTTTACTTCTTGCGCCCAGTCCCCGAGTGCGCATTCGCTGAGTTTCAGCGGGTGGGCGCTCAGTACTTTTGATCGCCAGTCCCCGAGTGTCTAGTCGCTGAATGTAGGCACTTAGGTTTTTGATTGCCAGTCCCCGAGTGCGCATTCGCTGAGTTTTAGCGGGTGGGCGCTCAGGTTTTTGATTTTGCTAACTGTTTCTCTTTTGCACAGGGTTTGCAGCGTGAATCAACCGACCGGCTGGCTGCGAAGTGTTGCGCGGAGAAGGAACTTGTCGCCGTTCAAGAGGCGAACAAGGGACTCCAAGCGATTGCTGCGAAGGCAGAAGAGGTTCGCCAGGACCTTGTCTCGGCGAGTGAGCTGACAACGGCGCAATCGGCGTTGAGTTTGGCGGAACAACGGATCGCCGACCTTAAGCGCGAGATAAAGTAAGCGAGGGAGGAAGCGACCTCGGCGAATGGGCGAGCCAAGGCTGCTGTTACGGCTGCCGCTGAGGAGCGTAAGGTTTCCGACGCCCTTGTTGCTGGGCTTCAAGATGATTACTCCGCTCTTCAAAACTTCATCACGGAGCTCTCCCTCCCTTTGATTGGTGAGTGTGCCTGCCTCTGACTGTAACATATGCATTGTGTAATTTTTCATGTATTCACTATCACCTTCTGTCCGCAGGTCGGATCATTGATAGCGCGGAAGAGGCGAATTTGTTCGACGCACGACAATGTGTAGCCATGCTGCTCGACTCGGCCACGTTGTCGGCGACATGTATACGGGCGTATCTTCAGGAGATGTCACCCACAGAAGTAATTCCCAGCGACCTCGTCGAGGTGTGGCGATACTTGGAGAAGGCGCCGTCGGTCGTCGAGTTCATGACGCGATCGGCGTTCCGGCGCGGAGCAGCGACGACGCTTAGCCTTGGGCTCGCTCACTTCCCGGAAGACTTTGACCTGGACGACATGATGAGTGGCTACCCGTCGTCGACTGGCTCAGTGGAGATCTCCGAGGTCCTGAAGTTGACGGACCGCGCCGCGGTGTACTCCGAGCGCGTCTGGGCGATGAGCGACCTCCTTCCTTATCAGGAGACGGTCGTCGCACCCAACGACCCCGAGGCGCAGCACTGGGACTTCAAGATCGAGCAACCCTTCCGTGCGGCGATGGTGGGTGAGCTGACGACGTACCCGTCAAACCCGTACACTCCCTTTATCGCAATCGCAAGGGTGGCGGCGAGTCGTCGTCGAAGCCTGCGGAGTAAAATATTGTGCCCTAGGGCGTTAGTAGCAGTTCTACCGTTGGGCATACTTTGTATTTTGTGACAATTGCGACATGCTATAATGAGATATCATGTTGTTTTGTGAATTGTCGTGTGTTTCTGATTGAGGGTTGAACGAGTACCCGAGCGCGTCCGCCCTTTTTTATGGGGTTTACCTCGTTTGTTATGTGTTTGTGGTTTTGAATGTTTTGTTATTGAGGTCGACTCGCCCGAACTTGGAAAGCCAGTCGCAAGGCGACTCCCATGAGTGCTCTGTATTTCACCGTTTTCCCTTGCGCGAACGAGGTCGGGTGGCCGAGTCCCCGAGCGTGGTACTTGGTTGTTCTAGGCGCGACTCGAGGGTGGCTGAGGATTTGGCGCATTAGGGTGAGCGCATCACTCCTGCCTGGCCCGTCGGGTCAGTCGCATGGCGAGTCCTGGGCATGCTCTCATACTTGGCGTTTTCCCTAGCCGCTCGCGCTGAACTGGTCGTCAGTCCCCGAGCGTGGTACTTGGCCGTTCGAGTCGCTGTGTCGAGGATGCGGAGGATCATGGTCGCTGTGAGAAGCGAAGGCAGTTGTCTTGGCTCGTTGAGCCAGTCGACCTAGGCGACTCCAATGGGGCTCCGAGTAGGCGTTTTTCGTGGACGTTACAAGACCTGGGGTAACCCAGTGCCCTTGTAGCGCACTACTTGGCTATGCCGATCGCTGTACCAGAGGTTGACTTCTGCAGTTAGCTGGACGCTGTTATTACGAGTGCGAGTGGCACAAGACACGGAGAGTAGACGCAATTTGCGGTAACCAACTCTTTTTATTTCATAGCGACTGGAGGATACATATGTGGGGTTCTAGGAGTAGAACTTCCGTAGGAGGTTTACGTTCCATGGTCGCTGGACGTCGAGTTTGCCGTCCCCGTGGACGTCGATGAGGTAGTAGGCGTCGTTGCCGAGTACTCGCCCGATGGCGAATGGTCCCTCCCACGGGGGGGGGAAAGCTTGTGCATGCCTTTCTTGTCCTGGATGAGGCGCAGCACCAGGTCGCCTTCTTGGAAGGTGCGAGTTTTCACCCACCGGCTGTGGTAGCGGCGGAGTCCTTGCTGGTAGATGGCGGTGCGTGAGCGAGCTAGGTCGCGTGCCTCGTCGAGTTGATCGACTCCATCCTATCGTGCGAGTTCGTTCGCAGCCTCCGTGTAGTGGACGACCCTTGGCGAGTCGTGCTCGAGGTCGGTGGGCATGACTGCCTCGGCGCCGTACACCATGAAGAAGGGGGTGAACCCTGTCAACCTGTTGACCGAGGTGCGGATGCCCCAGATGACGGAGGGTAGCTCCTCGACCCAGCACCTGGCGGTGCGCTCGAGTGGTACTTGGAGCCACGGCTTCAGGCCGTGGAGGATGCTTTGGTTGGCCCGTTCCGCCTGTCCGTTGGACTCCGGGTGGGCGACTGACGCGAGGTCGAGCCGGATGTGATGCTCCTCACAGAACTCGGCCATGGCTCCTTTGGCGAAGTTGGTGCCGTTGTCCGTGATAATGCTGTTTGGGAACCCGTAGCGATATATGAGCTCGCGTAGGAATTTGGTTGCGGTCTTCCCGTCGCATTTCGGGACTGGCTTGGCCTCCACCCACTTTGTGAATTTGTCGACCACGACCAGGAGGTGGGTGAAGCCGGAGGGGGCCTTTTTGAAGGGGCCTACCATGTCCATACCCCACACGGCGAATGGCCAGGTGATGGGTATTGTCTTGAGCGCTGAGCTCGGCACGTGTGTCTGGTTGGCGTACTTCTGGCACCCGGCGCACCGCTGGACAATGTCGACGGCATCGGCGTGTGCGGTGGGCCAGTAGAAGCCGTGCCGCATATCCTTGGCGACCAGAGAGCGGGCGCCGGCGTGGTGGCCGCAGTCGCCGGAGTGGATGTCGTGGAGGATCTTGCATCCTTCGGCGGGTTGGACGCAGCGTTGGAACACGCCGGTCACGCTGCGCTTGTGGAGCTCGCCGTCGATGATGGTGAAGGATTTGCATCGGCGTGCGACCATCCGGGCGTCTGTCTCATCTGCCGGCAAGGTGCCAGCCTCCAGGTAGGCGATGTACGGCTTGGTCCAGTCGTCTGGCTCGACGATGAGTGCGACCAGGGCTGCCTCTGGTTGCAGCGGGACTCCGATGTCGATCTCCCTTGGGGGAGATACTGATGGCTTGGTGATCGTGTCGAGGAAGACGCCGGCGGGTGGTGCGAGTCGAGCCGACCCGATGCGATAGAGTGCATCAGCCTCCTCGTTCTTCCGCCTGTCGATCCACTCGACGGAGTAGCCTGCGAAGTGTGCCCCCAGCTTGTCTACTGCTTGGCGGTATGCCGCCATGGTGGGAGAGACGGTGTCGCAAGTGCCGGCGACTTGTCCAGCGACGAGGTCGGAGTCTCCGTAGTAGCCTAGGTGGTTGACGTTCATCTCCTTGGCAGCTCGCGTGCCGTGGAGTAGTGCCTCGTACTCGGCCATGTTGTTGGTGCAGGGGGTGAAGTCGAGGCAGAGGACGTAGCGGAGCTTGTCGCCCTTCGGTGAAGTCAGCACGATCCCTGCTCCTGCGCCGTCCGCGTTCTTGGAGCCGTCGAAGTGCAGGCTCCAGTAGTGGAGGTATGGCAGCTTTTCTGGCTGCTGGGCCTCTTCCAAGTCGGCGATGAAGTCCGCTAGAGCCTGCGACTTGATCGCTTTTCGTGGCTCATACTTGATGTTGTGGACGCCGATTTCGACGGCCCACCTGGAGACTCGCCCGGTCGCCTCGCGGTTGCGGATGATGTCCTGCAACGGTGCTGAGGAGACGACCGTGATCGGGTGCTCCTGGAAGTAGTGCGGTAGGCGCCGCTGTGCTCTAAAGACCGCGTATACCAGTTTCTGGTACTGCGGGTATCGCTGGCGCGACTCGTTGAGGACCTCGCTGATGTAGTACACCGGTCGCTGTACCGGGTGCTCCTTTCCCTCCTCCGGCCGCTCGACGACCATGACGGCGCTGACGACGCGCTCGGAAGCCGCGACGTAGACCAGCATGGGTTCTTTGTCGACAGGAGCATCGAGTAGTGATGCTGCGAGTAGCACCTTCTTGAGGTCGCGGAGTGCGTCGTCCGCCTCCTTATCCCACTGGAAGGTGGGGTTCTTTCGCATCAGGCGGTATAGGGGCATCGCCTTTTCGCCCAGTCGGGGGATGAAGCGGCTGAGAGCCGCGACTCGCCCGGCCAGCTTTTGGACGTCGTGTAGGCACTCGGGTTTGCCGAGTCAGGCGATCGTGTCGATTTTGGTGGGGTTCGCCTCGATCCCGCGCTTGGAGACGACGTACCCCAGTAGTTGCCCTGCTGGTACACCGAAGGTGCATTTGCCTGGGTTGAGCTTTATCTTGTATTTCCGCAGGTTGGCGAATGTTTCCGCCAGGTCAGCGAGTAGATCGCCCCAGCGAGCGGACTTCACGACCACATCATCAATGTAGACGGGGATATTGTGGCCAATTTGGCTCGCGAGGCACTCCTGCATGCACCGCTGGTAGGTCGCCCCGGCGTTCTTGAGGCCGAAGGTCATGGCGGTGTAGCAGAATGCTCTGAATGGCGTGATGAACGCCGTCTTCTCCTCGTCTTCAACAACCATTTTGATCTGGTTGTACCCAGAGTAGGCGTCGAGGAAACACGACTCCGAGCCCGCGGTGGAGTCGATTATTTGGTCGATCCGCGGGAGGACGAACTGCTCCTTCGGGCAGGCGCTGTTTAAGTTTGTGTAGTCGATACACATCCTCCAGGTTCCATTCTTCTTCTCGACCAGGACTGGGTTTGCCAGCCACTTGGAGTATTTGATTGGCTGGATGAAGCCTGCAGCGAGTAGACGCTGCACCTCCTCGGCGATAGCTCGGTGGCGCTCTTCATTGAAGGGCCGCAGCGACTGCTTGACGGGTCGCACTTTGGGGTCGGCGTTTAGTTTGTGCTCAGCGAGTTCCCTAGGGACACCAGGCATGTCAGAGGGCTTCCATGCGAAGATGTCCCTGTTCTCACGGAGGAACTCGATGAGCGCGCCTTCCTAGGCTGGGCTCATGCCCGTCCCGATCGTCACCGTCTGGCTGGAGTCGCCTGGGACCAACTCGACGGTGCGGGTGTGCGTCGTTGCCTCGAGGGCTGAGGTGTTTGCGCCCTCCGAGTTGGGCTTCTTGAGTATGGTGGGGTCGTCGTTGTTGACCCCGCTCGCGTACTTGGCGAGCTCGTCGGCGTGGTTGGTCTCTGCCGCGATGACGGTGTCGGCGAGTTCGGCTCCTTTGGCTTCGCACTCGGCGGCCATGGCGGGGTCGCCGTTGATGGTGATGACGCCGCACGGCCTGGGGAGCTTCATCGCGTTGTACGCGTAGTAGGGCGCTGCCATGAACTTGGCGAACGCCTGGCGCCCTAGGACGCAGTGGTAGGGGCTGTCGAAGGGTACCAGCTCGAAGATGATCCGCTCGATGCGGAAGTTTGCTGGTGTGCCGAAGGTGACTGGCAGCGTGACCTTGCCGATCGGGTACGCCTTCCAACCGGGGACGATGCCGTGGAACGTGGTGTAGGTCGTTTCGACCATCGACTGCGGGAGCCGTAGTCGCCTGAAGGTGTCCAGGTACAGGATGTTGATGGAGCTGCCGCCGTCCATCAATGTCTTGGGGAGCCAGTAGTTGCCCACCTTAGGCTTGACCACCAGGGCGACTCGGCCTGGGTACTCGATGCGTGGCGTGTGGTCCTGGCGGCTCCAGGTGATGGGCTGCTCCGACCAGTTGAGGAACAGGGAACGTCCACCTGGGCCACCGCATTGACGGCGACGGCACGGGCGATGACCTTCTTCTCGCGCTTCGTGTTGAAGCATGTGAAGGTATGGAGTGAGCCGGTCACATTGCCGAATTTTCCGCCGTTTGGCGGGTTGTTGTCGGGGTCCTCCCGCGCTCGCCGTGCCTTCTCAATCTCCCTGAGAGTGTGGCAGTCGGCGGTCGTGTGCGTGGCGGGCTTCCCTTCCCTACTGTGAAACGCACAAGGTTGGTTAAGGAGGGCCGCGGGGTCGAACCTTGGTTTCGCCTTGTAGTTGCCGCCGTCGTGGCGTTTCCCTCCATCGTGGCGGAAGCTCTTGGGCTCGCGCTGTGCGTGCCCGGCGTTGGCGATGAAGTCGACTCTCCCGTCACTGCGGCGCTTGCCAGTGAGGCGAGTGTTGCTGTAGCGGAGGTCAGACCGTCGTCCTTTATCGTTGCCGCTCGTGCGGCGTTGGCCTCCCGACTCGTCGTCGGTTTCCTGGTTTGGATCATCCTCCGTGTACTGTTTGGCGATCTCGAGGAGGTCCGATATGTTGTCGAGCGTGCGAGAATGTCGTTTGAGCTTGGCGACCAAGGGCTCGTAGCGGCACGAGGTTTTGAAGCAATGGATCGCGGTGTCCGGGTGGATGCCGACCGCGTTGTACCATAGTTCTTGCCGCCGCTGGACCCAGTTGCGGGTCGACTCGCGGGGTCCCTGGACGCATCGCTCCAGGTCCTCGATGGTGGTGGCGCGGGTGTAGGAGCACTCGAAGTGCCTGACGAAGGCATCGCGCATCTCCTCCCAGGAGTCGATGCTATCCTGGGGGAGGGTGTTGATCCACTGCCTGCACGTCCCCTCCATCATCAAGGGGAGGTAACGGGCGGCTAGCAGGTCGGTGTGGCCAGCGATCCCCATCGCCATAAGGTATGTATCCAGCCACACGGAGGGGTCGTACGAAGGGTCGTACTTCTCTATTTCCTTCGGCGCCTTGAAGTTCGCCGGGTACTTTTCGCCTCGGATCATCGGTCCGAAGCACTGGGCCCGAGTCGGCTTAGCGACCCCATCGTCTCGCCGTCACGGCGATTGGTTAGGGTGTGTCGCAGGTCGTCGGGCTGGCGTGCGTGCCAGCTTTGGTTGTTGATGATGTGGGTGCGGGCGTCGATGGGCTGACCGTTGGTGGCGACGAAGTAGGTAGCTGGCCTGGGGTCGTTGGTGGAGAGTGCCGCGTTCGCGGGTCGATGTTGGAGCTGCAGTGGCTCTGGTGGCGGGCAGTTGAGGGTGTTTGCCGCCACTGGGCGGCTGCTTGAGGCCGCTCTGCTGCCCGAAGAACGCGAGTACACCCGACCCTACGAGTCGACGCCTGCGTTTTGCTGCTCGATCGCCTTTGCGAGCAGGGCCCTGACGTACTGGATCTGTAGGGCGCCGTCACCAGTGGCCGTGATGTTGTCGGCCGCTGCTCGGCCCGCCACGAGGTTGTCCATCGGGGTGGAGAACAGTGGTAGGCCATTCGCGTCTCGCTCCCGTGAGGAGACCACTATCCGCGGCTGATCCCTGGGGGGTGTGCGGTTGGGTGGAGGTGGGGCGCCCATCGCCGTCGACCCTGGTGGGGGCCGGGCGCTTCCTCCTGGTGGCGCGTTCTCGCAGATCGCGCGCTCGGCCACGCGGGCCGGGTTGTTCTCGTCGTCAAAGTTCAGGGCGCGCCCCTGGACGGTGGGGTTCAGGCGCGACCTGATTCGCTGCTGGTGGTAGCGTGACAGCTCCTGTGCCGTCACCTGCTCGAGGCGAAATTTTTCGCGCTCGGCTTGTTCTTTGCGGACTGCCTCCGCCAGCTTCAGGTGGAGTTCCTCGACCTCCGTTGCCGTGGCGTTAGGAGGGATCGGGGTGGAGAAGGAATCCTCCGGCGGATCGGTGCCAGTCGCCATGTAGGTCGCGGCGTGGCGACCGGTCCCGTCGCGGAGATCGGTGGAGTTTTCTGAACCAGAGTCGAAGTCGAAGATCCCAAGGATGGAGGGATCCTTGAAGTTTACCATGTTGGAGACCTGGGTGATGGAGCCCGCGGGTGAAGCCGCGGTGATGGATCCGGCGAGTGACGCCGGGGTCGCCGAGTCGGTGTCGTCGTTGAGGGCCGCGTCTTTCGCGGCCGCGGAGTTTTTGGCCACATTGCTGTGGGCCGAGTCGTACTCGGAGGCGAGGCGATGGATCGTGCGGACCTGGCTCTCGGAGAGCCGGTCGCGTGGCGGCGACTCGCGGATGCGAGCCAAGTCCTCCGAGACGATGACGTCGGTGAGGCCGACGAAGAGGCTGATCGTGCCTATGCTGTGCGTGATGGGTCGCGCCGCCGGGACGTAGCTGCTCAGCAAGATCTGGAGCATCTCGCCGATCACTATCATGCGGCCGGTGGCGACCGACTCGTTGATGGGCAGATTGGATCTCGCCGCAGAACACCGGCCAGACCGGCCAGGCCCCACGGTGGGCGCCACTATCGTGGGAATGGTCACGGCAGATGATGCAATCGGCAGCGAGTAGTAGAACGAGGGGCAAGGGCGGCCAGCCATCTGCGGTGCGAGATGAGGGCGGAGACACAGGGTTTTACCCAGGTTCGGCCCCCCGAAGGGTAAAGACCTACTCCTGCTAGATTGTATTATGATCATACACCCAAGCGACTCGCCGCCTAGCCGCCGAGCTCGTCCCATTGTACCACCATCATAATACAATCTAGCAGGAGTAGGTCTTTACCCTCCAGGGGGCCGAAGCTGGGTAAAACCCTGTGTCTCCGCCCTCATCTCACACCACAGATGATTGGCCGCCCTTGCCCCTCGTTCTAGTACTCGTTGCCGATTGCAGCATCTGCCGTGACCATTCCCACGACAGGTCTTATTGACCAACAACACTTGATGCTCTTTCTTGATCTCCACTTCTGCAGATTTCAACATGGAGAAGAGTTCTAGCAACGTCTTGTTCATGTTTTGCATATTGTAGTTCATCACAAAGTTCTTGTAACTTGGTGGCAGTGATTGGAGGACACGGTAAATCCCCAAAGCATTAGGAATCACTATACCCAAGCTTTGGAGTTTGTTTGCGTGCCCAGACATCTTAAGCACGTGCTCACTGATGGAGCTGCCCTCTTCCATCTTGCAGTTAAAGAACTTTTCAGAAGCCTCATAACTCTCAACTGCCGCGTGAGCCTCAAATATCATTTTGAGTTCACGGATAATATCATGTGGGTCATGGTTCTCAAACCTTTTCTGAAGCTCTGGTTCCAAACCATACAAGATAGCACACTGAACTATGGAGTACTGATTCTTCCGAGTGAGGTAAACGTTCTTTACTTCATCGGTAGCATCAGCTGCAGGCGGGTCATCCAGCGGTGCATCCAGCACATAGGTCAAATTACCAGCATTGAGGACAGTCCTCAAATTGCGGAACCAATCCACGAAGTTGCTTCCATTGTTTTTCAACTTTTCTTTCTCTAGGAACGCATTAAAATTGATGGTAGGGGCCGCCATTGATCTACAACATATTTGCAATAGTTTAGACTAAGTTGAAGACAAATTGAGTTCTAATTAATAGTTAAATTAATCTAGGTGAACTCCCACTCAAAACAATATCCCTCACATTGTTTTAGTGATCACACGAACCAAATCCACCACATCAAAACCGATCATCACGAGAGTTGATGTAGCTTCAATGGCGAACAATCGACATGTTCATCATATCTACTATATGACTCATGCTTTACCTTTCGGTAATCCGTGTTCCGAGACCATGTCTGTACATGCTAGGCTCGTCAAGATCAAACCTTAGCTTCGGCATGAGCAAATCTGGCTTGCTCACGTTGTATACACTTGCAGAATCTAACACACCCGATCATCACGTGGTGCTTCGAAACAACAAGCTTTAGCAACGGTGCTTACTAAGGATGAACACTTTAAAACTTGAAATTTATGTGCATGAGGGATCATCTTATAATGCTACCGTAGTTAACTAAGCAATACAAGATGCATAAAGGATTAACATCACATGCAATTCATAATATGTGATATGATATGGCCTTTATTCTTGTGCTTCCGATGTCCATCTTCAAGCACGAACATGATCTCCATCATCACCGACATAGCGTCAAGGTCAATGGCGCCGTTTCATGGTTGTCGTCCACCAGCTCCAACTATTACAACTACTTTGAATAGACACGCGGGTCTTAACAGAAATTAAAGACAACCATATGGCTCCTGCCGGTTGCCAACTTACAATAAGGAGCATTGCATACATCAAATATAATCACAATCATGGCCATATCACATTACAGCACACCCCTGCAAAACAAAGTTAAACGCCTCTAATTTTCTTTGCATATTTTACGTGGTTTGGGGCTTTCAATAAGTGTCGATCTAACTTACGAACAAGAACCACAACGGTGATGTTTGAACTATCAAGTGCCCGTTGTAAATTGGATCTATACTATAATGGGAGAGACAGACACCCGCAAAGCCACTTATGCAATACAAGTTGCATGTTGAGCGTGGAGCAAGTCTCATGAAAGATGTCATGTAAGGTTAGCCCGGGCCGCTTCATCCCATCATACCGCAAGATGCAAAGTACACAAGAAGCAATTGATAATAAAAGCGCCACCGCCCACAATGACCATTGTGTTCTACTCGTGCAACAGATCTACATATAGACACGGCTTTGATACCACTGTAGGGGTTCGTAGCATGGAAAACAAAATTTTTCTACCGCATGCAAACAAACAAGCCAAGATCTATCTACTAGATTGTAGCAACGAGTCGATAGAGGAACTCACCCTCGAAGATTCCAAAGCGGTTAACGAGAGCAGATTCTCGTGGGTGATGTAGTCGTACTCTTGCCGATCTCAAGATCGCGTAGACGATCCTTCCGGCGCTGCGATCCGGCAGCGCTTCCGCAGTCGGTCACACGTTCGGTACTCGATGAAGACCTTCCTCTCCCTTGTTCTAGCAGGCAGCGGAGGTTGTAGCACTCTCCTCGCGATTCCGGCAGCACGACGGCGTGGTACCGGAAGTAGAGGGAAGATCTCGTAGGGCTTCGCCTTAAGCCGGAGCGAGTATGGTGGACTATGAGAGAGCCCTTGGCGATCTAGGGTTTATAGGGAACCAAGGGGAAGAGCTTGGCCGACGGCTAGGGCTTGGGTAAGCCCCAAGTTGGTGGCTAGGAGAAACCCTAGAGGCGGCGGCGACTTGCAGGAGGCCGGCGGCTTGGGCCAGGGTTTGGGTGGTGTTGGGTGTAGGGAAGAGGGGCACCCCTGCCCCTTCTTTTATAGGTTGGAGGGCGCCGGTTGGGAGGAGGGAGTCCTCCCCCAACTCGGCCTCCTTGGCCGGCGGGTGGAGGGAGGAGGACTTCCTCCTCAAGTAGGTTTCCTACTCTCCCTCCACCAAGCAAACTTGCCGTTTGACTTTTCAAATTGGCGTTTGACTTTTCAAACTAGGATTTGAATTCTCCCTTTATTTTGCCCAGCCATGATACCTAGTACATGATGCAACCATTCCACATTGTCATGACACATTCATGTACCCTTCCCCTCCGGAGTGCCGAATCTTCCGGAACCTTCTAGAACATTCCCGATGAAAACACCGGAATCATTCCCCAACTCCAAAACAGGACTTTCCTTATATGAATCTTATTCTCCGGACCATTCCGGATCTCCTCGTGATATCCCGAATCCTAGCCGAGACTCCGAACAACATTCAGTCTCTTACTCATCATTCCATAACTACTCAACAACATCGAATCCTTAAGTGTGTCTCCCTACGGTTCGTGAATTATGCGGACATGATCGAGACACTTCTCCGATCAATAACCAATAGAGGAATCTGGAAATTCATATGTCTCCCACATATTTCTACGATTACTTTGCGATCGAATGAACCACTTACATACGATACCAATTTCCCTTTGTCTCACGATACTTTACTTATCCGAGGTTATGATCGTCGGTATCTCTGCATACCTAGTTCAACCTCGTTACCGATAAGTACTCTTTTCTCGTTCCCGTGATATGTGATCCCTTGTGAGCCAGTCACATGATTGCAAGCTAATTGGATGACATTCCACCGAGAGGGACCAGAGTATATCTATCCGTCATATGGATGGACAAATCCCACTCTTGATCCATGTGTCTCAACCCATACTTTCTGAACACTCAATGCCACCTTTATAGCCACCTAGTTACGGTGTGGTGTTTGATGTCATCAAAGCATCCTTCCGGTGATGGTGATAAGCATGATCTCATGGTCGAAGGAATTAGGTTACTATGTGTCAGAAAGCTTATAGCAATTGAACTATTAAAATGACTTGATCTTTATGCTACACTTATCTATAGGAGTATGTCCATAATATCATTCTCCTAATGATATGACCTTGTTATTAAGAACATCTCAAATGTTCATGATCAAGAAACCATGATCATCTATTAATCAACAAGCTAGTATTATAAAGAGGATTTACTAGGGACTCTAAATTAGTTTACAAATCACACAAGTATTAATGTTTCTGGTCAATACTCTTATAGCATGAATGTAAACATTTATCATAAACACAAAGATATAATAATAACTACATTTATTATTGCCTCTAGGGCATATCTCCAACAGTTATAGTCCATCCGTTTCGAGAGAAACAACTTGAAGACGTCCTCGTACGCTATGAAGAACACGTCCGCGGGGCTTCATGGAAGAAGTCCACGTCCGATGGCACCTTGACAGTGAAAACGGGAAATTTGGATTGTTGTCTTTAAGAAGCATGCCCTCTAGTGTCTTGATACCATCACTCAAAGCGAGCATATGTCCACGAGCAAGGTTAAGCAGCTCCGGAGTCAGTATAGCTTCACCATCTATATGCATCATGGGAAAGCCATCCTCACGGGCTGGTACGACGTCATCCTTAGACCGGATCCTCTTCGGAGCAGGTTGGCTCTCGGCTTTCTTACCTCTCTTCCTATGCTTCTTCGTCTTCTGAGCAGGCTCCTCCACTGGGGATGCTAAGTGCTCAACGACCACCTTTTGGAGTGTGCCAGGGCTAAAGACGAATCCAACAGGATTCTCCTATTGATCGGAGGCCAGAGGAGTCTCTTGAGAAAAACCACGAAAGACCAGGCGTTGCATGCATGTAGTGGGACACCCACCTTGACTGTCGCGAGCGACGAAGGGTTCTTCATCCACAGCAGGCATGTACAATCCTTTGTCAGCACCGGTGTTGATGAAGTCGTCGATGTTGACAAATTCTTCATCATCTTCGTTGTTACCACCATGTGGTGATGGTGGTGATGGGGGCGATGGCGGTTGCGGTGCGATGGCTTTGCCTTGGGGCGGCCCACATGCTCCTAACAGTTGTTGGTGGCGACTGGTGGTGGTGACGGTGATGGCTGGCTTCCGAGGTGGTAGCCGGACGATCGAGGTGGTGCTGGTGCGTCCCACAAGACGAATATGAGTCTTCGGCCATGTCAAGGGCTAGCCGTAGAATTCTGCAAGGGTCTTGTGTTCATCGGCTCCCTGAGGTTGAAAGGAGGGGTCCATGTCATCGTACCCTGGCAACACCCGAGCAATCCGGGCCCTCAACATGACATCATCCATTGGATTGTTGTGCATCGTGTGGTTCGCCGGTTGTATGATATTTCCCTTGGTAACATCCTTCAACTCGCCGACGACACCTTTGTGGAGTAGTACGCAAGCAGCGTCCTGAGTCAAAACACATATATTGGGCATCATGATCGAGGTGGCAGTCACCAAAGGCACATAAAGTAGATGAAGCGAAGAAACTAATTAGTTACCTTGGTGAGGGAGTTGAGCTCGAATAATGTCGACACACGGCCGGTCCCGATGGCAGGCCTATCATCAGCATTCTCCCGTGGTGGTGCCGCCGCCGGCTGCGGCTTGGTATTTTTGGCGGGAGTTGCAGGGGACAGTTGTGCGATGACCAGCTCTTGCGGCTGCGCCACGACGATGGTGGCCGGCGGGGTCCCCAAGTCCGACGACGCGTTAACGTTGATGCTCGAGTTGCTGCCGCTAAAGCTGGGCACATGTATCAGCCGCTGTCGACCTATCGCATTCCAAACAGCTAGCCACTAGAACAACCCAGGGGGATGATCGCACGGAGCTTCTCTTCCACTAACTTGTCCACTGTTTTCTCGTCCACTTTTCCTCTAATGTCTTCACCTTCAACTTCAGCTCTTCAACCTCGGCTTTATATTTAGCCACCGACTGGTTCTTCCTGTCCCTTCTCTTCTTTGGCATCCTCTTTGTAGTACTCGGCAAACTTCATGCTCGTACCGAAGCCGGACACACGGCCAGCTAATTTTGGTGGCAAATTCTTGTCCCTCTTCTTGTAAGTGTTCGTCGACCTATTGAAAACAGTGTCCCATGGCTCCGCCGTCGAATCCTGGGATGACAAGTCACCAGTAGCATTCAATTCCTTCTCATGCAGAGAGACAAGGAGAGCTAAACCCATGCATTTAGATTCTTGGATTAATTATTTTAATTAGAAACTCTTGAGAGATCCGCGGTAAATTCCTTACCAGCTCATCCACAAAGGCCTTCACCTCCGGGTCATCGTTGACGAACTCCCCTGTAATCGGGTCCAGGTAGTAGCGGGCCCGAACAAAGTTTCGGAGCTGCAGGTCCGTGATTTTATGCCATGGATTCTCTTTACCCAGGCATTCAAGCTCGGTGTCCTCCTTGTCCCAAATGGGATGTTTCCCTCAGTATCCGCCGCTTCCAAGCCGGTGGTTAACTATGTTCTTCTCTCGCATACTCTTTCCCCATGCAGTCCATGCTTTAGAGTCAGCAGTACCTAAGTCCTCCTTGAATATCTTGGACTCTTCTTCATCGAGCATCGGATTTTTCCTACTTATAATCTCCCAGCTTTCACCTTTGTCAATGTTGTTCTTTACCCAGGTTTTCCAGCTGCTCAAGGTGTTGCTCATCTTTGTCAGTGCTAGTTTGTTCATCGGGTTCTTTCTCTCCAGGTTTCTGAACTTCTCTGGGAATGTGTATCGCTTGTGAAGCTTCTTAAGGAGGTTCTCGACCAAAGCCCGATTAGCAACACTTCGGATGTACTTCGTGTTGATCTACATGCTTTCCCGGACGATGCACCCGAGTTGCATGCCGTACCCGCAGGCAATCAACGTAGGCGCAATGGGTTGGCCACTTTATGTGACCTCGGTGAACTCATCACAGACGTTAGCAAGCACTTGCGGCTTCCGATCCTCCTCCTCCTCCTCCTCCTTCTTCTTCTTCTTCTTCTTCTTCTTCTTCTTCTTCTTCTTCTTCTTCTTCTTCTTCTTCTTCTTCTTCTTCTTCTTCTTCTTCTTCTTCTTCTTCTTCTTCTTCTTCTTCTTCTTCTTCTTCTTTTGTATAGCGGTCGGGTTACCTCTACCGCCATCCATGCGCTCGCCGCCATCGGTGGTGGTGTCACCCTCCTCCCCGCCTTCACTAGTTCCGTTGTAGTCGTTGTTGTCCCCCTCATAATCTGGATCTCTCTCGTTGCCCCCAGCACCTCCGACGACAGTCGCCGGTGGTGTCATTCTCATCTCCTATGCCTCCTCATGCTCTTGGAAAGCCCCCAAGAACGACTTGTTGGCCTCTCGGGCTAGATCCTCGACGCTTATGTGCTTAGGAGGACCGGCCTTGTTGTTGGTCGACATGTTTGCGCTTTATTATTTTAAAAAAAGAGGCAAAAAGTTAGCACAAATATCTACTGAAAAATTCGGCACGACCTTCGCTAATTTTTGGACCTACGAGTGCTCATTTCTCAACCGAAACAGAAGTGAATCAACACTTCGGGAGAAACATGCAACTCAATTGAAATCCCTGCAAGAAAAAACAGCCCCACAGCCCCATTGACAACCCCATTGACCTCATCCACCATTCACATAGAAAGAAAATAGCCCCATCCATCATCGTCGCCTCTGTTTCCATCATCAATCATTCACACAACATTATTTAAAAGATACATCATTCACACAGCAGTAATAGATACATAACCATACTCAAAGCACAGTAACCATTAAACTGAAAGCAGTAACAGATACATAACCATTAACAAATATATAACCATACACAATAGTAATAGATACATCATTCACACAGCAGTAACAGATACATAACCATACACAACATGTGCTTTATATTAGTCAAATTTGTTTTGCATACATACTCAAAGAATAATAACCATGAAACTCTACTAAGCTTTGGTGAATGATATCCAACTTCATTCTGGAATGTAATATGAATCTATTTTCAACTTAGTAGAGTTCACTGCGAGTTTAATTTAGAAGTCATATTATTCAAACAGTTTCAACAGTGATAGAAGGACCACTATGTTGTAGTAGAAACAAATCTACTATGCTTACCTCCTTTTCCACTAGATGGACACATTACTTAGAGCTTACATTATCTGAAGTGCATTTTTCCTAGCTTGGGTGCTTTAACTTTACAGCATGTATGCTGTAAACTGATCATACTGTCCTCCCTGTTTAATATTTCAAAAGAGCTCCAGAAAACCCAGCCTGCAGTGCATTGGAGACACGCCTATTTTTGGCTAATTGGTGGTAGCTAGATATATTGTCCTCCCTGTTTTGCTAAGTGGTGGTGGCTAGATATGGACCACCACCACTACTGTCCTCCCTGTTTTGCTAGATCATCCTTAATTTTCTGCACTAACATATTGAAAACACAAGCTTCAGTAACCTCATTATTTCTGTGGGATTTAGTACAACTAAAGTTTAATGCTAACAAGCAAGCATCGCGACTCAAATATACCCTCTATTGACTGCAAGACCTACTCAACTTACCAGGAATCTTTGCATGTTTTGATTCCAACAGTATGAAGTTGGAAATATATCTGATAAAATTCTCTACGAGCAAGAGTGCTCTAGGCCAATCACAAACCTCCCATGTTCAATGCAAAAAAAACCTAATTGCACCTAATCAGAAACCCTAATCTACCTAATCGCACAAATCAGAAACTCGATGCAGCAGCTAAGGGGAGAACTGGGAGAACTGATGCTCACCTGGCATGGACGGCGAGGTGGCGTGGGATGGGGAGGTGGTCGTCGACGGGCGCTGGTGTGCGCTGCCCTTCTCCTCCTCGGCTAGTGTGCGCTGCCCTTCTCCTCCTTGGCGGGATGGGCGCGTGACGACTGCCCTTCTCCTCCTAGGTTGCACGGCGGCAAGTGGCTCCTCCATGGGCTCCGGCAGGGGCAGGTGGCTCCTCCTCCATGAGCTCCAGCGGTGGAAGGTGGCGCCTCCTCCATGGGCCCTGGTGGCGGCAGGTGGCTCCTCCTCCACGGGCTTTGGCGGCGGAAGGCGGCAGCAGGCGGCGGAAGGTTCGTAGGGGGCGTGCAAGAGGTAATTAGGGTTCGTCGGGGGCAAACGGTTATTTGGCTTAGTGCCAAGGTTCTATGGCGCATTCCAACGATATGCGCCATAGAACCTTGGCACTTAGTCAAACCCGCCGTGAGGCTATAGTTGGACATCAAACATAGACTAGCCTAGTGGTTATGATGCATAGACAAACCTGTGCCAGCCAGGTTTGAATCCTGGCTGGGTCAAATTTTTTTCTTTGTTCCAAAATTATATGTTACAAATATATTTAAAACCAAGCACATACACATGTATATTTATTAAAAAAAAATCTCCCCGAATTATTGTATATATTGTGCTTGTCACAAACACATGTGAATTTGTATACCCACACGAATATCACGATATATGTTTAGTCTCTAACTAATACACAAAAAAGGTCACACGTCGTCATGTGATGTTTTGAGCTAGCCTCTCTTCACAATCTTCTTGCCCTTTTTCTTCGAGGTTGAATACTTTAGCCCGGGCACTAAGAGATTTCTTCTCGTGAGCGGACAACCTTTAGTAGGTAGTGTCGTCTTTCTTCTTACTGTAGTAGTAGTAGGCATGTTGAAGTACTTGTCGAATTCCTCTTCGATCTTCGGATCGTTGTTCTTGTCGAAGTCTTGCTCGTTGGTGGATCCTTCCATTCCGATGATGCTCCTCTTGCCCCTCCTCACTACAACACGACTAGGCTTTGACGGGTCGGTAATAAAGAAACATTGATCAACTTGGCTAGCGAGTATTCATGGCTCATTTTTCGCGGAGGCCTTCTTTGCCGACTTGGCATCAGGTATAATGCAGGTGGTTGATGACTCCTTGATGCGCCAGAGAACTTGGTTCTTGATGTGGAATCTTGTTGGGAACCCCAAGAGCAAGGTGTGAAGAGCACATCAGCAAGTATTCCCTCAGTAGATACCGAGGTTATCGAACCGGTAGGAGGAATGAAACCTCACACAGGTGTTGCAAGCAACACGGATACCTGCACAACACAAACTCAAAACTTTGCCCCAACAAATCAGTGAGGTTTGCAAGCTCACCGGTTTGCTTTAACAAAGGATTAAACGTATGGTGTGGAAGGTAATGGTTTGCAGCAAGTAAACAAGTAACAGTGGAAGATGTATCAATGGTAAAGATTGGACCGGGGTCCATAGTTCACTAGAGGTGCTCTCCTTAGATAAACAACATGGCGTGAAGGGTAAAAAAATTACAGCGGGGCAATTGACAGGAACAGAGCAAGGCATAACAATGCAATTACTAGCTAGAACGATCCTATGAGGTTGATTGGGCAATACAACAATATACATAGACCGTCATCCAACTGCATATATGACTAGAAGTCCACCTTCAGGTTATCATCCGAACCCCCTCCAGTATTAATTTGCAAGCAACAGACAACTGCTTTAAGCAAAATGTGTAAGGTAAATAGTCCACTTGTTCCATGAACAAGAGACCGTTGTTTTCTCCCTAGTAGCAACAACACATCTACAACATAAGAGATTTCTGTCACTTCCCTTGGAAACTAGAGGCATGAACCCACTATCGAGCATAAATACCCCCTCTTGGAGTCATTAGCAACTACTTTCACAAACAACACAGACATGATAGAATCATAAAGATAAAACCATTAATCAAACCAACATAATAATCTCAATATCCATCGGATCCCCGTAAACACAACATGCATGATTACAAATAGATTAGATCTTGATCATGAACGGAGATCACAAGATCTATACATGAAAGCACAAAGGAGGAGATACAACCATCTAGCTACTACATGGACCCATAGTCCAAGGTGGAACTACTCATGAATCATACCGGAGAGAAGGCCTCCGGGATGATATCCCCTCCGGCAGGGTGCCGGGAAGAACTTCAGATCCCCCCGATCTAGGGACGATGGTGGCGGCGGTTACAAATGGTTTCATGGATTTCTGATCGGGTAATCAGGGTTTCTGCATCGGGGGCTTCTTATAGGTGAAGGGGTGAGACCAGGAGGCGGCCAGGGCCACCAAACCCTAGCCAGGCGCGGGCCCACCTGCCCCCACGCCTTGGGTGGGTCTGCCCCCTGGCCACCCCCTCCGACTCTCCTCTGGACTTCTTGTTCCCCACGGAAAGTAATTGACTTTGACGTTTGTCCCGTCCAATTCCGAGAGTATTTCTTCACTAACTTTTCTAAAACCAAAAACAGCAGAAAACAGGCATCTAGCATTGTTGCAACTTGTTAATAGGTTAGTACAAGAAAACATGTAAAAAGCACCTCAAAGTGTGGACAAGTAAAGCAAAGTAGATACTAAACAAGCATGGAACATCAAAAATTATAGATACGTTTCCAACATATCAGTGGTCAAATACCGGCCTTCTTTTTCGACGTTCTTGGCCCATATAACACGGAACATCAGTACTGTCTCTCCACAGTAGTCGAGCTCCCATATCTCATTGATCCTTCCGTAGAATCTTTCCATGACAGTAGTCTCGCCATCGACGAAGAACATCATAGTTACTCCCGAGTTTTGATATTCGCTATTCATGTCCTTTTCCTCGGTGTAGAATCTGTAACCGTTGATGTCGTACGAATGATAGGTCTTTATGTTATGCGCTGGGCCCTGTGACGAGGAGAATATGAGTTGTTGATCTGCCGTAGAAGGCGTCTGCGAGGGATTGTCCAGCAGCCTTTTCTTGAACCAACCCGTGAAGCTGGAGTTGTGCTCTCTTGTTACGTCTCCTTTCTTCCTCGGGCGGGCCCAGTCCACATACTCCTGCTCGATCAAACTTTTGTGCTCTTCCACCCAAGGGCTAGCCAATTCAATGTGTTGTAGCTCGACTCGGTGTGCCCTGCCAAAGTCGGCGCATTGATTAGCAATGCCGACATGCAGTGAGCGATGGCCCTCGCGGTGACCATACCCAGCGAGCCTGCCGAGGTGCTTCTTGGTGGGTATTCCAGCATCCTCATTCTCGGTAGTTAGATAGTTCTGGCATAAAGAGATGCATTCGTAGATTAGAATGCCCTTGGGTATGCTTCCATATGGATGGAACCTATTGCGAACGAACCCTTTGATGACACCATTCATCCTTTCAAACGACATCATGTTGTGCAGGAATGTCGGCCCGAGCTGGATGATGTCATCCACGACATGGACAAGCAGATGCACGATGATGTCGAAGAATGCGGGCGGGAAGTAAATCTCGAGCTCGCATAGTATCACCACTATCTCTTCCTGTAGCCTGTCAAGATGCTTCATGCCGATCGACTTCCTAGAGATGATGATGAAAAAGTTGCATAGGCCAAATACCATCTCACGGACTTGCTCGTCCATTATCCCTCATATGGCAACTGGAAGTATCTGTCTCATCAGCATGTGACAGTCGTGGGACTTCATACCGCTAAACCTCTTCTTCGCTACATCGAGATATCTGCTTATCTTTCCCGAGTAACCGTGAGGAACTTTGACTCCTAGGAGGCACCTGAAAAATTGCTCGATCTCCTCCTGACACAGAGTGAAGCAGGCAACGCAAAGCACAACCACCTCATTCTTATTAACCCTTTTGTGGCGATCCTGAGTCCCTTCCGTCTGATCGTCATCATCATCACTATCAGGGTACTGAAGCTCCTTCTTGATGCCAAGCAATTTTAGGTCGTTTCTTGCTTTCGGCCCATCCTTAGTCCTCTCCGGCATGTTGAGAAGAGTGCCAAGCATAATCTCGGTAACGTTCTTCGTGATGTGCATTACATCGAGGCTATGGGGCGTGTGAGGACCTTCCAGTACGACAGGTCCTAGAAAATAGACCTCGCTTTCCATACACCCAGAAGCGGATCTGTCCTCAGTTGCTTCTTTCCTGGCGCAGGAGCACGTCCGCAGGCTGCAGGTGCGCGTGAACAGGGAGGTCTAGCATCTTCCACCGCCATCGCCACCAGCTCTTTGAAGGAATTTGCAATGTTTGTTGTATTTTGTGCATTTGCAATGATGTATGCCATTGTTGTTTTGCTGTTCAAGGGCTATGCTTAGCATGCGCATTTGCAATGATGTATGCCACTATCTATCTAGTAGATTGTCTAATATTCTACCTATGCCACTGGTACTTGTTTAGTTGGGAAAAGCAAGAGGAAAATGTACTAGAAATTCTCAATATATTCCGAGTAGCACGCACCATTCCGTGGCGCATATTGTAGATATGCGCGACAGAAGTTTGATCTTCTGTGGCGCACATCTATATATGCGCCACAGAAGCTTGGTCATAGGTGGCCAGACTTTGGGGCCCACATCCATGTTCTATGGCGCATATGATGATATGCGTCATAGAAGATATAAACTTCTGTGGCGCATATAACCATATGCGCCACAGATGGTTGGTCAGAGAACAGTCAAAGCCCGCCTGTTGTGGGTCCCACCTGATGATTCTATGGCGCATCTGGGTATATGCGTCACAGAAGTGACAACTTCTATGGCGCATATGCTCAATTGCGCCACAAATGTTTCATAGATCAAGGCCTGGTGTGGGTCCCACCTCACTTCTGTGGCGCATTGCCAAATTCCATGTGCCACAGAAGTTTGAGGGTTCTGTGGCGTATTGGGAGAGATGCGCCACTGGACATCTTTTGTGGCGCATGGTCAGAACCATGCGCCACAGAAGGTCTGTCTATGTATAGCTAGTTTCCTAGTAGTGCATGTACCATGACGACACCAAGAGCGAGTTCAAGTTCCACCATGTGTTCCATAGGATCGAGAAGTGCTAGAAGTGGCTAGACATTCGCGTGTCGCTCTCTAAGGCCAAGGACGACATCTACAACCCCAAGTCTCCACCCCCAGCTGCCGATGAAGGAAGGCCAGAGCTCGTCCTGAAGAAGTCCAAGGCGTTGAAGGCCATGTGACCGCCTTCATAATGGCTTCATGCATTGATCAAGAAGTGCATTGTGTGGCGTCCACGGGAATCGGGGTTTCCTGGGGCCTGTGGGAGGTGCACGACCCGGGATCGATGCCCATGCCGAGGGCTCAGGAAGGACTCTTCTCGGGATCCTGATAGCACCCCCAGTGGCAGATCGACACCGGGCAGCCGCCAGGGACAAGGACCTGACTAATGATACACATTGTATCACCAGGCTACACCAGGTAGGCTCCAAGCGACACACGGTTCCAAGGCAGGAGCACCAAGCCACGTTGCAGATCAAGGCTAGCTGCGTGGCAAGGCCCATGCCACTTTGTACGAATCGACCCCTATGGTGTCCCCTTTATGTATAAAAGGAGGCCTAGGTCAAGCTGGAGGAGGAGGAGGACATTTTTGGACTAGAGAACCTTCCCGGGAGAAGGAACCCATTGTAACCTTGTGATAATCATATAGTAGGTAGTTGCCGGATGTATGGCTTCGCTCACTGTGGGCCTAAACCTAGGTAAAACACCATGTCTCTCTCTGTGATTGTGTTTGCCTAGCTGCTGATTGAGATTGACGAACATTGCGCCCCTGGCCAAACAACAAAGGGCTGCTCATACCCCCGGTGTCGAAAATTAAGACGCGACATCTGGTGTGCCAGGTAGGGGACACTCCCATAGAGAGCTCATCAAAGCGACTCCGATGCCCGGCCTCCTGTGGCTAGGCTTATGTGCAATCTTTCGGCTCCTTGGTTCAACCGAGGAACCGGAGGACGACTCCACTGCATCATCAAGCTCTTCACCCACGAGCGGTCGTTCCCTCACCGGGGGTTGTAGCATCCCAATTGTATAACAATTCGAATGCTACTTGCCTAGTCCATATATTGCTACTTCCTACATATCATTCTTGCATTGCATAATATCATGCTCATGTCACCATGCCACATTGCATTTGAGCATCATATTAAATCCTTTCATTTGGTTCTTCTCCACATATTGCATTGGCTTTATTACTTGTATTTTTTCTTCTTGATATATTGTATATGCTTCTTGATATATGATGCTTGATGCCAAAGTTTTGTTGAGGGCATATCTCTTCAATTCATTCCATCACTAATAAGCCACTAGTCTCATTGACTATGATCATGCTCTAATTACACCACATATGGTTCATATGGGATCCATTCCACCAAATCTTTCCATGCGGTCTTGTTTTAATTCTACACAATATTCTACCTCTCTCCTATCCACATGTATGCTAGTATTCCTTCTCCTTGATTTTTGGCTCCTAGCACACATGCATTAACAATCACTACTTGACAACATGCAATAATAAGCCATCTCTAGTCACATGTAATATCAACACTACTTGTGACTTTGTTCTTCTAAATTGAATTCTTGTAATTCCTTTGTTTATTTGATCTTTGCCCAACATGCTAAAATTGACCCGAGAAACTCATCTTACATGGATATATGTGGACACCACATAAATTATGTGTGACCTTTTATCCACATCTTGCATTTTTGGCTATCTACTTGTTTCTTTCTTAGAGATACTTGTTCTTTGGCCCCTCTCTCTCTCACTCTAATCAATCTAAGATCCTAATATATCTAAATCATCTAGCTAGCTATCTAAATATAGCCTAATCCTACCCATACGTGTGTACCCTCACACATATACACAAATCTATACACACACACCCCTAATTGGGTGTCCACACCTTTCTTCCCTATTTATATTCTATCCAAAAGTTGTATAAAGAAACAAATACAAAAGCTTTAAACTAAAAATAAAAAATAAAAAAGGATAAAACACAAGAAGAGGAGCTTCCGTGGCCTCTTTTCTTTAACCATCTCCATCCCACCTTCCTACATCCAAAGTAGCAGCCCAAAGTCACCCCATCTAGCTACCTAGCTGCCCAAGTACCTGATCGTTGCCTCTCCTTCTTCAACCTCCTGTACGACAGTGCATCGAAGGAGGCCACATAGGGCACCTGGCGATGGTACGACCATGCTTGCTCCGTCCTATCTTTAATCGCGAGCCCCAAGCCCTCTGGTCCGAACCCTAACTCCCATACTCCCTCTCTAGCTCCGCCAATTCCTCCCTCTCCTTAATTTTGTTAGATCATAAGCCAAGACAACTCAACGTGATAACAGTGGAGATGAAGTCAAGGAATCAAATCCATCTCTCTGAAAATCTCTCTCTCTCTCTGAAACTGAAACACACAGCACACACGGGAGACAGAGTTTTGCGACGCGCTCAACAATTGTCTTTTCTGCTCTGCCTTTTATTCCAGGCACACATCAGCGTAGCGATAGTGACCGATTCCTATGCTGCCCACTATCCACTTTGTCCGCGCCATCCCACGGAGTGAGTCGTGTTTAGGTTACAAACTAAAACAACGCGAATAACGAGCCTCTACGTGAACATAGCACGTGTCAGGCTTATTTTCTACTGCCACAACACAAAGAATGTATCAAACAAAAAGAACTAAAGCGTGGAAAGTAGATCAATTACTAACATTCTCTCCCTTGATCTGGTTGCCTTTAGGTCGTCTCGTTCATGCCAATTGAGGTTCTCAGTTCCTGAAACATTGCTCTCCCGAGTGACTTAGTCAGGATATCAACCAATTGGTCTTCTGTTCTGACATGACTAATGTCAACCTTTCCAGCCTCCATGCACTCGCGCACAGTGATACCTAATGTCAATATGCTTATGGCGACCATGGAACACTGGACTTTTGCTGAGTGAAATAGCAGACTGATTATCCACCTTTAGCTTCACTTTGGATGGTTCTGAATCTTGTATTTCAGCTAGCAATATTGCCAGCCAAATTCCTTGACAAGTACCTGATGTTGCTGCCATATATTCGGCCTCACATGACGAAATGGCAACAACCTTTTGCTTCTATGATGCCCATGAACCAAGGTAGAACAAAATACCTTTAGTACTTATCCTGTCATCCACATCTCTGGCATGATCGCTGTCGCGGAAGCCAGTCAGCTGCAACTCTCCTCCCTTCTCATAGAAACACCCAAATTTTAGTGTTCCTTTGATGTACCTGAGGATGTGTTTTACTGCAGTCACGTGCTCTGTAGTTGGATTTTCCATGTATCTGCTGACAATCCCAATAGAGTAGCACATATCAGGTCTTGTATGCAACAAGTAACTTAGACTGCCCACCACACCGCGATAGAGGGTACAGTCAACATTTGGTGCCTTGCTCATCTTTGACAATTTCAGACGAGGCACCATAGGTGTCTGACTTGGATTGCAGTTGACATGGTTATACCCTGTGGGTACACGACATTAGCATACTTGGTCCAGCCCAAGGAAGGCCCACAAGAACATACGCGGCCTGTGGAGATTTTCGGGTGGCCCAAGCCCATGACATCTTCGGATCCTTGGAGAGCAAGACTAGAACATATAGAATATTCAAAGGGGCAAACCCTAAACTTGTAACCGACTCGATCTGTGCCCGAAACCTGCCTAACTCTATATAAAGTCTAGGAGGGCACGGCGAGGGGGGCATCCTTTTTCCACCGCATACACACCTCCACGCCAGATAGTATCTGCGCACCCCTATAACCTCCGGTTCCGCCGTAATCAAGAGCAGACAAGCAGGAGTAGGGTTTTCCCTACGGGGGCCTGAACCTGGGTAAATCTCGTGTCCCCTGGTTGCTTGTTTGTTAACCGTTCTGTGATCTCCAGCACCCCATCTTCTCCAAAACCCAAGCTCATAACAATGGGCATTGACGAGTCGAAACCTCGTCAATTGGCGCCGTCTGTGGGAATCGGGGGCGCTGATTGTGCGATCGTGACGGTCCCGACCAAAGAGATCTACAACTCCTAGGCAACGGAGAGCCATCTCCTCTTCGGCGCTTTTGACTTCACCACCCACTCGCCAGCCACCATGAAGGACTTCGAGCCCATAGGCGACGGACTCTAGCTTTTGTTCGGGAGCTTCTGCTTCCAGGTGGGACAGACCGGCACTCTCCGCCTCCCAGAGCGGGTGCCACTGCCATCGATCAGGCCCGCCTCACGGGCCCCGCATCCCAGCGTGCTACGCAAGTCAACGCTGACGGATGAGTCATACGACAGCAACAACTGCAACTCAGATCTGTGCGACCCCTCGTCGGATGAAGGAACCTACGGTTCCGGATCCGAAAGCTGCGGCAGCAGCGATCCAATCCGTGAGTGCGACCAGTGCGCCTTGGTCATCCAAAGCGACGTGGAAAAACCACCAAGTTCGAGTGCCCACGTGCCACCACCCAACCCACAGGTTGGAAACGGAGAAAACAGGAGGCAATCATCCCTCCCACCCAACGAGGGCAACCCCGATGCCCATTGCAGAATTCACCTCAACGAGGAATGATGGCACCAGGCATGCGAAGCCGTGGCGGGCAACACGGTTCTTCCTATAGATGCTTCACGGGACCTGCTGATGGCATATCACCTACTCCTCATCGAAGATCATAAAAAGTAGGTGAAGATGCAAGAGGTACTCGCTAAACGCAAGCAAGCGACCTCGGAGTCTAGAGCGCGGTGAGCTGCGCTCTCCGCCGCTGGCAGCTCCAGCTCGCACGACAATCAAGCCAACAAGCATCGCTCTCGCACGGATAACATGGATCCCGCTGCATGTCGCGAGGTGACTCGAACCCTCAACACGTCCTTCATGGAGATGGACACCAACAACAACGTCATCCCGAAGACGCCGCAAGCTGCGATCATGGCATCCACCACATATCTCGCGTCCCATCCACCTCCAGTGGGGGACCCGAAGAGAGCCATGCATAAACCCACACTAGCCGGACTCGGACTCGTTGGAGCTGCTCTCCACGAGGAAGCTCCTACGAAGCCAAAGAAGAAGGTTACGGTCAGATTCAACCATAGCCCCACGCCCTCAGACGAAGAGGAGGAAAACGAGCACGATCTACCACGACGACGCAAGAGTCCGCGACGTTGGAGCCGCGACTACGACGCTTGAAACGACCTCACTCAGCGCAAGGTCGACAAGGCACACGCCAAACGCGCATGCTCATCCGAATCCAAAGAGGATGATGACGGAGAATTCTGCGGAGCTCGATGCTTCAGCAGATCTTTTCGGCAAACACGGATGCCGAGAAATTTCAAGCTCCCTTCGGACACTCCGAAGTTCGACGGCACGCAGTACCCTAAGGCATAGCTCAAAGACCACCTGTGTGTCACCGATATGTGGTAATCATGTGACAAATATGCAAATTTTAAAGAAAAAGTTTGGCAGATATGCCAAATTGGCAAATATGCAAAATTTCCGGAGCAGCTACACCCCCGAACATTGACAGGTGGGGTCGTGTATGACACACGTGAGGTCATCTCTCTCTCATCTGCTCCCAGCCTCGAGCAGCTCCTATCCCACCGGCGGATAGAGTAGCCATCGTCGGCGCGTTGGCGGCTCCGTCCTACGGTGGCGTCGGACGAACTGCAGCACTGCACCTGAACCACGGCTCTAGCACCTGTTTTGTTCGCATGTATTGTACGTTGAGGCAGTACCGACCACAGGCAGGCCCGCCGCCCACGACGACCGGGATTTTGTTTCGCCGCCATAGCTCGACCCACGGTCGCAGCAATTGCTACTAGTGCTTGGTAAGACCTTCGCTCCTGCTCCGCCCACCCTAATCAATTCGGTTCCCATAATTTCCTCAATATTGCAGGGGTAAATTAGTCTTCATGTCTGGTTGTAGCGGGTACACCAGTGAGGGTGGGGATTCGATCATGTCATGGCCACATTCTCCTTCTCCTGCCACGTTGAAAGTGCAGGTAGCTCCTGCTCTTTGTACTACCGTTAAATTTGAAGTGCCGCCATGGCCTGTCGGACTGATTTTAATTGGGTCTGTTTTGGGATTGTTATAGTGTGCTATGCAAGCCGATGATCTATGGTACATTGCATACCAAGATGAATCAACCTAGTGGTCTAGCCAGAGGATGGATTTGGAGGAGATGGTTGCCAATTTAGGTATGATTTGTCCCGTAAAAACCTGTTGATATTAGAGTTGAAGCATACTGTCGTGGAAGAAAAGAAGAACTCAAAGCTTATTTGCAAAGATAAGTTGACACTTGAGGCTGATCTTGCCATATCTGATCAAGTGGTATAAAATCTAAAACATGAACTTCAAGTGAAGGGGGAGGAGAATAGTAGATTCATGTGGGCAGTTTTAGTAGTTGTCATCCCCGTCCTAACAGTTATACTATGAGGTTGTGGTGAAGATGGCACGTCTAATGATTAGTTGAATTGATAGCTAATTTAGAGAGTAGAATTGTTATTCAATGGATGGTTGTGAGTTACTTCTAATTTAGTCACTTTGCGGTCCCAAAGTTGTCAAGAGAATGCATTGCGGGGCCCGAGTTGCTTGCCATTGGATCTAGCTGCCATAGTTGGCATGCCAAATGACTAGAGGGTCAAGTTTGGGGCCCTATCAGTTATGACTGTTGTGTCGCAGCCATCGTGGCTGCCATGTAGACTTGTAGCATTGACGGCAACATCCATTCCCCGTTCTTCTTGACACTGCATTCTTCTTCTCCATAGAGGCGATATGTCAAAGAAAGTACTACTCCCTCCGATCCAAATTAGTTGACCCAAATTCGTCAAGATACGTATGAATCTAATACTAATTTATGTCTAGATACAATCGAATCTAGACATATCTAAATCAACTAACTTGGGTTAGAGGGCATATTATTTATGAATCAGTTTTAGAGCATATCCCTCCAATCTATATTACTACTTGTCACTGAAATAGATGTATCTAGACATGTTTTAATGCTAGATACATCTATTTCAACGACAAGTAGTATGGATCAGAGGGAGTATCAATTTTGATTCAAATTATACATATTTTGATCAAATTTATACAACCCCACTGTGGCATCCCGCAAAACCACTACTAGAAAATCGCGTTGTTTTTGTGCATTGCATCATCATGACCGCATGCTCATGTCATCATGCCGCATTGCATTTGAGCATCGTCATCATCTTGCATTTGCTTGCATAAAACTATTTGCAAAAAAACCTATTTTGTGTTTTCTAAAACGCCCCGTCTTTATTCAAACGCAAAACCCGGGTCGCCGGATTATTTTGTTTTGTCTGCTATCGGTTTGCAAAAGCCCGGTTGGAAATAAATAAAATAGTTAATTATTTTTAGTGGGGCAATCGCACGGGCCGATTCGACCCGAACGACCACCCCAGAAATACAACGGTCCACCTAAAATCCTACAGCTACCAATCCTATTCTACCCACCCAGCCTCCACCTCACCCCAACCAGTAGCAGCTCGCCACCTCAGCTTCCCTCTCTTCCCTAACCAATCCTAGCCCTCCACCTGGCCTCTCTCCCTCTCTCCCCACTCACCCAGCCACAACCCACACCCCACCTTTTCCCCCACTCACCCTCCCCCGGGCCCCACGCCTCCTCGACCCCACCTGGCCCCGCAGACCCCCCCGGCCCACGTGCCCCGCCCCCATCCTCTCCTCTCCTCTCCCCGCGTGCCCCCGCTCCCTCCCGTCTTCCTCCTCCGCCTCCAGCACCCAACCCCGCGGCCTCGGTCCCTTCTCCCCGCCGGCGAGCTCCCCCTCCTCCGCCGGAGCCCGCCCTCCTTTCCTCCGCTCCGGCTCCTCCCCGCCGATGCCGGCCCCTTCACCTCTCCTCTCCCTGCGGCTCACCTCGCCGCCGGCTCCCCTCCCCGCTCTCCCCTCCGGCGCCGGGCCACCGCTCCCTGCTCCACCCCCTCGTCGGCGCGCCCCGCCACCTCCGGCTCCCCTCCTCCGGCTTCCTCTCCACCCGCCTGCGAGCTCCGCCTTCCGCCGCGGCCGTGCTCCTCCCCGCGTCCGCGTCCGCCGCTCGCCCCGAGGCAGAGCCCCGCCGACGCCCGGCCTCCGCACCGCCCGCGACCGTCCTCCCGCCGCCTCCCGGCCCCACGTGCGTCAGCGACCCCCGCCAACATCTGCAGGCCCTCGCTGCTCACCCCATCCTCGCCTCGTCGAGCCGCCGCCGTCCGCCCCTCGGCCGGCGCCCCCGAGCCACCCCGCCGCCGACCTCGTGCTCTGGCACCGCCTTGGCCGCCCCCGTGCGTGTTTGTGTTCTTGTGGTGCTGTGATGTGGGTGCCTCCCTCCAAAGACAAGGTCGACACCGACACGACAATCGAAACCACGAGAGACCTCAAGTTCCCCTACATGGACAAGAAGATCGCCTACCCGGACCCAAGGTCGACAAGCTCGTCTTCACGGAACCCGAAGATCTTCTAAGGGAGAACATCAAGTAGTCCACCGACACCCGAACCCCGAACCCGAGTTCTTCGACGCGACGACAAGATCTCCTACATGGGAGCCCGGAGAACCCGTACCCAAAGGCCACGGATGCGACATGATCTTCTTCTCGGACGCCAAGATTCGTCGAGAGCCCGGAACGACAAGTACTTCCTCGAGGACGCCAAGTACTTCACCCCGGACACCGAGACCCCGATGTGACAAGTACTTCATCCCGAACGCCAGGACCGTCGACATGACCCGAAGGCCACGGATGCGACAAGACCTACCTCCGTATCTGAGAACGATCCCGGAGTCCGAGAACGTTTCCGTCGAACCCTGAGACCGACCCCGAACCCCGGAACCCCAAGATCTTCCGAACCCTAATGTGTGACCCTTATCCGAGAACCCTATTTTATAAATTGTCAACTATATAAATTGTTGCATTAAATCATTCATTTCGCATGCACATTGTCATGTGGGTTGGGGGCCTTATGCCGATTCACCTAATAATTAATATGAGGCCCATATGCGGGCAAATCTAGTCTCATATTGGCCTCATTTAAATTTGTGTAGCGAACCGGTATCTTATTTTGCCACGTGAAGACAACATTTAATTTGCGGGGTAGATAAATAACTCGAACCGTTTAATTAAATGTCGGGACCCCGGTTCCGCTTAATATTGCCTAATTGCAGCGCATCTTTGCCATACCATACAACATACATGCATCATGCCGATCTTTTGCCATAGTATTAAATATTGCATCCGGTGTTTATTCTAGTGTTTCGCTTCTTCGCGGATAAGGCCGTTGAGTTGATATGAGCTTCGCCCCGATCCTCGGATGAACCTTCGACAATGTTTTTCAGGCGAGCATCTCCCCTTTCTACCTATCTTACTTTTCTAGTCTTTATTTCCTCCTGTTGATCTATTGCTATCTGTGTTGCGATGCTCTAGTTTCCGTACCCGTGATATCCCTTGCAGTCTTATATTGCCTTGGACACCTCCTATTACCTGTTGTTTGGTAGATAGTTGGACTTGCGCGTCGTAGTCGCTTGCTCAAGTGCTGTTGTGTGTCGTCAAGTGCCACAGTTGTGGGTGTATGGCCGCATGTTGATGTTGGAGATGATCATGGTTTTACTTTTTGTTCACTTTAATTCCTGTTTAACAACTAAAATTGGAGTAAGTAAGCAGAGGCATCGGTGGGTGATAGATAACATTTGGTTTTCGACCGCCCACTTGTGTCCCGTAGGACCCCGAGTACTTGATACCTGTTCCTTGATTTATCGCGCTATCCACATACGGGGAATTATGGGCCCCCCTTAGTCAGAGCTTGATTCAGTCTTATTTCTTGGGGCCACAAACTAGTTTGAGGTTTTATTTACGATCCTGTACTTATGCCATGCTACTGCTTTATTTACGATTGTGCGAGGAGCACACTGTACTGTTTAGGTAAGCGGAATGTTTTCGCGGTATCGACAATCCCAGTTTTGGGTTCCCAGTCGTTTACAGCCATTGACGCAAACCTTGAGTCCGTCTCGGAGCTAGCTTACTTCGTTGCGGGTCTACTCAATGGGGTGGCCCCCAGAAATATTTCTGAATCCTGTGATTGCTTTGTCGTGAAAGCCTCGTTGGGTTTTGATTTGGTTTTTCCGAGGTTGATCGTGTGTGTGTTGCTATTTGTGCACCCCGGCCGGGTTAAAACTTTCTGAAAGCCGTGTCCGCGGTTATGGACGACTTGGAGCACAGTATCTCGATCATAGACAACTATAACGAAAGTAGTGCTATAAATTTGACTTTATAATGACTAGTAAGCAGCTTCACTATAATGGAATGGCTAAATAAAACTGTCAACAATTGCTTGTTTGGGTGTCGCTTGCGACCATTGTACCTGACTAGTAAGTATTGCAACTACAACGGAATGGCTGAATAAAAGTACCAACAACTGCTGGGTTTTTGGGATATCTCATGCTATCTGTATCTGATTAGTAAGTGTTGTAACTATAACGGAATGGTTAACTAAAAGTGCCCACTGCTTACTTTATCAGGATGATTATCTAAACCTGACTAGTAATTGCTGCAACGATAACCGATTAAATAAAACTGCCAACTGTGTGAGTTCCTCGGTTGACTTCCTCGTTTGGTACCGAGGGGGAAACACCAGGATGGGTTTGTTTGGTGTTAGCTGCAGGTTGGATCCGGATAGGTCATTCTTATCTCTCTCTGATAACCGCCAGTTGTATCGAGTCTCTATAGGTTGTTCAGTGCATGCTGCCGCTGCCGCTTCAGTCCACCATACCTATGTAGGCGAGGACCGCCGAATTCTAGTCTCGCCGTGTACTGGCCTCAGTACTGACGCTCCTCTTTTTCCTTTGCCCTTTGTCGGCACCCCTTTTGTTTAAGCAGGTTTTGAGATCGACGTCGTTAGCAGGGTTACCCTTCCGGCTTGGCCTGGGCAGGGTTATGGACGCCATTGGTTATTCTTCAGGGCTCTTAGCCCCCTTTGCATCTTGTCCGTAGTCGGACACTCTACCGTTTTTAAGGTGATTTGGATCTTTGTATATTATATCTGTATTCTTGACTCTTTGAGTCGCCGTTGTATATATCTGTTCTGTGGGTCCCATCGAGGACTGTTGTGTAATGTTATTACTTCGTTTTCCACCCGCACGCAAGTGCCTGGTGGGCACCTTTGAATCGTTTCTATGCGGGTTTGGCGGGTTTTCGCTAAAACTTGCATAGGTCCGATTCTGAGGGTGTTACAGAGTGGTATCAGAGCTCAGCAGTTGCGATACCCCACAAGTCCAGCCTGTAGGATAACCTAGCTAACGGCCGAAGTAGAGTGTCAAAACTATTTTTGCAAAATCGGTTGGGTAGTTCTGATTAGGTCTGATTTTACTCCTTACCCCTTTGCTATTCTCCTCTTACCTCTACGTGTTTTGAATCCGCTGTCTTCCCTTTCTTCGAGTCCAGGATTTCTCGTGGTTGGGATTCCGTCGTACCTTCAGGGTTTCACTTCCTTCTTTGATAACGGTGTTGCTACATCTGGTCTTCATGCTATCCAAGGAATCCTTCGTCTGGTGGACTTCTCTTTGTTCCTTCTTGTGCCTTCCGGTGTTTTCCGACGCGACGACATCATCTACGCCAGATCCGATGCAGAGTCTGCATCACTTCTTTGTTTCCGAACCTCGCTTGTCGAGATCTTCAGTCTGATTCCGAGAGTTGGTTGCATAATCCGCCTATTCGTGTGCAGAGTAATGGTTTGAGTGCGGGATGGAGTAGCTACCATACCACTACTCTTATCATTCGCTTTTGCACAGTGAATGGTGGATCGATGCAATTCTTACTCCTTCCATAGAAGTCAGAGGTGGCCTTACCTTTAACGTCGTCTGTTGTTTTCCGGAGTGTTCTCTTGACGAACAGGATCAGCGACCCTTTGTTGATGGTGTCGCCGATTTCAAGATGAAGAAGGAACCCTTGTTAGTGGTGTCGCGAGGATCTACACGAATCGAGAAGACGCAGTTCGCCGACCTTCCTTCCGGTACCATGAGGCGGATCTCGAGGGCGAGATCCCTTGTTAGTGGTGTCGAATTGTGGCATCCCGCAAAACCACTACTAAAAAATCGCGTTGTTTTTGTGCATTGCATCATCATGACCGCATGCTCATGTCATCATGCCGCATTGCATTTGAGCATCGTCATCATCTTGCATTTGCTTGCATAAAACTATTTGCAGAAAAACCTATTTTGTGTTTTCTAAAACGCCCCGTCTTTATTCAAACGCAAAACCCGGGTCACCGGATTATTTTGTTTTGTCTGCTATCGGTTTGCAAAAGCCCGGTTGGAAATAAATAAAATAGTTAATTATTTTTAGTGGGGCAGTCGCACGGGCCGATTCGACCCGAACGACCACCCCAGAAATACAACGGTCCACCTAAAATCCTACAGCTACCAATCCTATTCTACCCACCCAGCCTCCACCTCACCCCAACCAGTAGCAGCTCGCCACCTCAGCTTCCCTATCTTCCCTAACCAATCCTAGCCCTCCACCTGGCCTCTCTCCCTCTCTCCCCACTCACCCAGCCACAACCCACACCCCACCTTTTCCCCCACTCACCCTCCCCCGGGCCCCACGCCCCCTCGACCCCACCTGGCCCCGCAGACCCCCCCGGCCCATGTGTCCCGCCCCCATCCTCTCCTCTCCTCTCCCCGCGTGCCCCCGCTCCCTCCCGTCTTCCTCCTTCGCCTCCAGCACCCAACCCCGCGGCCTCGGTCCCTTCTCCCCGCCGGCGAGCTCCCCCACCTCCGCCGGAGCCCGCCCTCCTTTCCTCTGCTCCGGCTCCTCCCCGCCGACGCCGGCCCCTTCACCTCTCCTCTCCCCGCGGCTCACCTCGCCGCCGGCTCCCCTCCCCGCACTCCCCTCCGACGCCGGGCCGCCGCTCCCTGCTCCACCCCCTCGTCGGCGCGCCCCGCCACCTCCGGCTCCCCTCCTCCGGCTTCCTCTCCACCCGCCTGCGAGCTCCGCCTTCCGCCGCGGCCGTGCTCCTCCCCGCGTCCGCGTCCGCCGCTCGCCCCGAGGCAGAGCCCCGCCGACGCCCGGCCTCCGCACCGCCCGCGACCGTCCTCCCGCCGCCTCCCGGCCCCACGCGCGTCAACGACCCCCGCCAACATCTACAGGCCCTCGCCGCTCACCCCATCCTCGCCTCGTCGAGCCTCCGCCGTCCGCCCCTCGGCCGGCGCCCCCGAGCCACCCCGCCGCCGACCTCGTGCTCTGGCACCGCCTTGGCCGCCCCCGTGCGTGTTTGTGTTCTTGTTGTGCTGTGATGTGGGTGCCGCCCTCCAAAGACAAGGTCGACACCGACACGACAATCGAAACCACGAGAGACCTCAAGTTCCCCTACATGGACAAGAAGATCGCCTACCTGGACCCAAGGTCGACAAGCTCGTCTTCACGGAACCCGAAGATCTTCTAAGGGAGAACATCAAGTAGTCCACCGACACCCGAACCCCGAACCCGAGTTCTTCGACGCGACGACAAGATCTCCTACATGGGAGCCCGTGGAACCCGTACCCGAAGGCCACGGATGCGACATGATCTTCTTCTCGGACGCCAAGATTCGTCGAGAGCCCGGAACGACAAGTAATTCCTCGAGGACGCCAAGTACTTCACCCCGGACACCGAGACCCCGATGCGACAAGTACTTCATCCCGAACGCCAGGACCGTCGACATGACCCGAAGGCCACGGATGCGACAAGACCTACCTCCGTATCTGAGAACGATCCCGGAGTCCGAGAACGTTTCCGTCGAACCCTGAGACCGACCCCGAACCCCGGAACCCCAAGATCTTCCGAACCCTAATGTGTGACCCTTATCCGAGAACCCTATTTTATAAATTGTCAACTATATAAATTGTTGCATTAAATCATTCATTTCGCATGCACATTGTCATGTGGGTTGGGGGCCTTATGCCGATTCACCTAATAATTCATATGAGGCCCATATGCGGGCAAATCTAGTCTCATATTGGCCTCATTTAAATTTGTGTAGCGAACCGGTATCTTATTTTGCCACGTGAAGACAACATTTAATTTGCGGGGTAGATAAATAACTCGAAACGTTTAATTAAATGTCGGGACCCCGGTTCCGCTTAATATTGCCTAATTGCAGCGCATCTTTGCCATGCCATACAACATACATGCATCATGCCGATCTTTTGCCGTAGTATTAAATATTGCATCCGGTGTTTATTCTAGTGTTTTGCTTCTTCGCGGATAAGGCCATTGAGTTGATGTGAGCTTCGCCCCGATCCTCGGATGAACCTTCGACAATGTTTTTCAGGCGAGCATCTCCCCCTTTCTACCTATCTTACTTTTCTAGTCTTTATTTCCTCCTGTTGATCTATTGCTATCTGTGTTGCGATGCTCTAGTTTCCGTACCCGTGATATCCCTTGCAGCCTTATATTGCCTTGGACACCTCCTATTACCTGTTGTTTGGTAGATAGTTGGACTTGCGCGTCGTAGTCGCTTGCTCAAGTGCTGTTGCGTGTCGTCAAGTGCCACAGTTGTGGGTGTATGGCCGCATGTTGATGTTGGAGATGATCATGGTTTTACTTTTCGTTCACTTTAATTCCTGTTTAACAACTAAAATTGAAGTAAGTAAGCAGAGGCATCGGTGGGTGATAGATAACATTTGGTTTCCGACCGCCCACTTGTGTCCCGTAGGACCCCGAGTACTTGATACCTGTTCCTTGATTTATCGCGCTATCCACATACGGGGAATTATGGGCCCCCTTAGCCAGAGCTTGATTCAGTCTTATTTCTTGGGGCCACAAACTAGTTTGAGGTTTTATTTACGATCCTGTACTTATGCCATGCTACTGCTTTATTTACGATTGTGCGAGGAGCACACTGTACTGTTTAGGTAAGCGGAATGTTTTCGCGGTATCGACAATCCCAGTTTTGGGTTCCCAGTCGTTTACAGCCATTGACGCAAACCTTGAGTCCGTCTCGGAGCTAGCTTACTTCGTTGCGGGTCTACTCAATGGGGTGGCCCCCAGAAATATTTCTGAATCCTGTGATTGCTTTGTCGTGAAAGCCTCGTTGGGTTTTGATTTGGTTTTTCCGAGCTTGATCGTGTGTGTGTTGCTATTTGTGCACCCCGGCCGGGTTAAAACTTTCTGAAAGCCGTGTCCACGGTTATGGACGACTTGGAGCACAGTATCTCGATCATAGACAACTATAACGAAAGTAGTGCTATAAATTTGACTTTATAATGACTAGTAAGCAGCTTCACTATAATGGAATGGCTAAATAAAACTGTCAACAATTGCTTGTTTGGGTGTCGCTTGCGACCATTGTACCTGACTAGTAAGTATTGCAACTACAACGGAATGGCTGAATAAAAGTACCAACAACTGCTGGGTTTTTGGGATATCTCATGCTATCTGTATCTGATTAGTAAGTGTTGTAACTATAACGGAATGGTTAACTAAAAGTGCCCACTGCTTACTTTATCAGGATGATTATCTAAACCTGACTAGTAATTGCTGCAACGATAACCGATTAAATAAAACTGCCAACTGTGTGAGTTCCTCGGTTGACTTCCTCGTTTGGTACCGAGGGGGAAACACCAGGATGGGTTTGTTTGGTGTTAGCTGCAGGTTGGATCCGGATAGGTCATTCTTATCTCTCTCTGATAACCGCCAGTTGTATCGAGTCTCTATAGGTTGTTCAGTGCATGCTGCCGCTGCCGCTTCAGTCCACCATACCTATGTAGGCGAGGACCGCCGAATTCTAGTCTCGCCGTGTACTGGCCTCAGTACTGACGCTCCTCTTTTTCCTTTGCCCTTTGTTGGCACCCCTTTTGTTTAAGCAGGTTTTGAGATCGACGTCGTTAGCAGGGTTACCCTTCCGGCTTGGCCTGGGCAGGGTTATGGACGCCATTGGTTATTCTTCAGGGCTCTTAGCCCCCTTTGCATCTTGTCCGTAGTCGGACACTCTACCGTTTTTAAGGTGATTTGGATCTTTGTATATTATATCTGTATTCTTGACTCTTTGAGTCGCCGTTGTATATATCTGTTCTGTGGGTCCCATCGAGGACTGTTGTGTAATGTTATTACTTCGTTTTCCACCCGCACGAAAGTGCCTGGTGGGCACCTTTGAATCGTTTCTATGCGGGTTTGGCGGGTTTTCGCTAAAACTTGCATAGGTCCGATTCTGAGGGTGTTACACCCACCGGAGATTGTCAAAGCAAGTATGGCTACTTATGAATCAGCTTTAGAGCATATCCACCGGTCTCACGGCTCAAATACATACTCCATCCGACCCATATTAGCACTAAAACTTGACTAGATACGTTCATACCTAGATGAATCTAAGTCAACTAATATGTGTCGAAGGGAGTATCAAATTTATTCAAATTATACATATATTTCAAGTCATAGAATTTGTTTCAAATTGGGCTCAAATTTGTCCCAATACTAAGTGGACGGTGAGCTAGCCGCCCTCCCTGCCACATCCATCCGGCCACGAGGTACATCCGGCCTTCACCGTCGAAGTGCACCTCGACGTGCCAGCCGCGGCCTGCCTCCCATAGCATCGGTTCACGAGGGCTTGATCTGCGCCATCGCGGTGATGTTGCGGATGATGGCTTCAATCGTAGTTGCATAGATGATCACTGTCGGCACTGCCGCTGCCTCGGTGTCTTTCATCAGCAACATATCTGAGGAGGTGAATGTCGTGGTATTGTCGATGAGTACGCCATGGAGGGTTCCTCACAGTGCGTGTTTAGAGACGTGGGGGAAGGCGGACGGTTGATGGGTACGAGGTAACACAGCTTACCCAGGTTCAGATCCCACGACGGTGGCGGAATCCTACTCCTGCTATAAATCACTATAAGGGCAATACGCCGAGTTACAGGGATTGGTTCGCTATGCGAGGTGTGTGCTAATCGCTACTCGATTGTCTGAGATTGTGCCCTAAAGGCTCCCATAGGCCCGACTTATATTGTCGCCAGGTCCTAGGGTTACAGGGAAAAGTCCTAGCCAGACAGGTTACAGAGTTCTACACCGTCTATTACTAGTCTTGTGTATTTGGTACTCCAAGGCTCCGGGTACGTCGGTGACTCCCACCGTAGCCTTCCTTTATCCGGCATGGGCCTCCCTTCTGGATCCATCTAACTGGGCCACCCAACAGGCCATGGGCCATGCTACCAACTGTGGGCCACCCGGATTATCCGGATAGGAGACATGCTATGAGTATATCCATATAGCATATCCCCAATAGTAGCCCCCGGAGAACTCCGAGATCTTGCGCTGTCTTGCCTCTTCACACTGAATGCTCCTTCTAGATGGATGTCGGCAAATTGTCAAGCAATATCTTGTAGTCCTCCCAAAGAACCCTGCAAGGTTTTCTCTGTCTTCAACACGTAAGTCGGAGAAATGCTAAATCTTCCATCGTACTCTTCCGTAGCCGGACTTGATCCGTCCATGTCGGAATCTTCTGATGTGACGGCTCATCTGCCTATGTCAGCTAGGGCAACATAGGCTTAGGTCAGCGATGCCTCGTAACTCACACATGTAGAGAACACAATCATGTCCGATTTTCCTGCGTGAGCGATACGAACTGTTGGCAGCGACGGTTGGAGACGTGGCGAAATTTCCGCGCATGTTCGCAAACACGTTGTTTATGCGGCAACCGTCCGATCAAGCTGCACGAATCTTGATGCTGGAGATGATAAATAGTAACCTTGGTGGAATTTTTAGGTTTTACCTCATTCTCTCCTCGCATCGTATTCTTCCTCCAGCGCGTGCCTCCTCGAGCTTTCCGCGCAAAACTCGCGAAAAACCCTAGCCCCAATGTGCACCAGTCGCCACCAAACTCACTCCATGGCTAGCAGCAGCACTTCCCCTTCCATGGCGGCGTCGAACGAAGCCGCGACGAAGCCGGCGAGCTCTATCGTCATGCCCCCAGAGGGATTGGTCATCCCTGCCTTGGCGGTGATTGAGTCCCGCGGCGGCGAGCATAATCCAGCGGCGCTGGAGCCATTGGAGGAGGAGCTTGACTCGCACAAGGGCGACTGGCGCGACTCAGACATCACCAACCGTGATATCCAGGAGCTGATCGCCGAGGGATACCTCCCTGCGACGGAGGGGCTCGCCTGGCGGGCGGCGCCGACCGGCGAGGTGATACCTTCTCCCCAAGCCGGAGAAAAGGTGTACCTCAAAGCCCAACTGGTACACGGCGTCTCCCTGCCCATCTCCAACTTCTTCCTCTCCGTCTTGAACCACTATAGAGTCCAACCCTAGAACCTTTCTCCCAACAGTATCTTAGCGCTTAGCAACTACGCGGCGCTCTGCGAGGGTTACTTAGGGATAAAGCCTAGGCTAGATCTCTTCGTGTACTTATTCACCATCAAGCGTGAAGCCGGAGCTAGTAACGAAGAACTTAGGAATTGTCGCACCATAAGCTTCAAGATCCGTCCTGGCCGGCGGTTCCCCAACATCGTCGGCCACGAGTCCTACAAAAACTGGCACATACCTACTTCTACGGCCCAGATATCCCTCTGGATGGCCGAGAAGTAACATACCCGGACTTCGTAGACGGAGCCGTCACTGAAGCCTCCTCATGGAGATCCCAGGCCTCCCTTCCCTCCGACCTTGATGCTTCCCACGCCATAAGGCGGATAGAATGGTTCGTGGAGACGGGTTTGACCGGCTTGGACCTAGCCATGTGCTGGTTCATCAGGCGAATCCAACCTCTGCAGCACCGCGTGAAGCTCATGCAAGAGTATAACAGCGATAGAAGGGATAGCCTCTGCAGCTCCGTGGACAACTTCTCGAGCGACTCCGTCAAGCTCCGCCTCAAGGACATCGTCAAGGTGAAGGACAAGAAGCGTGGTTTCACCATCACCTACGACATGTTCGTAGACGGCAAGTGCCCAAAGGTAGTTATTTATTTTCCATGTATGACATATACTCCAGTTCTCCCGTCTTGCAAATTTCATCTCATCTAACACGGTGACTTCTCACTTAACAGCTTAATAATCTAGAGGAGGACAGCCTGGCTTCCCAAATCTATGATCCAAAGATGAAGGATGTCACAGTCGTTTCCGACGACGATGCTCCGTTAGCGCGAAAGCGGAATAGCTTCACCTGTGACGCTGCCGACGGAGGCAAGAAGAAGAAGACAGAGGGTGGAGCCTCCAAGAAGACTACCGCCGCCCTGGAGGCAAAAAAGAGAAAAGTTACCGGGATCCCCTTTGCCAAAGCACACCCACTTGTCTAAGCTTCTTTCTTTCCGACATTGTCTATTTATCTATCTTGTTCCTGTACTTATGCATTTTGCACGTTTCAGGAAGAAAGCCACGACCAGCCTGAAGAAGACCTCGAAAACATCGGGGGATTCTAGAAATATTAAGGACATGCTGCATCGCGACGCATCTCCCGCCATCGCCCCTATCACTCCCTCCGTCAAGCCTTCGTCTACTACGACAAGCTCACAAGCTAAGGAGGCATCTGGCCCTTCCGCCATGGAGGTGGACTCAGGTGCCTCTACCGAGGTCGCTGTTGTCGGCGAGCAGGCAACGCAGGAGAGTGCCACCCACCAATTGGCTGAAGCTCCGGCTAAGGATGCCATCGGTGGCGGTAAGGCGGTGATGGAAGCAGGTACTTCTGCCGTTGGTGGCGCCCCCGCACCCAAGAAAACCATAGCCTATCCAAAGATAGTCTATCCGGTACTTACACACCGGGTAGCACTGCTCTGGTCCCTAGTGCGGCACCGACATCTCCGACGTGCGGTCTAGAGGAGCTCCACCGACAAGCAGAAATCTTGCAAGAAAACAGCGAATCCTTTGGCAAGCTGCTGGCCGAGAGTGCTATAAACCTCAAGATCATTTCACTTGTAAGTTTTATTTGCCTTTTGCATTTCATATGAGTATCCCACTGTAGCCCCCAAGGATGTAGACGGAAAACCATAGGTCTTTGCATATATATGCTCTAAGAGTGACTAAGTTAGAAAACCTCTCACTGTAGCCCCCAATCATGTAGGTGGAATGAATTATTCCGACTAGATGCTTTTAAGAGTAGTATACGCAGTGTTTATAAATTTCAATATTGTAGCCCCCAAGCCTCTAGTTGTAACTGAATTAGTTCCGACTAGATGCTTAAAGAAAATCTAAGCATATATCCGAGTTAAAAAATTTTATACTGTATCCCCCAAGCTTCTAATCGAAAACTGAATTAGTTCTGACTAGATGCTTAAGGAAAAGCTAAGTCAAAAATTCTTGCTGTAGCCCCCGAGCGTCTAGGTGGAAAATTTCCGGCTAGATGCTCCAAGCAAACCAAACAAAGTTTTAACTTTGACCTTTTTTCCATAGAACGAGAGTGCTCGGAGGGGCATGGAGAATGACAAGTACCAGAAGATGCGCGCAAAATTGGAAGCTAAAAAGGGTGAAACTGCCTTCTTGAAGGAACATATCACCAAGAGCAAGCGTCTGTTTTCTTTTTCGCATTCCGACTTGGTTTTGTGCCCATATTCTCCGAGTACTCACTGTGTACTTTGGTTTCTCTGACTTGCAGAAACCATGGCCAAGGCCTAGAATATTGTCGAGCAATCCAAGCACATTCAAGAGCTAGATAGCGAGAACAAAATTCTTAAGCACGAGAGGAAGGACATGCTGAAAATGCATGAGGAGTCAATGAAGGCCCTGCAGGACTCCGCCACCGAGGAAATCAATCGCTTGAAGGAGGAGATCTCTATCTTAAGAGATCAGAAGGAAGCTGCCGATGAGCAGAATCAACGCCATAGTGAGGCGTATAAGCTCCTCCAACAAGAGAAAGAATCCTTGGCGGACACCCTCTGGAAAGCCGAGGCCAGCATCTTCAGTAAGTTTTCTCCGTCTTGGATTTTTGTAGTCTAGGTACTCTTAATTGTTGAACTCATGTGTTCCTTGTCAGAATTTGCAGCTCGTATGGGTTTAACCCAATCGCCTCCTCCAGCCAAAGAATGCATGGTTCTTGCCGGCAACTTCATCAACACCGCCATCACGCAAGCTAAGGAGATCACCAAGCCCCTCCAGATCAACACCAAGGCATCGGACTCCATGGCGAAGTATTCGGAGATTCTGCGCCGAGCCCCCGAGCGTATCACAAGCTGGAGAGCTTCATGTGCACGGGCTGGTGCAAGGATGGCGTTGTCAATGTTGAAGGCACACTACAAAGATACCGACATCGACACGGTGACCTCTGGCATTCTCGACGATGATGGCAAAGAGATTAACGATGAATCCATCTTGTCGTCGCTCGCGGGTTATGACACCAGATTTGCCGAGTTGGTAGACGTCAACGTCTTTCTGCCGATGAACACCATCGACAACGGCAACCAAAGCTCCTCTGAGTCCCTTCACACTGCCGACTTCGAGGGTGGTTCTCCTGCCGGTGATGGCGCTTCTTCTAAGTCACCTGCGCCAAAGGAATGAAGAACAACTTTGTAATATTTGTTTCACCTTTGGTGCATATGCGAAAAAAACTTATTTATGTAACTTAAGGCAGAAAACAATGGTTGTTATTTCCTTCTACTCAAGAACTAGTTTCCAGCATGTATATATTTTTAAGCAAGTGCTGGCTTATCCATTACTTCGGTTCTTATGCTTGACTTTTTGTGAGTCGGAAGACTCATTGTCGGAACCATGCGCTTAGGTGATGATGCCCAATGGCACCGTCAATAACTTAAGCACAAAACCACCGACAATAAGTGCCAAAAGTCACTACTCCAGAATCCACGTAAAAACGACAAAGAACGAGTAGACCAGAAAACTTAAGCTAACGCCCGTAGGCGGAATTTTCACAAGTGCAACCGCAAAACTTGTGCATAAAGGTTTTACATGATCCAAAAATGAACACTAAAGGAGGTAAAAGACTTAGAAATATGAGTGAACCAAAGAGCTTTATTTAATTGATCATATAAGAGGTACACAATTAGATAAAAAATGCTAAGTGTAAAAAAGACATAGCTGTGCTATGTTCCATGGCCGATCAAGCTCGGGGTAGTCATCATCCAGGTCACGTCGCTTACGCTTATGATCCTCTTTGGGCCTATCCTTCAGTTCACGATTGTCAACGAGGTAGTAAGACCCATTGAGTAGCGCCTTGCTTATGATGAACGTTCCTTCCATGGAGGGGATAATTTGTGTGACTCTTCTGCTTAAGTCGAAGCACCAAATCCCCCTCTTTAAACGAGAGATGACGAACGCGGCGACTATGGTAGCTGCGTAGATTCTGCTGGTAGATGGCGGATCTTTGGCATGCCAAACGCGCTCCTCCTCGAGAAGGTCCACATCTAGGCATCTGGATTCTTCAGCGTCATCTTCGTCGTAGGCGGCAACTCTTGGTGCATCGTGAAGTATGTCGGAAGGCAGGATGGCTTCTGCTCCATATACCATGAAGTAAGGGGTGTAGCCGGTTGATCTATTGGGTGTAGTTCGTAAACTCCACAGCACAGATGGCAATTCTTCCGCCCAGGCTCCAGCTACTCTATGTAGCGGTGCCTCAAGATGTGGCTTGATTCCCTGCAAAATTAATCCATTGGCTCGCTCCTGACCATTGAATTGTGGGTGTGCCACAGATGCAAGGTCAAGTCGGATGCCCTTCTCCCAACAATAAGCCTCCACTTCTCCGAGTGACAAATTGTTGCCGTTGTCGGTGATGATGTTATGTGGGAGACTAAATCTCACCACTAGATCCCGGACAAACCTGAGGGAAGTTGCCCCATCAAGCTTTCTAATGGGTTTAGCTTCTATCCATTTAGTGAATTTATCAACTGCTACAAGCAGATGCGTAAACCCACATGGTGTCGTCTATAACGGTCCCACCATGTCTAGCTCCAAGACTGCAAACGGCCAAGTTATTGGTATTGTTCGCAATTCTTCAGCAGGAACATGTGGTTGTCGAGCATAATACTGGCATCCCATGCATGTCTCAACCTTCTTGTCGGCGTCCGCCTTTGCGGTCAGCCAGTAGAATCCTTGCCGGAAGGCTTTCACGACCAACGATCGAGGAGCGGCGTGATGCCTGCAATCTCCGAGATGGATTTAGCGTAGGATTTCCATACCTTCTAGCTGGGAAACACACTTTAGGTATACACCAGTAGTGCTCCTTTTGTAGAGTTTTCCATTGATTATGGTATAACCCTATGCTCGTCGTACTATTTGCCATCTTTCGACCTTGTCGTCGGGCAAAGTTCCGTGTTCGAGATATTCCATGAACGGTTTTCTCCAAGACGGAGGGACCTTGGTCACCATGTTGACGAAAGAGTCAGCTCTATCCGGGTTGTCGATGTCGACTCCCTTCACGGATGGTGTGCGCAGATGCTCTAGGAAAACTCCTGGCGGAATTCGCTTGCGCCCTGATCCAAGCTTAGATAGCAGATCAGCCGCCTCGTTTTGCTCCCTAGGCACATACTTGACTTCGTAGCCCAAGAAGCTCTTGGCTATCTCGTCCACTTCGTCTCGATATGTCGCCATCATAGGGTTTCGCGCATTCCAGGTGCCAGCCACCTGCTGGGCAACCAAGTCGGAATCTCCACAGCAAACTATGCGCTTGATGCCAATATCCTTGGCTACACGTAGTCCGTAAATGAGTGCTTCATACTCTGCCATGTTGTTTGCAGCCTTGAAGTGGATCTGCAAAACGTAGTGTAGCTTGTCTCCTGTTGGTGACTGTAGAAATACACCAGCCCCCGAGCCGTTGAGCAGCTTTGATCCGTCAAAGTGCATCACCCAGTACTCTGGTTCCGGCAATGGAGTAGCATCTGGCATCTCCGTCCAATCTGCAACAAAATCCGCCAAGGCTTGTGACTTGATAGCATCGCGTCTCTTGTAAGTGATCTCGAAGGCGGCAAGTTCAATGCCCCCACTTCGCGACCCTTCCTGTAGCGCCGCTGTTGTTGATAATGTCGGACAACAGAGTCTTGCTCACCACTGTGATTGGGTGCTCCTGAAAGTAGTGCCTCAACTTCCGAGAAGCAAGGAATACTCCATAAGCTATCTTCTGGTAGTGCGGGTAACGCTGCTTGGACTCTGTCAAGACCTCGCTCACATAGTAAACTGGTCGTTGAACTCCGTGCTCATAGCCTGGTTCCTTCCACTCTACCACGACGACGATGCTGATTACCTGGTTGGTTGCCGCCATGTAAATTAACAGGGGCTCGCCAGGCTCGGGCGCTGCAAGGATGGGCGCTGAGGAAAGAATCTCCTTGATCTGCTTCAATGCTGCATCTGCTTCGTCCGTCCAAGTGAATTTGTCCGCCTTCTTCAGCAACTTGTACAACGGCAGAGCCTTCTTTCCAAGTCGGCTGACGAACCGACTAACTGCTGCAACACAACCTTCTAGTCGTTGAATGTCCTTTAGGCATGTTAGACGGTTTATGTTTAAGATGGCCTTGATTTTCTCCGGGTTGACCTCGATTCTGCGCTGGGAAACGATGAAACCCAACAATTTGCCGGCTGGAACCCTGAAAACGCACTTCTTAGGGTTAAGCATCATGTTGTATTTCCGGAGATTATCAAAGGTTTCTTTCAAGTCGGAGATTCGGTCATTTGACTTTTTAGACATCACCGCGATGTCGTCCACATAGGCGTGAACGTTCCGACCAATTTGGTCGTGAAGGCAACGTTGCATTGTCCGCTGGTACGTAGCACCTGCGTTTTTCAGCCCAAAGGGCATCGTAACATAGCAAAACGTGCCGTATGGGGTAGTGAACGAAGTGGCCAATTGGTCCGACTTCCTCATCTTGATCTGATGGTATCCTGAGTATGCATCGAGAAAACACAAAAGTTCTGAGCCAGCCGTCGAGTCAATGACTTGGTCAATGCGAGGCAAAGCAAACGGATCTTTGGGACATGCTTTGTTCAAGCTGATGTAATCAATGCACATTCCTAATTCATTGATTCCCTTTTTGGGGACAAGTACAGGATTGGCCACCCATTGGGTGTGAAGGACTTCTTGGATAAATATAGACTTAAGTAACCTAGCTATCTCTTTGCCAATGGCGCGTATATTATCATCTCCAAAGCGTCATAGAGGTTGTTTCACTGGTTTGGATTTTGGATCAATGTTTAAGCTGTGCTCGGCAAGTTCCCTAGGTACACCTTTCATGTCGGCAGGTTGCCAGGCAAAGATGTCCCTATTCTCACGGAGGAACTCGACGAGCGCGCTTTCCTATTTGGGATCCAGGTTCGTCCCAATGGCGGTGACCTTGGATGCATCGCCTACCACAAGTTACACCGGCTTGGTCTCGACGGCGGCCTTGAACGCAGGAGCGGAGTCGGAGATCTGCTTCTTTGACACGGGCATCTCTGAGTCATCGACCTTGCTCTGGATCTCTTTGAATTCTTCGCTGTAGAGGACAGCTTCCACAATAGCTGCTTCATTGATCTAGTAGTCTCTTGCCTTGGTAAAGCTTCCGGATACGGTGATGACACCGTTTGGTCCGGGTATCTTGAGTTTGTTATAGACGAGGCATGGCTTGGCCATGAACGTGTGGAATATGTTGCGACCGAATATGACGTGGTACACGCTCTTTAAGGGGACCACCTCAAAGGTCATGCGCTCTTGGCGGTAATTATTAATATCTCCAAAGGCTACCTGAAGTGTAATGCACCCAAGGGACCGAGCCTCCCGACCAGGAACTATGCCGTGGAAGATGGTGTTGGTCCGCCTTAGGTTTGCCTACGTCAAGTTCATCTTCTGCAGTGTATCCAGGTACATGATGTTGATGCTGCTTCCACTATCCACCATACACTTGGTGAACTCCACGCCATCAATCAGGGGGTTGATGACAATGGCGTACTGGTTCTCCGTAGGGATAAGGTCTAAGTGGTCCGTCCTGTCCCAAGTAATTGGAACCTCCGACCAGCGCAAGTATTGGGGAACTGGGGGGAGAGTAGCCATCAGGATCCTCAGGGAGGTCTTCTATTGTCGGACGGTGGGAGTTCCAAGGAAAGTGTGGTAGACTGCAGCCTTCTTCACGAAGGGGTTCTTGCCCTTGTTGTCGCTCTTGGCGGTGTGCTTGGGTCCAACGTCCTCGTCCATGTCACTTGAATCCTTGGACTCCTCCTCCTTCTTCTTCCCCTCGCCCTTGCCTCGTGGTCTGTTCTTCCGACTTTGCTTGTAGCCGGACTCCGGGTCTTCCTTGAGGTCGTTGACGAACTTGCAGTGTCGATTGGTATGGGTGGACTTGCCGTTGACATCGAGGTGTCTGAGGCACGACATATCGCGGTACTCCTCGTAGGTTTGGGGAACATGGAGCGGCGCCGAGGTAGTTTCACTTCCTCGTTGCTGCCCACGGCCAGCTCCCCTTCCTCGGCCACGTTGTCCGCCATCACCCCGTCCTGCAAAAGTCATATCGACCATGTCGGTAGATTGCTTTTATTCTGGAGCGGTTTTCCGCTTTGTACTGCTGTTCCTCCGAGCTTGAGTTGGAACGGCCGTTGCCGGTAGGGAGCCGCGAGCATCGTCGTCGGCAGCTGCGAACTCACTAGCCAACTGAATCATCTGGTTCAAGTCAACCTGGTGATTTTTCTGCACGCGCTTCAGCTTATGTCGGAGCAACGTGCCCCTTTCCAACCCATCGATGAATGTTACCATGGCGGTTTGAGCGTGCACTCCTGCACAGGAATTCTTCATGTCCAGCCAGCGGGAGAGGTAGGAGCGAGATGTCTCGTCTTTCTCTTGCACGCACCGCTGTAGATCGCCAATAGTGCAGGGACGCTTGTATGTACCCTCAAAGTTCTTGGTGAACGCTTCCTGCATGTCCAACCAATTGCAGATGGATTTCTCTAGCAAGTCATCGATCCATTGACGGGCCGGGCCCGCCAACATTAACGGGAGGTACTTGACGGTGACGTTGGGGTTGCCTCCGGCAATCTCCACCGCGTTGTCGTAGTCCTGCAACCATGTGGCTGGCTTTGCGGTGCCGTCATAGGGCTTGATGGTCTTGTCAATCCGGAAACCTTTGGGGTAAGTTGCGGACCGTATTGCGGGTCCAAAGCAACATGGTCCCAGGTATGGTCCTTCCTGGGCCTCGTGGATCTTATCGATCCGCGAACGTGCATCGTACGACTCCGGGTTCTTCTTCTTCTTGTCAACAGGGGACGGGCTGCGTGAACGACGCGGTCCTCCTCCGCCATGGTGACTGCTTGTTGGTGACAGAGGCGGAGGTGGCGGTGGGTTAGCCTTCTTGCTGTTACCCTCCTGCGACGCCTCCCACCTATCACGGTTGCTTGTCGGACACGGAGGGTCATGGCGTGACCTGCTCTTGTGTCCTTGGTTGCGCTATCTGTCATGACGGGTCTGCTCCGCGTTGTCGCGGATGATGATGCCGCACTGCTTTGGTGGGTGCATATCCGTACGATGGTGAGCCTTGTTGTCACGACCCAGGATCAGGGCTAGACAAATACCAGATCCTCATCTGATATAAGCCTAACCTAAATTCCGAAACACGCAGGGAAAGATCTGTAACATTACAGAACATACAAACCATACATTAATAAGGCAAACTCTTAAGAGAGTTACAAACCAGTCATAGAAGCCAAGGGTCACAGACCCATCATTACATCAGACAACGGAAGAAAATAAGTTGTTCTAAACAACAAATTTAGAAAAGGGCCTAAGAGGCCATAACAAAAGTAGTGACCCTTCCATAGATCCTAGGCTGCTGGCCGGGAACCCCGACTACTCATCGACTTCGACGTAGAAACCACCTTCAATTAGGGTAGCATCATCTGTAGAAAATATCAACGAAGCAAGGCTGAGTACAGGGTGTACTCCGCAAGACTTATGGCTAGTGGAGTTATTTTGCATAAAGCCATCTTTTGTTTTCAAAACAAGAGGGCGAAGAAACTTGTCTAGTTAGATCATTTTAAAAAGGGGATACGAAGACTTCAACTATAGCTCTTAAATTCATATTTGATATCCACCAAGCATCATCATCAACTGAACCACTCTTCCCGGACTACCCCCTCAACAACCCCGAGGAAGTATTCCGGATCTCACTTTAGTTGACAAGTTTTAACATTCGGTTATAGTTGATCTTCACGTCCGTTCCCAAGTCGTCCATAACGATGGACACGGATTTTCGAAAATATTAATAACCCTGCAGGGGTGCACAACTTTACCCACACGTACCAACTGATTCTTAATGCCAAATTATTAGCCCTCTTCCTTGGAAGGCCGGCAGAGAGTGGTTGACCATGACCTTTACCTTGCTTTCGCCGAGACCATGAGTCACGCACTAGGGAGATTCTGCCATAACGGATCAAGTACCGAAGCCGGTCGCTAATGATGTGCGCAGGGTTCAAGATTACGGATGCCGGGCATCTCTTGTTCCCGGCCACGCTTACCTACCTGTTATGAGTGCACCTCCTTCACCAACATTCAAGAACAACCAAGATGCGTATGTCGAATGGAAATCCCAAACTATGTGACTCATGGAATCTACTAGGCAAGTTAGTTGGTCGAGGGTGTTTCCAGGCCCCCGTGTGGTTGTACGCTCATCTTGGTTCAAGAGGCAAGAACATCGGGTCCTAGGGGTGGCAAGTATGGGACTACAAAAACCACATCCCACGTGGCCTCCCATACAAGCCTTAGCATGTTTATCATCCATTTCTGATCACATCATCACATCCTACCATACTAGATTCATTCGCATCTCTGGTGCATCACATGAATGATAAACACTTGACCACTAAGCATGGCTAAGCTTGACCGAACTGTGGCACTAGCAACGCTCATAAGCCAAACCCTAGTTATGCTAGGAGTGGTGGATCAGGTAATATAGTTCACAAAGGAAAACATGCATCAGATAGGGATACCCTGTCTACTGATAAAAGACTGTTGAACCAAATGCATATGACGAGAATGAAATACTTTGTAATCATAGGATTCATATGTATGAGTGAGGCTTCGCTTGCCTTGTCCGTTGTTGGACTGATACTGCTCTTCGGTGGCGTTGACTTTAGTTTTGGGTTCGGTTCCTATTCACGAGAACCAATCACCGGAAAAGAGAAAACAACACTCAACACATGGCATGTGCAATGCCCATACAATATGGATGATATGACAAGTTAAATAGTGTTGAATTGAACCCTAAAGCATGCTTGGTCACTTTAAAGGGGGTTCCGAAAGTCCAAACCCTAAAACAGAGGGATCATCGAAATCACCTATGGGGTTCAATTGGTTCTTCTAATTAAACTTGCTATCAAAGTTGATAATAACAGTGTATGATTATACCTTAGTTAGATAGGTTTAATTTTTCTGAACATTTTGGTATATTATTTGTATTTTTCTGATTTAAAATGAATTAGCTATGAATTTCCCAAATTTTAATTCATTTTAAACATTTTTGGAATATTTAAAATAATTTCCAACTTGGGCCCACATGTCAGACTTTTATTAATTTCAGAAAATATTTATGGAAATGATTAAAACCCTGACAGGTATGGCCCACCTGTCATACATTTTCCATTTTAGAAATAATTATAGAAAAAGAAAAAAGGAAAAATGACATCAGCATGACATCATGCTGATGTCATCTGGGGCTTGATCCTCAGATCGATGCTCGATCGAGCGCTTGCGAGGAAGCGGGGTTGCGTGCACTGGACTCAGCGCATCGTGCTGAGCTAGAAAGTGGCGGTGCGGCGTGCAGCGGGTTGCCGGAGTGGCGGGAGCGACGGTGGCCGACGGCGGCGGCTGCAGGTGGTCAACGGGCAGGGGGCTAGAGGCCGAGAGAGAGGAAAAAGAGTGGTCTGCGAGGACCAGAGGCTCACCCTGAGCACGATGGAGGTGGTGGCGAGGCGAGGCAAGCATGGGGGACACCGGAATCGAAGAAGAACGCGGCGGCCGGAGCTGGGAGAGGTGAGGTCGAGGGCGACAATTCCGAGCGCCCGCGTCCGATTCCTTCGAGGATAAGCACCAGGGCGACGAGGCGGAGCTCAAGGCGGGTTCGACGGGACACGAAGAGGCTTCAAACGGCGGCGACGCGAAGCCCTGGACGGACTAGGGTTCGGCCATGGAGCGGGAGAGATAGGGAGAGGAAGAATTGGCGGTTTAGGGTTCGTCGACGGCGGCCAGGGTTACTTGTAGACGCTCGGGGGCGGCGGCACGCATCGTGGCGCCGGCGGGAATCGTGGCGCAGACGAGCGTCGGCGGCGGCTCCACGCAGCTTCTTGCCGGCGACGGAAAAGAAGAAAGGGGAGAGGCCGAAGGGGTACGGGCCTGGCTGGGCTGGCTTGGTCCCCGGGTGGGTTGGCTGCTGGCGCCGCTGGCGTCAGGGAGAGAGGAGAGGAAAGATGGGCTCGGCCCAGAGAGGGTTAGGTTTAGATTTTTTTTCTAGGAAATCCTTTTCTATTTCTATTTTTCTGGTTTCTTTTTATATTTGGAATTCAAACCTGTTTTGAATGATTTCAATTTACAAAAACTTTTGTATAATATCTGAAAACACTAAGGGGCACTTATATATATTTGATCTCCATGCATTTTGAGAATTTTCAAAATATAGAAACCATTTGAATTGATTCAAAAAGAGAGAGAAAGCTATTAGGGTTTAGGGTTTTGTTTGTTCTTCTTTGGTTGAATCAAAGTGCAAGTGTTATGCATGCATGCAATGCTCAAACATGTCCTTATTTATTACACAAAAGGTTGGTATGTTACAGCTATACCCCACTTACAAGAATCTCGACCCGAGATTCTGTCAACACCCGGATTTTAAATCCCAGATGCCTGTTATGCCATACATCGTAATCCTAGGATTACCATTTTTGTGAGACATAACAAAATTGGATACCACAGTACATCATCCATTAAAAACCATACCTAAGGTCTTACACAAATAAGGATCTCATGATCCAGTTCTTAATACAACTCAAGCAGCGGAATACGTAATAATAGAGGTAGCGTAGGCGAAGCTCCATCTTCAGGGTCACAGGTAATGCTGATGATGGGAGATGATCCTAGTTGTCGTAACCTTCCTGGGGTCCTTCGTCCCGGTACTCCTCTTCATAGTCTGGCCACAGGAATACCCAAGGACAAAGCCATGAGTACTCTTTAAGTACTCGCAAACTAATACTACCAAGTGAAGGGGTTTTTTGTAGTAGGACACTAAGCTATAGGGTTGTTTTGCAAAAAGCCATATTTACCTCTAATAAGTTCAGAAGCAAGAAAAGCTAGTTGAAATTTTACAACACCTAAGTGGGAACTTGAATTTCATATCACAACTCTGTTGTGGTCAAGTCAAATTCTCAATTCATTTCACAAGACATTTTGAAAACATCTGACGGGGGAACAGTATGGCCACTCCAACTGTCCATAACCACGGACGCGGCTATTCAAATAGTTTGACACTCTGCAGAGATTTGTACACTTTCACCACAACATTCGATACATCCGTCAGGAACAAATCCTGAATTCACCATACTCAGTATGCGTATAATCAATCCTAACCTTTTAATTACACACCCTAGTATAGGCACCTCTCCTGTGACTTTGGCCTCCCAACCATGACCAACTGTCATCTTGGGTACTGCACAGGTGGACAATCTTCACAAGGTAGCCTCAGCTCAGACCTTGGCCGTGAGGGAACCCATACTAAGGTATATAAGTTTCCAGTCAAGCCCTACCCAATTTTCGGGTATTGTGGTTGTACGGAAAAATTGGAATGGTATAGCATCCAGACAACCATCAGTTTTATAAAGGGCTAAGGATCATGCCTCAACATTTTCATCATCAAAATCATCTGGTGTTCAAAAACACATGTCAAAACATCTCAGTAGAATGACTCATCATTCTAAGGTTTTCATAACCATTTTCCACCAAGTATTCCCATCTAAATTTGGTCAAGTTTTATGCTTAGCACTAGCATATACAAGTGGGGTAAGTACTAGTGAGGGGTGGTAAGCAAGTAGGAATTAATTGAGTTCAATCTCATGCCTTAGGGTGACATCAATATTATCTAGCTTCGGCCAAATTTAATGCTCTTTATGCAACCTTCCATTATCTTTCTAGTATCTACAATTTGCTTAAGTAAACTTTAAGAGAAATAAAGTAGAAACCTTGCAAGTAAAACTAGGAATGGGGTTATCAAGTGGGTATGATCCCATATGCTTAAGGCATATAGTTGGCATGGTAACAAGCAAGTATTTTCTTGCATATGTCAACTTGATTAGTAAGGCTTGCTAAAGTAGAGTATCTTACAAGTGTTAGCTTGCTCAATCAACTAGTAGTATTATGCTGGCCTTGTGCATAGAAGTGGTTGAAGTTCTCCTCGCCTTCTTCTTCATAGTATCCTCCTTCCTCCTCGTATCCTTGGTCGGTACTAGCGTCTATGAATAAATACGAGGTGCACAATCACCAAACAATACTTAACTACTTTCAATCATCACACAAAGGTGTTCTATAGATGATCTAGCATCATCACTAATATCACAAGAATTAAGCATTTGTCTTATTTATTTATTTTTAGAAAAGTAATTTCTACTCATTGAAAAACTACTTAATATTTAATATTCTCCAAACCAAACATGGGATCATGTTGACACATGTCATCACCACATATTTCAGTACACGGGAATGTGATTTAAAGTGGTGTCACAATTTAATAAGTTTTAACCTTTTTATTTTAAATAATTAAAGTGACTAGAAATGCCTAGGTGGCATTCTTTTATTACTTGAACATTATTTCTGTAAGTAAACCCATATGTTTTTATATATTCTGAAAGGTATGATTAAATTTTATTTTTGAGAGTTTGAATCAACTCAAAATCTATTATGGTTCAAATTTGAAAAATGTTTGAATGCAGAAAAGCTTCTCCCTTGTTATTTTTACCAAGGTTGATCTATAGATCCAAATGATTTAAATCCAACGGGCTTGGGTTAAACATTTCAATACCTTTCTAACAAAATTGGTTTCATTCAATTTGGTTCACTGAATCGAGCTGGGTTGATTTTTGAAACTAGATACAGAAACGAGTTTGAATATAAATAGAAAAAGCTAAATTCAAACGAGTGGGCTGCGCAGGAAAGGTTAATGGGCTGGCCCAGTGTCACTCCGCGGCGCGGGGCTTAGATGACAGGGGGTTCCACCAGTCAGTGGTTCATAACACGCGAAGCGGTACGGGGCGATCTCGGCCGCACGATCTAAGTCTAATAGAACGGCTATGGCCCATCGTCCACGTCGGGCAGCGCTGGCGAGACAGAACCCTAACACGGTAGGTGGGGGTCGTAGGAGGCTCACCGGGGCTCAGGCGAGGGTCGGCGATGGGGGCAAACGACGAAGTCGACGACGACGATTCTGCTGGCACCGGCAGCTCCTCCTGGGGCGGCTCCAATCGATGGCTTCCTTCTTCTCCAGCAGCGGCGGGCTCCGGTGAAATTCCGGCGATGCGCTGCTCGCCTTGCTCCGGGAGTGAGGTGGGGTGGTTCTGGGTGAGAGGGGAGTGGAATGGTGTGAAGAAATCGAGCGGGGGAGGCCTCTATTTATAGTGGCGAGAGGAGACCGACGGGCGCGGGCGGAGCTCGTCGTGGTCGACGACGCAGATGGCTATCGGCGTGGGCGACGGTAGGGGGAGGTGTTGTGCTCCCTGGCGAAGCTCAACGGCATGTTGGTGAGGAGTGGGGCGGGGCTGATCGGTCGGAACGCTTCAGCGCTCTGAGCGTGTCCGACGGAGGTTTTGATGGCGCACAGCGCGCATGGTCCGCACGGCGGCGAACGGGCGTGTCTGCGGGGTTGCTGGGGTGGTGGTGATCATGCGTGCACGCGGTGAAGGCGGCGCGCGTTCTGTGGGCGTGTGTCGAGGGTGGCGCACGGGCACGCTCTCGGAATGCTCGCAGAGAGGCTTGGCATGGCTTGCGCATGTGGTCCAGTGGCTGGCATTGCTCAAGGCTAGGACAGGGAGTGGCGGTGGAGTGCTGGCTAGCTCCCAGACAAGGTTGGCGAGGCTAGTGTTGCTCGTAGCTTGCTGTCGACGATGGGGTGGAAATGGTCTCTCGGCATGCTCACCATTGATGACAATGGCCAGCTTACAGTGGTGCTAGACGTTAGTTAAGGTTGCTAGATGATCTACTAAGGCTAGTTGTAACCAGAGAGGGAACAAGTTAGGCCCAAAACACTATTAAACACAGTGAATTTGATTTGCTTGATCTGAATCTGCAACCTGTTTGATGAAATGGTCGCATGAACTTGAGTTTTGAATTTTGAAAAGATTTTTGGTGGGTGTGCTAGGCATGTGCTGGTGATACTGTGGATGCTTGGGTTTTGAAAGTTGAGCTTGTTTGATTGGTTTTTGAAATAGTGGGATGTTTCCATATGAAATAGATTCAATTTTAAAATGCCATTTAAACTAAGCATTGGAATGTTTTTAGATGATCACAAGGTGGGACTTGGTTCCTTGTTATGAGTACTATCAAGGGGTGCAAAGATCCATACATGTTTCTGTTAAGTTCTTCAAGTTAGAGATAGCCAAAGTAGGCATGGGAGTTAATTTGGCCAAAGTGACCATTCACTTAATTTGTTTGTTTTGACTTGTTTGTCTTTGGGAAAAGTTTGGGAATTGTTTAGATGATGTTTATTTCACCTAAGAATCATTTTACAAGCAAAGAACACAGAACCATGGCAATTCAAAAGAATCCAAATTTTAATACATACACATATGAATGCTTTCATATTTTTAATTGGAAAAGTTTTTGTTAACCCTAATTTGGATGATTAGAGTTTGATCATCTAAGTTTAATATTTTTGGGATGTTACAAACTTTCCCCCCTTAAACAAAATCTCGTCCCGATATTTGAAAAAGGACGAAAAAGGTTACCTATGATTTGAAGAGATCGGGAAACTCCGTCCTGATGTGATCTTCGCGCTCCCATGTAGCTTCCTCTTCTGTGTGGTTGCTCCACTGAATCTTGAGAAACTTGATGCTTCGGGTTCTAGTAGTTCTGAAAGCTTCCTCCAAAATACGGATGGGTACTTCAGGATAGGTCAGGTCATCGTTTATCTCTATGATCCGATGATCGATATTCTTGAACACTTCAGTCTTTTCTGGAACTTCGAGGAACTTGCGAAGTAATGAGATATGGAACACATTGTGCACGACTGACATCTCTTCGGGTAGTTCCAATTGATACGACACTTCTCCTCGGTGGTTCAGAATCTTGAAGGGGCCGATATATCTGGGGCCTAACTTTCCCTTGAGCTGCAAACGCTGCATTCTCTTCAATGGCGACACTTTCAGATACACAAAATCTCCTATGTTGAAGGCGAGGTCTCGACGTCTCTTGTCGGCGTAACTCTTTTGTCTAGACTGGGCGGTCTTGAGGTGCTCACGAATCTTGTGAACCTTCTCTTCTGCTTCTCGTAGGATATCGGGTCCGAAAATCTGTCTCTCTCCTACTTCCGACCAATTCATGCGACACTTCCTTCCATACATAAATTCAAATGGGGCCATTTGCAAACTGGCTTGATAACTGCTGTTGTATGAAAATTCTGCAAATGGAAGACAGTCTTCCCACTTAGATCCATACTCTAACACACATGATCTCAACATGTATTCGAGTATTTGATTTACTCGCTCCGTTTGTCCATTGGTCTGAGGGTGATAAGCTGTGCTGAAATCTAGTCGGGTTCCTAAACCTTCTTGGAATTTCTTCCAGAATCTCGAGGTAAACTAAGTTCCTCGATCAGATACAATGTTATTGGGGACTCCATGCAAACTGACGATTCTAGCGATGTATAACTCCGCTAGCTTCGAACTCTGATATGTGGTCTTGACTGGTAAGAAATGGGTGACTTTGGACAATCTGTCCACTATGACCCAGATAGAGTCATTTCCCGTACTAGATGTAGGTAATCCGGTGATAAAGTCCATTCCAACAGAATACCATTTCCATTCTGGTATCTGCAATGGTTGCAACAATCCCGCGGGTCTTTGATGTCCCGCCTTGACTCGCTGACATATATCACACTTGGCGATATAGCTTCCGATTTCTCTCTTCATCTCATGCCACCAAAATTGTTCTTTCAAATCTTGATACATCTTTGTTCCTCCGGGGTGGATAGAATAAAGAGTATCATGAGCTTCCTTCAGAATAACTTCTTTCAACTCAGAATCTGCTGGTACACAAAGGTGTCGTTTGTACCACATAACTCCTTCTTCGTCTTTGGTGAATCCGGGTACTTTGCCTGTACCGATACGACACTTGATTCCTTCGATACTAGCATTTCCTTTCTGCGCCTCTTTGATCTGGCTGATCAAAGTGGGTTGAAGTTCTATGCTAGCCAAAAATCCTTCACTTACTAATTCCATTCGAAAATCTTCCATCTCTTTGTGCAAGCTTGGTTGCTCCTTCAAAATCATGGAGTTTAAGCGGCACGGCAATCTGCTAAGGGCATCTACTACCACGTTGGCTTTACCAGGGTGATAGTGAATGTCTAGATCGTAATCCTTGATTAGCTCAATCCATCTTCGATGTCTCATATTCAGCTCCTTCTGAGTGAATATATACTTCAGGCTCTTGTGATCCGAATAGATTTCACAACGGTTTCCCATCAGGTAGTGCCTCCATGTCTTCAGGGCTAGAACTACGGCTGCGAGTTCGAGGTCATGGGTTGGGTAATTTTGCTCATGTTGTTTCAATTGTCGAGATAGATAAGATATGACTTTGCCTTCTTGCATTAGCACACATCCGAGACCGATCTTGGATGCGTCACAATACACGTCAAAAGGCTTCGCGATATCCGGCATGATTAAGACTGGGGCTGAAATCAATCTCCTCTTGAGTTCTTGAAAACTCACTTCACATTTGTCCGTCCATTCAAACTTATTGTCCTTCTTCAGCAATTGGGTCATGGGTCTGGCGATACTCGAGAATCCTTCTACGAACTTGCGGTAATATCCCGCCAATCCGAGAAATGCACGAACTTGGGTTTGAGTGGTTGGGGATTGCCAATCTTCGACATCTTCCACCTTTGCAGGGTCAACGGCAATTCCTCCGGCTGATACAATGTGGCCGAGGAATCCTACCTCCTGTAACCAGAATTCACATTTGCTAAACTTGGCATACAACTGATGCTCTCTAAGGGTTCCAAGAATGGTCCTTAGGTGTAGCTCATGTTCTTCTTCTTATTTGGAATAAATTAGAATGTCTTCGATGAAAACAACAACAAACTTATCTAGGAAGTCCATAAAAATCTTATTCATGAGATTCATGAAATAAGCGGGGGCAGTGGTTAATCCAAAAGACATGACAGTATACTCGTATAATCCATATCTGGTGGTAAAGGCAGTCTTTGGAATATCCTCTGCACGAATCTTGAGTTGATGATAGCCTCTGATCGAACAAATCTTCTATCTTGGGCAATGGGTATTTGTTCTTGATAGTGACATAATTCAACTTCCGATAATCCGTGCACAAACGGTTACCTCCATCCTTCTTGTCCAGAAATAATACAGGTGATCTCCATGGTGACGCACTTGGTTGAATTAATCCAATTTCTAGGATGGCATCCAGTTTCTTCTTCAGTTCTGCTAGTTCAGACAGGTTCATACTATATGGTCTCTGAGCTATGGGTCCGGTTCCAGGGATTAGTTCAATGATAAACTCGATATCCCGATCTGGGGGCATACCGGGCAAAACATCTGGAAATACATCGAGGTATTCACAGACTATCCGGACTTGGTCAATGGTAGGTTGGGCTATACTCTTGATGCAGTTGAATTGACGAGGTAAGGTTTCAGATACGTGCTCGACTGATATTCTGGCTGTACTGGTCATGGTTATGGCTTTATTGGCACAGCCAATCAATCCTTTATGTTTGGACATCCAATCCATTCCTAGTACTACTTCCAAACCTTTAGTTCCGAGTACTATCAGATTAGCATAAAAATTTATGACATGGATTCGGATAGGGACAACTTTGGAAATTTGCCTAGCTTTGGTGGTTGAACTGGGGATTTGAACAATCATAACATGCTTCAGTTTGGTTGGTTGAATCTTACTAGTGCATGAAAATTCTTTGGTGACAAATGAGTGCGATGCACCAGAATCATACAACACTCTAGAAAGTACTGAATTAACAGAAAACATACCCAACACGACGTCTGACGCTTCCTGGGCTTCTTCAGCATGCATGAGAAAAAGACGGCCTTTGCGGTTGAGCGAATTCCCTAGGGCAAACCTTCTTCCTAGCTGAACACGACGCTGCTGCTGAGATGGGGCATTTGCATTGGGGGCTGCGACATTCTTCTTGGGGCACTAATTGGAGTAGTGACCCTTATTTCCACAGTCATAAAAAGTCACTTGCGACTTGTCCTTTGCTGCAACAGGCACAACATTGCTTCCAGTCCTCGGGGCAGTGTTGGTGTTAATGGTGGCATTGTTGTTGTTGAACTTGGGTGGTGCACGGTTGAAATTGCTAGAGTTGCCGGGGTTGTTGTGATTTCCTCCGGGCCTCGGGTTTCCACGGTTGAGATAGGTCGGACGGTTCATCGGGGGTCTGTTGGTTCTTGGGGCAAATCCTGGAGATGGGTTGGGGCGATACTTTGGGGTCTGATGGGTTCCTGGCTGATGCATCATGCGACACTTGCGGTTCTCATTGGCTTGGTTGATCTTTCCTTCCATATGGATGATAGAGTCGACAAGGGCTTCAATATCAGCAAAGGGGATATTGACCAACACAGTCTGCATCTCATCGTGCAGACCATTCAAGAATCTCTCCTTCTTGGCTTCGGTGTCGATCTCATCTGGGGCATACCTAGCTAATGACAAGAATTTGTCACGGTATTCCACTATGGTCATCCTTCCTTGCTTCAGTTCTCTGAACTCATCTCTCATTCTCTTGATCAAACCCGGTGGCACATGGGTTCTGCTGAACTCGACCTTGAATTCCTCCCAGGTCATCATCTATCCTCCGGTCATTGCACGAACGCTGTTCCACCATGATCTTGCAACTCCGGCTAGATAGTGGGTGGCGAACAGAACTTTCTCGTTAGCTTCCACTCCGGCGACTTCTAGGTTGTTTTCCATGGTTTTCAGCCAATCATCTGCATCTAAGGGCTCTTCCGATTTAGTGAAAACAGGTGGGTTGGTGTTCTGGAAATTCTTGAGCTTAGATCCATGGTTGTCCTGATTTCCTTGGCCTTGATTGTTGTGGGCTAGCTGGGCTATTTGCTGAAGGGTGGCTAGGTTGGCTTGACGTTCGGCTCTTTCAGCCTCGTGGTCAGAAACCAACATTTGCAGGATCTGCAACATCGGGTCTGGGGATGAACCACTTCCTCTTCGTGGCATCTGAAGATTGAGATAGATCATGAGAAAAGAGGGAAATTTCAAAGGTTCAGGGACTTTGAAAAGTTTTTAAAGTTTGACTCAGATGTTCTAGAAACTTGCTTTTCATTCATTCATTCATTCATAGCACACGATACAAATACACACCACAAAACAAGAAAAATAGATGGTTTTAAGAACCATTCTGGAAACTACGATACAGTGGGATCGAATACAACTCACTACGCTAGTGCTCAAGTGCTACTACTCCTCAGAGTCGATGTAGTCGTCATCCTCATCATCCTCATCGTCATCGATGAACGCGAAATCATCCTCATCGGTGAAGAAGTCCATAGCCTGATCCTCCAGAAAATCATCATCATCTCTAAGATAGGAGTAGGGGTCTCCACGAAGATCCTCTCCGGCATTCTCCCTTTCCTCCAACTGCATGTCTCTCTCGTGGATGGTCTCCTCCAAATCCGAGATACGGTGGTGAAGACGGGCAATGATGTGCTCCTTCTTGTCGAGATGACGGCAACGAGACTTGCGATCCTTCGCTAGCATGGTGATGGTCTGATCCTTTGTCTTGATGATGGAGGACTTGTGGTTGGAGTAGTCACGACAATTTCCAATTCCTGCTGACGATCGTGCATCATGAAGCTAAGGTGGTCCAACTGAGTCTTCAGCTCGTGGTGGTATGGGGCTTCTAGTGGTTGTCCCATAGCATCACGCCTTGGACAAAACTCAAAGCGGGTACCCTTGATCTGGTTGATACTCTGCCCACACAGACGGGCAAGAGCTTCCTGCATGGCCCCGGGCAAGTCCATCGAGCCAGTTGTTCTCTCTTAAGGTGAACTGAATTCCCTCGGCAGTGGGAGGTTCAATCTTTCCGCGGAGACTTGCAACAATTAGCCACTGCATATCTTCTCCTCCTTGATCATTGAGCTGAGCTCCGAATAACTCGGGGTGCGAACGCTCCAGAAGTTCTGAAAGCTGGTACAAATCCCTCTCAAAGATAAGGTCTCCTCCATTCCCCAACTAATAAAACTTGTTGTACTTCACGTCCATCTATAAGAATATAGGATGAGTTATTAGAGTGATCAAGTGTGTCAAATTTTAGGTATTTTGCAAGAGTTTTTGAGGATCATGAATTTTTATGAAAGAAACAAGGTGATAAGAATGGGAATAAGTTTTTGTAAATATTTTCTTCCTTTGGTTTTCAAACTAAGTTTTTGATTCAAACGGCCAGTCTAACTAGGGTCTCCTATGGTCAGGATGGCTCTGATACCAACTTGTCAACACCCGGATTTTTAATCCCAGATGCCTGTTATGCCATACATCGCAATCCTAGGATTACCATTTTTGCGAGACATAACATAATTGGATACCACAGTATATCATCCATTACAAACCATACCTAAGGTCTTACACAAATAAGGATTTCATGATCCAGTTCTTAATACAACTCAAGCAGCGGAATAACGTAATAATAGAGGTAGCATAGGCGAAGCTCCATCTTCGGGGTCACAGGCAATGCTGACGATGGGAGATGATCCTAGTTGTCGTAACCTTCCTAGGGTCCTTCGTCCTGGTACTCCTCTTCATAGTCTGGCCACGGGAATAGCCAGGGACAAAGCCATGAGTACTCTTTAAGTACTCACAAACTAATACTAACAAGTGAAGGGGTTTTTTGTAGTAGGACACTAAGATCTAGGGTTGTTTTGCAAAAAGCCAGATTTTCCTCTACTAAGTTCAGAAGCAAGAAAAGCTAGTTGAAATTTTATAACACCTAAGTGGGAACTTGAATTTCATATCACAACTCTGTTGTGGTCAAGTCAAATTCTCAATTCATTTCACAAGTCATTTTGAAAACATCTGACGGGGGAACAGTATGGCCACTCCAACTGTCCTTAACCGCGGACGCGGCTATTTGAATAGTTTGACACTCTGCATAGATTTGTACACTTTCACCACAACATTCGATACATCTGTCAGGAACATATCCTGAATTCACCATACTCAGGATGCGGATAATCAATCCTAACCTTTCAATTACACGCCCTAGTATAGGCACCTCTCCTGTGAGTTTGGCCTCCCAACCATGAACAACTGTCATCTTGGGTACTGCACAGGTGGACAATCTTCACAAGGTAGCCTCAGCTCAGACCTTGGTCGTGAGGGAACCCATACTAAGGTATATAAGTTTCCAGTCAAGCCCTACCCAATTTTCGGGTATTGTGGTTGTACGGAAAAATTGGAATGGTATTGCATCCAGACAACCATCAGTTTTATAAAGGGCTAAGGCTCATGCCTCAACATTTTCATCATCAAAATCATCTGGTGTTCGGAAACACATGTCAAAACATATCAGTAGAATGACTCATCATTCTAAGGTTTTCATAACCATTATCCACCAAGTATTCCCATCTAAAGTTGGTCAAGTTTTATGCTTAGCACTAGCATCTACAAGTGGGGTAAGTACTAATGAGGGGTGGTAAGCAAGTGGGAATTAATTGAGTTCAATCTCATGCCTTAGGGTGACATCAATATTATCTAGCTTCGGCCAAATTTAATGAACTTTATGCAACCTTCCATTATCTTTCTAGTATCTACAATTTACTTAAGTAAACTTTAAGAGAAATAAAGTAGAAACCTTGCAAGTAACACTAGGAATGGGGTTATCAAGTGGGTATGATCACATATGCTTAAGGCATATAGTTGGCATGGTAACAAGCAAGTATTTTCTTGCATAGGTCAACTTGATTAGTAAGGCTTGCTAAAGTAGAGTATCTTGCAAGTGTTAGCTTGCTCAATCAACTAGTAGTATTATGCTTGCCTTGTGCATTGAAGTGGTTGAAGTTCTCCTCGCCTTCTTCTTCATAGTATCCTCCTTCCTCCTCGTATCCTTGGTCGGTACTAGCTTCTATGAATAAATACGAGGTACACGATCACCAAAAAATACTTAACTACTTTGAATCATCACACAAAGGTGTTCTATAGATGATCTAGCATCATCACTAATATCACAAGAATTAAGCATTTGTCTTATTTATTTATTTTTAGAAAAGTAATTTCTACTCATTGAAAAACTACTTAAGATTTAATATTCTCCAAACCAAACATGGGATCATGTTGACACATGTCATCACCACATATTTCAGTACACGGGAATGTGATTCAAAGTGGTGTCACAATTTAATAAGTTTTAACCTTTTTATTTTAAATAATTAAAGTGACTAGAAATGCCTATGTGGCATTCTTTTATTACTTGAACATTATTTCTGTAAGTAAACCCATATGTTTTTATATATTCTGAAAGGTATGATTAAATTTGATTTTTGAGAGTTTCAATCAACTCAAAAGCTATTATGGTTCAAATTTGAAAAATGTTTGAATGCAGAAAAGCTTCTGCCTTGTTATTTTTACCAAGGTTGATCTATAGATCCAAATGATTTAAATCCAACGGGCTTGGATTAAGCATTTCAATACCTTTCTAACAAAATTCGTTTCATTCAATTTGGTTCACTGAATCGAGCTGGGTTGATTTTTGAAACTAGATACATAAATGAGTTTGAATATAAATAGAAAAAGCTAAATTCAAACGAGTGGGCTGCGCGGGAAAGGTTAATGGGCCGGCCCAGTGTCACTCCACGGCGCGGGGCTTAGCTGACAGGTGGGTTCCACCAATCAGTGGCTCATAACACGCGAAGCGGTACGGGGTGATCTCGGCCGCACGATCTAAGTCTAATCGAACGGCTACGGCTCATCGTCCATGTTGGGCAGCGCCGGCGAGACAGAACCCTAACACGGCAGGTGGGGGTCGTGGGAGGCTCACAGGGGCTCAGGCGAGGGTCGGCGATGGGGCAAACAACAAAGTCGACGACAGCGATTCTCCTGGCACCGGCAGCTCCTCCTAGGGCGGCTCCAATCGATGGCTTCCTTCTTCTCCAGCAGCGGCGGGCTCCGGTGAAATTCTGGCGATGCGCTGCTCGCCTTGCTCCGGGAGTGAGGTGGGGTGTTTCTGGGTGAGAGGGGAGTGGAATGGTGTGAAGAAATCGAGCGGGGGAGGCCTCTATTTATAGTGGCGAGAGGGGACCGACGGGCGCGGGCGGAGCTCGTCGTGGTCGATGGCACAGAGGGTTATCGGCGTGGGCGATGGTAGGGGGCGGTGTTGTGCTCCCTGGCAAAGCTCAACGGCATGGCGGCGAGGCGTGGGCGGGGCTGATCGGTCGGAACGCTTCGGTGCTCTGAGCGTGTCCGACGGAGGTTTTGATTGAACACAGCGCGCGTGGTCCGCGCGGCGGCGAACGGGCGTGTCTGCGGGGTAGCTGGGGTGGTGGTGATCACGCGTGCACGCGGAAAAGGCGGCGCATGGTCTGTGGGCATGTGTCGAGGGTGGCGCACGGGCGCGCTCTTGGCATGCTTGCAGAGAGGCTTGGCATGGCTTGGGCGTGTGGTCTAGTGGCTGGCATTGCTCAAGGCTGGTACAAGGAGTGGCGGTGGAGTGCTGGCTAGCTCCCAGACAAGGTTGGCGAGGCTAGTGTTGCTCGTAGCTTGCTGTCGACCATGGGGTGGCAATGGTGCTCTTGGCATGCTCACCATTGATGACAATGGCCAGCTTACAGTGGTGCTATAGGTTAGTTAAGGTTGCTAGATGATCTACTAAGGCTAGTTGTAACCAGCGAGGGAACAAGTTAGGCCCAAAACACTATTAAAAACAGTGAATTTGATTTAGTTGATTTGAATCTGCAACCTGTTTGATGAAATGGCCGCATGAACTTAAGTTTTGAATTTTGAAAAGATTTTTGGTGGGTGTGCTAGGAATGTGCTGGTGATACTGTGGATACTTGGGTTTTGAAAGTTGAGCTTGTTTGAGTGGTTTTTGAAATAGTGGGATATTCCCATATGAAATAGATTCAATTTTAAACTGTCATTTAAACTAAGCATTTGAATGTTTTTGGATGATCACAAGGTGGGCCTTGGTTCCTTGTTATGAGTACTATCAAGGGGTGCAAAGATCTATACATGTTTCTGTTAAGTTTTGCAAGTTAGAGATAGCCAAAGTTGGCATGGAAGTTAATTTGGTCAAAGTGACCATTCACTTAATTTGTTTGTTTTGACTTGTTTGTCTTTGGGAAAAGTTTGGGAATTGTTTAGATGATGTTTATTTCACCTAAGGATCATTTTACAAGCAAAGAAACACATAACCATGGCAATTCAAAAGAATCCAAATTTGAATACATACACATATGAATGCTTTCATATTTTTAACTGTAAAAGTTTTTGTTAACCCTAATTTGGATGATTAGAGTTTGATGATCTAAGTTTAATATTTTTGGGATGTTACAGATTCCTAGGTTTTAGAAAGGAAGGAAGGGTACTCAGATCGAAGACGATCTTCGCGTTCCCAGGTTGCTTCTGACTCAGAGTTATGAGACCATTGAACTTTCAGGAACTTAATGGTTTGACGACGAGTCTTGCGCTCGGTTTCATCAAGAATACGAACAGGGTATTCTCGGTAGGTTAGATCATCTTGGACATCCAAAGTTTCATGGTCCACACCACGAACGGGATCTTTGAAGAAACTCTTGAGTTGAGACACATGGAAAACATCATGTACCTCTGGAAAAGTTGAAGGTAGATCCAATTGGTAGGCAAGCTCACCCCGCTTGGAGAGAATGCGAAAGGGACCAACATAGCGAGGAGCCAATTTGCCTTTGATACCGAATTGATGGACACCCTTCAGAGGAGTGACCCGGAGATAGACTTGATCACCAACTTCATAACAAACATCAAGATGATGACGATCATAGTTAGTCTTCTGACGAGATTGAGCGGCCTTTAGACGCTCTCGAATTATTCGAACTTGATCTTCTGCTTCTTGGATCATGTCCGGACCAAAGAATTGTCTTTCGCCAGTTTCGGTCCAGTTCAATGGTGTTCGACATGTTCTCCCATACAGGAATTGGAAACGTGCCATGCCCAAACTGGATTGAAAACTGTTGTTATAGGAGAACTCCGCAAAAGGAAGACATTTCTCCCAGTTCTTTCCAAAGGATATGACACACGCTCTGAGCATGTCTTCAAGAATTTGATTCACTCTTTCAGTTTGACCACCGGTTTTAGGATGATAGGCTGTGCTGAAGGAGACATGAGTTCCCATTGCTTCTTGCAAACTTTGCCAGAATTTGGAAGTAAACAAACTTACACGATCAGAGATGATCTTCTTGGGAACACCATGAAGAACGACGATCCGAGAGATGTATAGGTCAGCCAATTGACTAGCACGGATAGTTTCACGAACTGGAAGGAAATGAGCAACTTTAGATAACCGATCAACTATTACCCATATGGCATCATTTCCTGCTTGTGTCCTTGGGAGTTTAGTGATAAAATCCATACCAATTTCATCCCATTTCCACTCAGGAATTTTCAATGGCTGCAGAAGTCCAGCAGGCCTTTGGTGTTCAGCCTTCACACGACGGCAAACGTCGCACTCTGCAACAAAACGAGCGATTTCTGGTTTCATTCCACTCCACCAGAATCTTTGACGGAGATCTCGGTACATCTTGGTACCACCAGGATGGATAGACAGAGGGGATTCATGAGCTTCTAGTAAGATTAGATATTTGATTTCCCAGCTGTTTGGAACCACTAGCCGGTTACTGAAGTATAGAATACCTTGATCATTGACAGAGAAACATTTAGCTTCACCGCTTGCAACACGTTCCTTGATCTTGGTAACTTCATCATCTTGCTTTTGCGCTTCCTTGATTTGGTCCTCTAGAGAAGATTTTATTTCAAGGTTAGCAAGGAATCCACAAGGAACCACATCAAGGTTAAGACGCTTGATTTCCTCGTAGAGAACATGTTGGGCTTGTGAAATCATCAGATTGTTGCAATAAGACTTCCGACTTAGCGCATCAGCTACGACATTGGCTTTGCCGGGTTGATAGTTGAGACCCAAATCATAATCTTTGATGAGTTCCAACCATCGTCTTTGCCTGAGATTCAGTTCTAGCTGGGTGAAGAGGTACTTCAGACTTTGATGATCCGAGTAAAGTTCGCAATGGTTACCGATGAGGTAATGTCGCCATTGCTTAAGAGCATGAACAACAGCAGCGAGCTCGAGATTATGGGTCGGATTATTGTTCTCATGTGGCTTCAACTGCCGAGAAGCATAGGCCACTACATGACCATCTTGCATCAACACACAACCGATCCCTTGGAGAGAAGCATCACAATAGATGACGAAGTCCTTGCTTGTGTCCGGAAGAACAAGCACATGAGCGGTGGTTAGCTTAGTTTTCAAAGCATGGAAGCTTTCTTCTACCTTTTCTGACCATTCAAACTTCTTATCTTTCTTAAGAAGATCCGTCATAGGCTTGGCTATCTTGGAGAAGTTCTCGATGAATCAGCAGTAATATCCAGCCATTCCGAGAAAACTTCGGACTTCATTGACTGAAGTAGGTGAATTCCATTCCAGAATGGTCTGAACCTTATCCGGTATGATAGCGACACCACTTGAAGACACAACACAACCAAGGAAGATGAGCTCTTGTAACCAGAAATCACATTTGGAAAACTTGGCATAGAGACGATGTTCACGAAGTTTAGTCAGTACCAAACGTAGATGTTCGGCATGCTCTTCTTCGGTCTTGGAGTAGATTAGAATGTCATCAATGTATACCACGACGAACTTGTCGAGATACTCCATGAAGACAGAGTTCATGAGCCTCATAAATGTGGCAGGGGCATTGGTTAACCCGAAGGACATCACTGTATACTCGTACAAACCATAACGAGTTGTGAATGCTGTCTTTGGGATATCTTCCTTTCTGATCTTGATTTGATGATACCCTGATCTTAAGTCCATTTTGGAGAAGACAGTGGCACCACTTAATTGATCAAAGAGGTCATTTATCCGAGGAAGTGGGTACTTATTCTTGATTGTCACTGCGTTGAGTGGACGGTAATCACCCACCAATCTTGGAATATTTGTATCCCGCTTCTTGACAAAAATGGTAGGGCAACCCCAAGAGGATGTACTAGGTTGGATGTATCCTAGACCCTCTAACTCTTCAAGTTGCTTCTTCAACTCAACCAACTAATGAGGAGGCATGCGGTAAGGTCTTTTGGAGATAGGAGCAGTTCCAGGAACTAGCTCTATGATAAACTCCACACTTCTATCAGGTGGCATGCCAGGCAACTCTTCAGGAAAGACATCCGGGAAATCACAGACTACATGGAAATCTTGGACCTCGAGAGCAGGTAGGACATCCATTGCATACAAATCCGAGAAAGGTTTAAGAACTGCTGACAGAGACTTTGAACCATCAGTCCAATACTTAACAGTTATGCCAACAGGAGAGGTCACAGAAACTGTTCTAAGTGCACAGTCAATGACGGCTTGATACTTGGTTAACCAGTACATGCCTAGAATGACATCTATGTCAGTTTAATTGAGTGCAATGAGAGAAGCGGGAAACTTCTGATATGCTATATCTATCTCAACCCCATGAGTAACCCAGATGGTCTGCCAACGAGACCCAGGAGTACTAATATCTATAGGGGAAGACATTGCTTCAAAAGGTATACCATGCTCCCGTGCAAACTCTTGTGATATGAATGTATGTGATGCTCCAGAATCAAACAAAACTGTTGCGAGAATTGAATTGACACGGAGCATACCCATAATGACATGTGGATCTTCCTGAGCTTCCTCAACAGTGACATGGGTCAGACGACCACGTCCAGCACCTTGAGATTTATCATTCTTCTTTGCTTGCTGATCATTGCATTCGGCAGCCCTTTGAGAACACTCCCTGGAGTAGTGACCAGGCTGACCACAGGAGTAACAGGTAACCCTATTGTGAGAACCAGCAGGAGGATGATAGTTTGATCCACTAGTATTTGACTATGGCTGACAGGAATTATTGCCAAAAGACTTGGGTGCATAAGGAGCGCGAGGCACAACGCTGTATGGAACAAAGACACGACGCTTCTTGTCACCAGAGGAAGAATCACGAGAATTTCCTTCTTCACGCTTCTGAGAGACTTCCATATCCTTCCTTCCATGTTCCAGAGTAAGAGCCTGATTGTGCAGGTCCTGGAAAGACTGAAACTTGAACGGCAGCAACTCATAGCGAAGTGCAGGGTTAAGTCCCTTACGGAACAACTCTTGCTTATCTTCATCATTGGTCACATCCCTGGTTGCATAACGAGCCATGCGAGTAAACTCACGCCCATAGGTTTCAATATCCTTGCACCGCTGAGTCAGATCCAGAAACTCTTTGCTTTTGAGATCCATGACGGGCTTAGGGATATATGAGGCACGAAATGCTGCAACAAACTCCTCCCAGGTAACGACATGTCCCTGAGCTTGCAGATTCTGAAAACCTTCCCACCAAACACCAGCCTCACCTTCTAGTTGATAGGTGGCGAAGTTAACACGATCAGCAGGATGGAGACAAAGAGCACTGAACTTGCGCTCTATGGTGCGGAGCCAATCATCAGCTTCAAGGGGATCCTTGGAGTGGGTGAAGATTGGAGGAAAAGAGCGGATGAAATCTCCAAGTGTGACACATTCGTCAGGATGATGTTCAGTGTTCTGAGCCACACACTCCAGAAGGAATTCATTCCGCAGACGGTTGGTCTCAATGTTGTTGAGAACCTCGACCATTGTGGGAGGTGGCGGAAGTTCCTGACCAGCATTGTTGTTTTCTCGACGGCCAACAGAACCACGAGTACCAGCCGACATCCTGAGGAGAAAACAGGAACCATGAGAATGGATTCACCAAAAAGGGTACAACAAAGGATGGCAAAACCATATCAAAATATCATGGTAGAGGTGAACATGTGGATGAAAACTATATCAATGCATTAAGTATGGCAGTAGAATAAGCATACGAAACGTATACGCTACCAACTTAGATACAAATCCTAACAATGGAATGCAAGCATGATATGATACCGACAAGTCACAAAAGAATTGAGTGCGAGATTAGAGGCATCCTTAGCAAAGTTGAAAAACAATGCTTCAGTTGCACATACATACTTTAGAAACTCTGAGTCTTGCAACCAAGTACGGAGTACTAGGTAAAAACAACCCAAACCCGTATATCCTAAGAGTTTGAAATGGTAGACGAGAAGTGAAAACCTTGCAAAGCAAACGAGGTAAGATAACTCAGCCATAGAACAACCTTGGATAAGGAGTAAAAAGAGTCCTATTCAGAGTTTTGCAAATAGATTTTAGCTTTCAATTAGTTTTCTCAAACTCTAAACTCAACATCGACCAGCTAGAAGGGTTTCCTACAAGCAGTCCTGCTCTGATACCAAAATCTGTCATGACCCGGGATTAGGGCTAGACAAATACCAGATCCTCATCTAATAAGCCTAACCTAAATTCCGAAACGCACAGGGAAAGATCGGTAACATTACAGAACATACAAACCATACATTAATAAGTTAAACTCTTAAGAGAGTTACAAACCAGTCATACAAGCCAAGGGTCACAGACCCATCATTACATCAAGCAAGGGAAGCAAACAAGTTGTTCTAAACAACAAACTTAGCAAAGGGCCTAAGAGGCCATAACAAAAGTAGAGACCCTTCCATAGATCCTAGGCTGCCGCCTGGGAACCCCGACTACTCATCTACTTCGATGTAGAAACCACCTTCAATTGGGGTAGCATCATCTGTAGAAAACATCAACGAAGCAAGGCTGAGTACAGGGTGTACTCCGCAAGACTTATGGCTAGTGGAGTTATTTTGCATAAAACCATCTTTTGTTTTCAAAACAAGAGGGAGAAGAAACTCGTCTAGTTAGATCATTTTCAAAAGGGGATAAGAAGACTTCAACTATAGCTCTTAAATTCATCTTTGATATCCACCAAGCATCATCATCAACTGAACCACTCTTCCCGGACTACCCCCTCAACAACCCCGAGGAAGTATTCTGGATCTCACTTTAGTTGACAAGTTTTAACATTCGGTTATGGTTCTCTATGATCTTCACGTTCGTTCCCAAGTCGTCCATAACCGTGGACATGGCTTTTTGAAAAGATTAATAACCCTGCAGGGGTGCACAACTTTACCCACACGTACCAACCGATTCTTAATGCCAAATTATTAGACCTCTTCCTTGGAAGGCCGGCAGAGAGTGGTTGACCACGAACTTTACCTTGCTTTCGCCGAGACCATGAGTCACGCACTAGAGAGATGCCGCCATAACGTGTCGAGTCCCGAAGCCGGTCCCTAATGATGTGCACAGGGTTCAAGATTATGGATGCCGGGCATCTCTTGTTCCCGGCCACGCTTACCTACCTGTTATGAATGCACCTCCTTCACCTCCATTCAATAACAACCAAGATGCGTATGTCCAATGGAAATCCCAAACTATGTGACTCATGGAATCTACTAGGCAAGTTAGTTGGTCGAGGGGGTTTCCAGGCCCCCGTGTGGTTGTACGCTCGTCTTGGTTCAAGAGGCAAGAACATCGGGTCCTAGGGGTGGCAAGTATGGGACTACAAAAACCACAACCCACGTGGCCTCCCATTCAAGCCTTAACATGTTTATCAACCATCTCTGATCACATCATCACATCCTACCATACTAGATTCATTCGCATCTCCGGTGCATCACCTGAATGATCAACATTTGACCACTAAGCATGGCTAAGCTTGACCGAACTGTGGCACTAGCGACGCTCACAAGACAAACCCTAGTTATGCTAGGAGCGGTGGATCAGGTAATATAGTTCACAAAGGAAAACATGCATCATATAGGGATACCCTGTCTACTGATAAAAGACTGTTGAACCGAATGCATATGACGAGAATGAAATACTTTGTAATCATAGGATTCATATGTATGAGTGGGGCTTCGCTTGCCTTGTCCGTTGTTGGACTGATACTGCTCTTCGGTGGCTTTGACTTTAGCTTCGGGTTCGGTTCCTATTCACGAGAACCAATCACCGGAAAAGAGAAAAAAACACTCAACACATGGCATGTGCAATGCTCATACAATATGGATGATATGACAAGTTAAATAGTGTTGAAGTGAACCCTAAAGCATGCTTGGTCACTTTAAAGGGGGTTCCGAAAGTCCAAACCCTAAAACAGGGGGATCATCGGAATCACCTATGGGGTTCAATTGGTTCTTCTAATTAAACTTGTTATCAAAGTTGATTAACAGTGTATGATTATAGCTTAGTTAGATAGGTTTCATTTTTCTAAACATTTTGGTATATTATTTGTATTTTTCTAATTTAAAATGAATTAGTTATGACTTAACCAAATTTTAATTCATTTTAAACATTTTTGGAATATTTAAAATAATTTCCAACTTGGGCCCACATGTCAGATTTTTATTAATTTCAGAAAATATTTATGGAAATGATTAAAACCCTGACAGGTATGGCCCACCTGTCATACATTTTCCATTTGAAAAATAATAACAGAGAAAGAAAAACAAAAAATGACATCAGCATGACATCATGCTGATGTCATCTAGGCTTGATCCTCAGATCGATGCTCGATCTGTCGATCGAGCGCTTGCGAGGAAGCGGGGCTGCATGCACTGGACTCAGCGCATCGTGCTGAGCCAGAAAGTGGCGGCGCGGCGTGCAGGGGGTTGCCGGAGTGGCGGGAGCGACGGTGGCCGACGGCAGCGGCTGCAGGTGGTCGACGGGGAGGGGCTAGAGGCCGAGAGAGAGGAAAAAGAGTGGTCTGCGAGGACCAGAGGCTCACCCTGAGCACGATGGAGGTGGTGGAAACGCGAGGCGAGCACGGGGGACACCGGAATCGAAGAAGAACGTGGCGGCCGGAGCTGGGAGAGGTGAGGTCGAGGGCGACGATTCCGAGCGCCCGCGTCCGATTCCTTCGAGGAGAAGCACTAGGGCGACGAGGCGGAGCTTAAGGCGGGTTCGACGGGGCACGGAGAGGCTTCAAACGGCGGCGCGAAGCTCTGGCCGGACTAGGGTTCGGCCATGGAGCGGGAGAGATAGGGAGAGGAAGAATTGGCGGTTTAGGGTTCGTCGACGGCGGCCAGGGTTACTTGTAGACGCTCGGGGGCGGCGGCGCGCATCGTGGCGCCGGCGGGAATCGTGGCGCAGACGAGCGTCAGCGGCGGCTCCACGCAGCTGCTTGCCGGCGATGGAAAATAAGAAAGGGGAGAGGCCGAAGGGGTACATGCATGGCTGGGCCGGCTTGGGCCCTGGCTGGGCTGGCTGCTGGCGCTGCTGGCGGAAGGGGGAGAGGAGAGGAAAGATGGGCTCGGCCCAGAGAGGGTTAAGTTTAGATTTTTTTCTAGGAAATCCTTTTCTATTTCTGTTTTTCTGGTTTATTTTTATATTTGGAATTCAAACCTGTTTTGAATGATTTAAATTTACAAAAACTTTTGTATAATATCTGAAAACACTAAGGGGCACTTATAACTTTTTGAGCTCCATGCATTTTGAGAATTTTCAAAATATAGAAACCATTTGAATTGATTCAAAAAGAGAGAGAAAGCTATTAGGGTTTAGGGTTTTGTTTGTTCTTCTTTGGTTGAATCAAAGTGCAAGTGTTATGCATGCATGCAATGCTCAAACATGTCCTTATTTATTACACAAAAGGGTGGTATGTTACACTTGTGATCTCCGCGATGTCGGGGGGACCGGGGCAGTGGCGATGGGCGACGAGGTCGGGCCTTTTCTCCGTGGTCGGAGGATATGGCGATAGCATCCTTCCTGTTGCGCGCATCCCTCCGTCTTCGTTCTGATGAACCCGTCTGGGACCCGACATCAAGAGGAGATCTATCCCTTGGCGGCTTATACTGGCTAGACTGGCAAAGCGCTGGGTCAGACTCAAGCCTCTGATAGGTGGCCTTTTCCTGCTGCTTCACCGCCTTGGCCACTAGGTCATAGACCTGTTCCACTGCCTCAGGCGATCTATCCTGCTCCAGAAGGGTCTTGGCGACAGCGAGGTTAAAGAGTGGGGTGGGCATCACCTGCTTGCCTTCATTGTCAATGTATGCCTTGGACTGTGCTGGCTTCGAGGGAGCCCATCCTAGGTTTCGCCGTACACCAAGATCGTTGATGACGCGAGCTGGAGCTTTCTTGGCCTTCTGCTGGTGCACCAGAGTCTTGTACTCGGCCTCCATTGCTCTAGCCTTCTCTATGGACTTTTGCGCGTTGACCAGATCTCGATCTAGCTTAGCGCCTTGCTCCGCGATGGCTTGCGCTTCCTCTAGCAGCTGTTGGCGCTTCTTGTCAAGCTGAGTCACATTCCGGAAATGAGCTATGGTCAGTGGTTCAACGAGGAGATTGTCGTACATCACTCTATCAGTTGGAGTAACTTGGGCTGCTGCAGACGTAGATGCCGGAGGCGGCAAGTTTGTAGTGTTGTTGTTGCTCGGGCCGGTGCCGAGTTCCTGCGGCTGCTAGACTGGGTTGGGCGGAGGAGGCATGACCTTTGCGCAATCATCGTCAGCTGCAATAAGTGGCCCCTTCCCCTTTTCCAGCGCTGTAGGCGGAGCTTGTCCGGGTTGATCTTCATCCATCGCCGTCCCAATGGTGACGAACACCTCTCGAGACGTGACGGCATTGTTGGCTTGCTCGTCGCGCGTGTACTCCTCCTCCATCTCCTGCAGGGCAGAGTCTAGTTCCTCTAGACTGAAATCTATCTCCTCTAAATCTGCACTGAAGTCAGCATAAAGTGCGTCAATAACAGAGTCAAAGGGTGCACGGACTTCCTCGATGATGGGCGGTGGAGGTGCAACAGCATCGACGATGACTGGAGGTGGCGGCGCGGCTGCGATGATGGCGGTGGCTGAATCGGAGGGGCTCCGTCAATGAGCGCAAGCGCTGTCTGAGCTACCGCTTCGGCCTCCACGTAGTTGTTGACGGTGTTCACCATGCCTTCAAAGGTAAGGCAGCCTGACGCCTGCTACCGTCTTAGAGAATGTCGGAGAAGCGTGCCATGGTCCAGTCCTTCCACAAAGTGATACATAGCATCATCATTGGGGGTATTGGGCCAAATCGCATCGTATGCGGAGCCACCTGGCCAGGTAATCGCGGGGGGTTTCGCCCTCTCTCTGAACGCAACGCGCCAGATCGAAGATGGTAACCATGCTGACAAACTTGGATCTTTGCTGTCTAGACGCACGGGCGAAGCCGGCAGACTTGCAGCGATCTTCCACCTTTATATCCTGCATAGGGGCGGTTTAGGTGGGCCTTGAATTTTTCCAATCTTTGTCGGCAAACTCCGAAGAGAGATACGACATCGATCTTTCTGCGAACGTATCCTGACCGTAGGCGGTCCATGCGGGCCTTGATGTTCCTCCGACTCCCAGGGAACTAGTGCCCGATTCGGTTTCTCCAATGAAGAGGTGGATGTCTCCGATAGAAACGATCGAACACCGTGTAGGGTTCGTCTTCGCCGGGATCCAGAACTCGTCAGGAGGGACGATCGGAACGTTGCCGGAGAAGAACCCGACTGATGGCTATGGTTTTGTCGATTCCCGCGAAGATCTTGGTCCTCGCCCGCTGAAGAGCCTGAAGTGCCTCTTGCCCCATGGTGGGCGCCAACTGTCGTGGTATTGCCGACGAGTAGGCCATGGAGGGGGTCCTCACAGTGCGTGTTTCGAGACGTGGGGGAAGGCGGACGGTTGACGGGTACGAGGTAACACAGCTTACCCAGGTTCAGATCCCACGACGGTGGAGGAATCCTACTCCTGCTATAAATCACTATAAGTGCAATACGCCGAGTTACAGGGATTGGTTCACTGTGCGAGGTGTGTGCTAATCGCTACTCGATTGTCTGAGATTGTGCCCTAAAGGCTCCCATAGGCCCGACTTATATAGTCGCCAGGTCCTAGGGTTATAGGGAAAAGTCCTAGCCGGACAGGTTACCGAGTTCTACACCGTCTATTACTAGTATTGTGTATCTTGTACTCCAAGGCTCCAGGTACGTCGGTGACTCCCACCGTAGCCTTCCTTTATCTGGCATGGGCCTCCCTTCTGGATCCATCTAACTGGGCCGCCCAGCAGGCTATGGGCAATGCTACCAACTGTGGGCCACCCAGGTTATCCAGATAGGAGACATGCTATGAGGATACCCATATAGCATATCCCCAATAGTGAACAGGAGTGAGACAGACCAAGACAGAAATTTCAGCCGCCACGCTTGGATCCGCGCCGCCGCAAGCCGTTTCGACCCCCACGCTTAGGTCCGCGCCGTCGCACGCCGTTCTGATCGCTAGGCTTAGATCCGCGCCGCCGCACGCCATTCCGACCCCCACGCTTAGGTCCGCGCCGGCGGATGCTGTTCAGACCGCCAGGCTTAGGTCTGCGCCGCCGCACGCGGTTTGTACCTCCATGCTTAGAACCGCGCCGCTGCATGCCATTCGGACTGCCGCGTTGCCATATGTTGATAGGAGGGGAGGAAGATGCAGCTGGTATACGTGCGACATGGAAAGGAAGGGAGAGACATCCAGCCCATTGGGCTCTACTCTGTGTACATGGTAGGTGCTCCCATTGGGAGAGAGAGACCTCCTGCCCGTCGGATCATGATGTATCCAACGGTGGTTGGCCAAGATCTGTGTGACATACATCTCGACCTATCAGAGCGCATCCAAACTGATGCGGATGGTATACGTGTGGCAGGGAAAGGGAGGGAGAGACATCCAGCCAGTCGGGTTGTCCTCTCCATACAAGGTAGGTGCACCCATCGGGAGAGAGAGGCCTCTAGCATGTCGGATCATGATGTATCCAACGGTGGTTGGCCAAGATCCGTGTGACATACATCTCGACCAATCAGAGCGCAGCAGCCAAACTGAGCGCAAGTTGAGCTGTTATGAGGATTTGAGTTAGGAGAGAGGGGAGAAGTGAGGAAAACTTTAGCGGGAAGGGAAACTAAGGAAAACTTTAGAGGAAGGGGAAAACTAAGTAGAGCTAAGGAAAACAAGGGCAGTCAGATAAAAAAATGAGTAAGGGAAATTCATGCTTTTCGCATAAAAATGGAAAATGTGTTATTTGAACAAAATAATTCATCTTGGCCGACATTATATTGTTTGCAACTCAAAGATACACAACTGTTCCAAATTTGGCCTCATTTAGACAAATTATGTTTTGGGATGGGTTATTTTGGAGGTCCATCGAGTAGAAAGCCATGCATCTTCATATCTAGTAGCTCATTCCAAGAAGGGTTTAACAAGTGGTTTAGGGGATAAGTCATTTCTCTTTATTTCCTTTTCCTTTATTATTCATGCTAGGTTGTAGGCAACATAACAAGACTCCATTTGAAGGTTGCACTATGTTTTGACTTTTTTTAATTAAACTAACCCTAAAACCATTTTTTTGAATTTAATCACTTAGAAAAATAAAAATGTGTCTAATTACAAGTTAATCCAAAATTTTCAATTTCATATGGTAAATTAATCCAAGATACATAAGTGTGTCAAATTTTAGATCAATTGGTCAATGTTTAAGCCATGAACTAGCTAAACCCCATGTATTGACCACATGTATAGGGCAAAACTGAGCAGCGCTAAGCAACTAGGTGCATAACCATAGAAACTTGCAATAACACATACATTATGGGATTATACAACATACAAACTTGGGAGCGTCACACTAGTTCGAATTCAATACAAACATTGACAGTAGTTGAAATTTATCATACAAATTCAAATTAATAATTCAAATCCATTTTTTCTTGCTCCTAGTGTTTTTCGCTGGGTTCACCACCTTGCTCCTAGTGATTCTAGCTAGAATATTCTCAGAATCCACCATCAGCTTCTTCTGTTTTTCCCATTTGTTCTTTTTCTCTACATCCAATGAATCAAGTGCTTCAGTCTGTCGTACAATTTGTTCAATCATGTTTCGATCCTCTGGTTCATACGATTCAAAAATCTTTGCCTCCATTTCGTCAATATCCGCTCGTGTAATTTCCTTTACGCTTGAACTCTGCTTCATTCTCCCAGGCAATTGATGTAACCTCCTCTCTATCGACTGGTTCAATATCCCCTGCATTTGGTTCAATCTCTTCTCGATCGACTGGTTCAATCTCCCTGCATTTGGTTCAATCTTCTTTGCATTTGATTCAATCTCCTATCAATCCATTGGTTCAATCTCCCATGCATTTGGTTCAATAGCCTCTCGATCCGTTGGTTCAATCTGCAATGTATCCATTGATTCATTCTCCTCTCGTTCAAACACCTCATTCTCATATGCATTTGATGCTCCCGCCTGATCATCCATTTCATAAGCTGGGTCCACAACATTTTTATAAAGCCTAGAAATGTGCCCTAGGATCCGACAATGTTTGCACTTACGTCGTCGAGGTGGTGCACCACCCTCTGCACTAGCTCTTATCCTATTCTTTCTTGGCCTACCTTCTGGTCTAGTAAAAACTGGAGGGTATAGCTTGAAGCTTGGATCCACTTCCATCCATTGGTATTTTCCCAATAAGGCTGGAACATTCTAAGCATATGCTGCCCTAAATTTGGCAACGGAGAAATACTCCGACATGTACTGATCAACTTCACCCTCTTCACCTCCTAGAACACCCATGAAAAACAATGCATGTATGCAGGGTTTCCCACGGAGCTGCCATTGCCTGCAATGGCATGTCCTATCAATCAAACTCACTGGATACCTCCATTGCCTATCTTTACTATTAGTGTATGTTATCTCAGCCTCCATTCCTCTTCTAATGCATTTCATCTTCAATTGTTTTGCCCTGGCATGCAAAGCCTTAATCAAAGATGGGAGGATGAGATGGCCATCATATACTGTTGATGCAATTCTTTTACGCAAATCGATCTTTATCATGATCATCTGCCTAATCTTATCAAATATTTGGCACAACATAAGCCCTTTAAATGACTTGACCTTTGCATTGAAACTCTCTACAAGGTTACTTGTTACATAGTCTACCTTGCAAATTTTATTGAATCGGCTTCTTGACCACACCATTCCATGATGTACATCCGAGTACTCCTGCATCGCAGGTTTTTGTTTATAAAACACTTCCAAATGATACAGATGCTTCCTTAAACTGTATGTGTATGAAGATGGCCATAGGTTGTCAGTAAAAACTTTACCCTTGAATTTCTTTGTAAAATTATGCAGTAAGTGTCGCATACACTCCCTATGCTCCACTCCGGGGAATACTACTTCTACAGCTTTCTCCAAACCTTTGCAAGCATCCGTGTGGATAGTAAGTCCTGGTGGATGACCTATAAGGTCGCACAAATTCTCCAGAAACCAAGTCTAGCTTTCCTCTGACTCAATCTCCAAAAGTCCATAAGAAACAAGGAACATCCAATTATGGCCATCAGCTGGAGTAGCAGCTACTAGCTATCATTTAAATCGGCCATGAAGAGCTGTTGCATCCACAGACAAATAAGGCCTACAACCATCCAGAAAACCTTGCCAGCAAGCTTTGAAAAAAAGAAAAGCCCTTCTAAAGAACTCCTTCTCCATTGTCTTTCCTATTATTTTGTACTGAACTTTATGCATGTCTATCTGAAAAACACTACTTGGACTATCCATCTCCACTTCAGCTTTGAAGCTACAAAGCAACTGAAAAATTTCATTCCATGGACCATTGATCCTCTCAAGAGCCATTTCCTTTGCATAGAGCATCCTCATGTAGGGTAATGTAATATTAAACTTTTTAGAAACATCTTTTATGAACGTTGTTGCACCAAGTGATGGGTTCGCTCTCATCCAATCCATGATTGCATCTGCCAACCACCTAGTATTTGCTAGTTTTGTTTTGTCCTTTGGCTGTCCCCCTTGAGGTGGAAAAGAATGTTTGAACCGGTTAATTTTTATCTGAAACATAATGAAAATGTCAGGTACAGCTAACAAAATCTACACAATAATCTAAAATACACAATTGGTTGTAATACCTGAACCAAACTTCTCCGAAGCATAGTGGATGCATGCATCGTCCACCTACACTCTTGTATGGGCACTTCACTATGAACCTTGCTGGCTCACTCTTAATAACATCATAATCATTATTGGTGTGAATGCAATATGTAGTAAGGTCATTACGACAGTCCCGCATCGTTTCAAATACGGTGCCTTATGAAATCTTAGGATCGTCCCTGTCCCACTCAGTTACTGGCAAGTCCTCACCATCGTACTTGGCTAAAATGAGGCTGTCATTGTTCTCCTTGTTCTCTTCATCATCGGTGTCATCAAATCTGGCACCCTGGGCAATTTCATCTGTGTATTGATCCTCTAGTGCCTGTTTACTGAATCTATCTATAAATTCAAGAAACATCAACACATCCACATCATCTAGTGGAAGCGCTCACTCGTCAGGCTCTACCTCGTCCTCCACATCGTCCACATGAGCGGTTTGGCTTACACTCGCAGTGCGAACATATGGTACTACTGTGGACCTACAAGGATCGTTGGGGTGGACACTATTAGCAGAGACAACAAAGACACATGATGCTCGACCACCTAATTATTCGTGACCACCAGATGGTGATTTAATACTCTTTCCTGTGTGCTCAACTTTAGGTTGCACATGGAGAGGAATTTGACCAAAACGTTCAGCAGCATTCAAAGAGAAAAGCATTACCAGATCATCTTCTCTAGTTAGTGGGAGCAATCTTTTCTCGCAAATGTTGAAATATTGCAAATCAACTGAATCGCCAATGCTCCAGGGGAATTCACAATAGATTTTATCTATCAAATCTCTGAGAGTTATGGAGGTTGCAACCACCGCTGGGAAGTAAAATGCAAATAGATATTGTTCACAACCACGAATTACACTAGTATCTAGTTTAATCGCCAGCCGAAATGCCAGCACTGGATCAATCCTATTCGAAAAGCAAGGCAGTTAGTTGAGCACCAGCGATTCGCACTCAAATATTGTCAATAATCAACCCACAAAGGGAAATGATGCTTATCCAGATGGAATCCATGTGTTAGATCCCTGCGATTCCACCCAATCTCTCCGTGCTCGACGCGGATGGACGGTACACCAGCCGGCGTTGCATACTATTCCATGAAAGGGGTAGATCTAGCGGTGGCAAGAGCGGAGCCGGAGGTAGAATGGGCTACGTGGCTAGGGGAGGGGGCGACTCTGGGGCCGAGGACGACATAAAGTAGGAGGGAACAATGGCAGGGCAGCAGAGGGGAGGTGTGGGAGAGGTTCCAGAGGGGCGGTGTGGGGCGGTGTCCGCGGTGTGGCAGAAGCAAATGCTTTGGGTGAGGGAGAATGGTCGGTCCGACGTGTCTCCATGCGGCCCCACCCTTCACGACGTATGCAATACCCGTGTAAGACCCAAAAATATTAACGAGGATCATTCCCTAATTAATCAAGATTAGAGTTAACAAAAGCTTTTATTAATTAATTTCAAATCTTAATGCTTATGTGTATGAATGCTTGCAATGCCATGTTTGATTGTTGTAAATGATGAGAAATGGTTTAAAGATCAAAACCATATCATCTAGGTCACTATCAAACCAGATCCAAAACAAAAGAAAATTAAAATATGAAGCCTAAGACATAATGGTCATTTCTGCCCAAGTTAACCATTAGCTCACTTTGAGCATCTCTAGCAACTAATCTCAAACAGAAACTTTTCCATTTATTTTCTCCCCTTGCTAGACCTAGTTAGACCAAACCCAATGGATCTTTCCAACCTTGCAGAAACTTTTTCAAACTCTTTTGAGAGGTAATTGAAATTTGAATCTATCTTATGTATCAAGATAGCCATTTTTGGAAAACCACTCAAACCATCACCACTTAGCAAACCATTGCACCCAGAGACTACCAAGATTAGTACCAGAACACCCACCAAAAAACACTGGAAATGTGATGGTTTAGTTCTTCCGGCCATTTGATCGCACACTTGGTGATCACTTGGTGCAAAATGGTACCCGAGCTCATCTTGCCACCTCGACGTGGACACGATGCCACATACCGCGCTTACCTTTCTCACGATTTCTAGGAGGTAGCCCTGACTTCACCGCCTATGCCTGTGCACGCCCTGACCAAAGACAGCTCGAGGAGACGCTAGCAAAGTCGTGCCCATTTAACACCAAACCATGCCGGTCGCCGCTCTAGAGCGCCGAGCAATCCTGCACGCACACGGCACGCCTCGCCCTCACCTTGTGCCACTACGTCCGCCATGACTCTAGAAAGCTCCCAGACATGATAGTTTGACCGCGCGATCACCGTGACCACCGTACGCCATGACGAATGCCACCGATACAGTCGCAGAGCACCGATGTTCCACAACAATTTAGACCGCACCTCGCCGTGCCACTATGCGTATGACAATCGCACTAAAGCACCGCGTCAACCTATTCCCTTGACCATGCCTATAGCTCAGTGTAACTGCGTCGCCGGCGAGCCCGAGCCATGCCGTCGTGCCCCCTTCGCCTTAGTATAAATAGGGCCCTCCCCCAACCCCAAAACGCTCACCATTCCACTCCTCTCTTACCAGGAACCTCTCTGACCCAACCCTGGAGCAAGGCGAGCACCACTTCGCCATAATTTCACCAGAGTTCTCCGTTGTAGAGGAAGGAAGGAGCCGAAGCTAGGAGCCTCCCCAGGAGCTGCCATGACCACCGTTCGAACCGCCATCGTCGACTCGTTCATTCGCCCCCATCGCCGCACCTAGCTGGAGCCCTAGTAAGCCCCTGACGACCCCCCGTCGTAGCGCTAGGGTTCTGACTCACGCGTGCCCTGCGACGGAGACGACGACGCTCAACCATTGATCGCGCTCTAATCGTAAGGCCTAGATTCACTGATATCGCTTCGCGAGTTGTTAGTCGCTGACAGGTAGGACTAGCCCCGGAGCAGCCCGCTGCGCACGTGTTGCGTAGTTGGGCCAGCCCATTAGTGTTCCCGCGCACATCCCATCAGTTAAAACTTAGTTTTTTCTTTTATTTGAAAATTCCATTCCGTAGTTAACTTTAAAAATCAATTCATGAAGATTCACTGCACCAAATTGAATGAATCCAATTTTGTTTAAAAGTAGATGAAAATCTCTCCCGTTGGATTCAAACAGTGTGAAACTATGGATCATCCTTGGTAAAAATAACAAGACAGTATCTTTTAGCACTTCCAACATTTTTCTAAAATCAACCATAAGTGATTTTGATTCGATTCCAACTTTCAAAAATCACACTGGACAAGACCTTTCTGAATATGTAAAAATCTTCATACTTACATACAGTAGTCATGGAACAAAATTAAACTGTGTCTTTATAGTCATTTTTAGCCACTTAAATATTATTAAATAATAGTGTTAAGCTTTATAAATTAGGCCAACCACTTTAAATCACATTCTCAAGTATTTAAATATGTGGAGAGGACATGTGTCCATATGATCCCATATTTTGAATTGGAGAATATTAAATATTAAGTATTTTTTCAATGAGTAGAAATTACTTTTCTAAAAATAAGATAAATAAAATCTTATCACCTTTTCTTGTAATGATAGAGATGATGCTAGACCATCGAGTGTGACCATTGTGTGATAAATAGAAGTACTTAAGTATTGTTTGGTGATCGTGTACCTCATATTTATTTATAGACGCTAGTGTCAATCCGGGTTACGACGAGGAGGAATTCTATGAAGACAAGGACGGGAACTTTGACCACCTTACCAATCAAGGCAAGCTACATTATGCAAGATATTCTATGCAAGCTAGGCTAAGCCATTCAAGCCTCACTTGCAAGCAATTGTGATACCTCCTTTGATTATACCAAATCCCAGTTTTACTTGCAAGATTTACTTTTCGCAAAGTTGTTCCATAGTTAATTGATGATTAGTGGAAATTTAGGAAAGTGCCATCAAGAGCTTAGAGCTTGATGTAGGTAGAAACACTAGTTGGTACACCTCAAATAGTGACACCCCCATTTGATAGATGCTAGTGCTAAACTAAACTTGATCACTAGATGGGAACCAATGATTATGAAAACCTTGGAATGATGAGTCATTCTATTGAAATGTTTTGAAATGTGTTATGGACACAATGACTTGAAGATGATGGTGAAGGAAGTATGTGACTTGACTTTGATAAAAACTGATGGTTGGGTTCAGATGCAATACCATTCCAATTTTTACCGTACAACCACAATACCCGAATTTGGGTAGGGCTTGACTGGAAGTTTATGTGCCTTAGTATGGGTTCCATCGCGGAACGAGGTGAGCTGAGGCTACCTTGTGAATGTGACTATCGACCTATCCAGTTCCTAAGATGACAAATGGTCATGGTTGGGAGGCCAAACTCATAGGGAAGGTTCCTATACTAGGGTGTGTAATTGAAAGGTTAGGACTGATTATCCGCATACCAAGTATGATGATTCAGGATTGTTCCTGACGGATGTATCGAATGATGTGGTGAAAGTGTACCATCTCTGCAGAGTGTCAAACTATTCGAATATCCGCGTCCACGGTTATGGACAGTTGGATGGCCATACTGTTCCATTGTCAGATGTTTTCCAAAATGACCCATGACTTGAATAATGACTTTGACTTGACCCCACAATTTGTGGAGATGAAGATAAGTTCCCACTTAATTAACTTAGACAACTAAAGTTAGGTTTTTACTACTAGATACCGGTTGAAATAAAACTGGCTTGTGGCAAACAAACCTAGAGCTTAAGATTCATATTAGAATGGCCTTATGTAACACCCTCAAGATCGACCCTATGCAAGTTTTAGCGATTCCTGCCAAACCCGCATAGAAACGATTCAAAGGTGCCCACCAGGGACTTGCGTGCGGGTGGAAAACAAAGTAATATCATTACACAATAGTCCACGATGGAACCCACAGAACATATATATACAACAACGACTCCATGAGTCAATAATACAGATATACAATACAAAGATCCAAAATCACCTTGAAAACGATACAACGTCTGAGTACAGACAAGATGCAAATTGGGCTAAGAGCCCTGAAGAATAACCAATGGCGTCCATAACCCTGGCCAGGCCAAGCCGGAAGGGTAACCCTGCTAACGACGTCGATCTCAAAACCTGCTTAAACAAAAGGGGTGCCGACAAAGGGCAAAGGAAAAAGAGAGCGGTCAGTACTGAGGCCAGTACATAGCGAGACTAGAATTCGGCGGTCCTCGCCTACATAGGTATGGTGGACTAAAGCGGCAGCGCGACATGCACTAAACAACCTATAGAGACTCAATACAACTGGCGGCTATCAGATAGGGATAAGAAAGACCTATTCAGATCCAACCTGAAACTATCACCAAGCATACCCATCCTGGTATTTCCCTCTCGAGACCAAACAAGGAAGTCAACTGAGGAACTCACACAGTTGGCAGTTTTATTCATTCCGTTATAGTTGCATCAACTACTAGTCAGATATAGATAGCATGAGTCATTCTGATATTATAAACAGTGGGCAGTTTTAGTTAACCATTACGTTGTAGTTGCAATACTTACTAGTCAGATACATATAGCATGAGGCACCCCAAAACCAGCAGTTGTTGGTACTTTTATTTAGCCATTCCGTTGTAGTGAAGTTGATTACTAGTCATTATAAAGTCAAATTTATAGCACTACTTTAGTTATAGTTGTCTATGATCGAGATACTGTGCTCCAAGTCGTCCATAACCGCGGACACGGCTTTCAGAAAGTTTAACCCTGCAGGGGGGCACAAATAGCAACACACGCACGATCAACCTCGAGAAAAACTAAATGAAAACCCAACGAGGCATCACGACAGAGCAATTGCAAGATTCATATAATATTTCAGGGGGCCACCCCACCAAGCTACCGCGACGAAGTTGGCCGGCTCCGAGACGGACCCAGAGGTTTGCAAGAATGGCTGTAAACGACTGGGAACCCGAAAGTGTGACTAGGCTTGTCGATACCGCGTAATCGTGTCGCGATCCAAAACAATACAGGTGCTCCACGCGCAATAGTAAATAAAGCAGTAAAGCATGGTATAAGTACAGGATAGTAATAAAGCCCCAACCTACTTTGTGGCCCCAAGAAATAATATATGACTCAAGCTCTGGCTAAGGGGATTCATGGTCCCACATGCGGATAGTGCGAATATTCAAAGAACAGGTATCAAGTACTCGGGGTCCTACGGGACACAAGTGGACGGGTAAAAACCAAATAACATCTATTGCCCACCTATGCCTCTGCATTATTTACCTACTTCAATTTTAGTTATTAAACGGTAATTAAAACCATGATCATCTCCAACATTAAACATGCGGCATTACTCCAACAAATGTGGAAGATCGACGGCGCGGCACATCACCTGTGCAAGCAACTATGACTCACAAGGTCGACTATCTACCAAACAATAGGTAATAGGATGTGTCCATGGCAATATAAGGGCTGCATGGAAGTATAACGGGGTACGGAATCTATAGCATCGCAACACAGATAGCAATAGATCAACAGGAGGAAATAAAGACTATAAATGTAAAATAGGTAGAAAGGGGGAGAATACTCGCGTGAAAAACATTGCCGAAGGTTCATCCGAAGATCGGAGCGAAGCTCACATCAACTCATTGGCCTAATCCGTGAAGAAGCAATGCACTAGAAGAAACACCGGATGCACTATTTAATACTACGACAAAAGATCGGGCATGATGCATGTATGAAGTAGGACATGGCAGAGATGCGATGCAATTAGGCCATATTAAGCGGAACCGGGGTCCCGATAATTAATTAGGTGGTTCATGTTGTTTAGATACCCCACAATTTAAATGTTGACTTAATAAGGCAAAATATAACACCGGTTTGCTACACAAATTTAAATGGAGCCAATATTAGACTATAATCGCCCACATATGGACTCCATATTTAATTTAGGTGAATCGGCATAAGGCCCCCAAACCACACAATATGTATGCGACATGAGCAATTCAATATGCAACAAGTATATATTATATATTATAAAAGTATTGGTCTCGGGAAAAGGGGTCACACATGAGGCCAAGGTCTTGGATGCCAGGGGTCCGACGGGGTTTGGTCTTCGACAGGATTGGTCTTTGGGTCTAGGTCCTTGACGTCCGTGAAGGAGATCATGAGGTTCCGGCTCTGGTGGTTCATCGGTTTCGATTGAGTCGGCGTCGATCTCGGGATCTGCCCCTACACGGTCTTCGGGGGGGGGGGAACTTGGAGTCCAGGGTTTCGTCCCTCGGGGTGGTAGAACTTGGCAGAAAGGGTGCGCAGCATTGGGAGATCTTGTTGGCATCAAAGGCGAAGGTAGCCGGTGTGGGCATTCAAAACACCACTTTAACATGCCCATGCACCCACTGATGTCAGGCAGCAACACGCCATGGGTAGCATAAGCATTTTGCAGAATCAGAAACACAACCGCAACAGGCAGCGTGGCATCTCTTGGCACATGCTGGAGGCAGAGCACACGAGAGGTCGACGACGGCCTGGCGTATAGATATCCTGGCGACGCTGTCGGAGCAGGAAGGAGGCATGATGGAGACGCGCCGGTGGCGACATGGTCGAACTATAGGGGTGGAGGCGACATCGGCAGGAGGCGCACGGTGCCAGCAATGGGGCCGCACCAGAGGGAGGCGAAGGGACGAGCTCTGGCAGCGTTGGCGGGGTCGGTCGGAGGATAGGCATCGCTGAGATTGCGGGAGTGAGGGCCACGGCAGAGACGAGGGTGAGGGGCTTCGGTGGCGGTGAGGAAGCGGTTGAGAGGCTCGGCGCCGGGCGGATGCTGGCCGGGCATAAGGAGGCCGAGGAGGAGTCGACTGGCCCTGGAGGAGGGCGTGGCTGGCCGGAGGCGACGGGCACCGCGTGCAAAGCACGAGGCGACGACACGAGCTCCTGCAGTAGAGAAGCTGGGGAAGGGGCGCCGTTGGGGAGAGGAAGGCCGGTGTGGACGCGCAGGGTCGGCGGAGGACAGGGCCGAGCTCGGGAGGGAACCAACGGTGGCGGCGGTTCCAGGTGATATGGGATCGAGGGGTGGGTCGACGAAGAGAGGAACATGGATTGGGGGATCGGGATGGTGGGGCCCGGGTGGGATCTCACTGCGGGGTGTAGGAAGAGGTGCGAGGTGTTGTGTGCGTGTGTGGTGTTTGCGTGTGTGGTGTTGCGTGTACGGGTAGCGTGTGTGGTTGGATCCGGCGGCGGGATAGGGAGGAAAGGTGTGGAATGATTAGGTAGGGTTAGGGTTTTTGGGGTAGTCTAGGTTTTAATTTGGGTAGTAGGTGGTCTGGCCGGTTGGGCCTTTGGGCCAGCCGGCTGGACTGCCTCCCCAAAAATAATAGTTTTGTTATTTTTTATCTAAACTTTTGTAAATAGTTTTAGATAAATAAAAGATCCGGCTGGACCGACGGTTTTGGTTTGAACAAAGAGGGACGGATATTAATATAGAAAACAAAGTAGGTCTTTTAACAAAATAGTTTTAGTCAATTAGATGCATGATGATGTCATGATGATGCACAAGTATTATTTAACACACAATTTTCTAGTAGTGGATTTACAAGGGGTGCTACACCTTACTGCTTTAGTGAAGGTTTGCGAGTACTTCAAAGTACTCATGGCTTTTTCCCTGGCTATTCCCATGGCCAGACTATGAAGGAGACTACGAGGAGGATGGACATCAGGACTCTTACGATAACTAGGATCATCTCCCATCGTTAGCATTTCCTATGACCCTGAAGATGGATCCCCGACCATCCTACTACTAGTATTATTATTCCGCTGCTTTGATTGTAATCAGACTTGATCAAGAGATCAACTATTTGTAAGACTATTATGGTTTGTAATGGATGATGAACTATGGTACAAATCTGTTACTCACAAAAATGGTAATCCTGGGATTGCGATGTACGGCATAACTGGCATCTGGGATTAAAAATCCGGGTGTTGATAAGTTGGTATCAGAGCCATCCTGACCATAGGAGACCCTAGTTAGCATGGACGTCAGAAAAACTTAATTTCCAAAACCAAGAAAGTGAGTATCTGGGAAAACCTATTCTCACTCTTATCCTTGAAATTCTTTCCAAAAGTGAGTCATATGTTCCTTAAAATTTTTGCAACCTTACCTAAAATTTGGTACACTTGATCACTTCTCTAACTTACTCCTCTCAAATTGCTTATAGATGGACTATGCCTACAGCAAGTTTTATCAGTTGGGCAACAGAGGGAATATCATCTTTGAGAACGACCTGAGTCAGCTTGCGGAATTTCTAGAGTGCCCACATCCGGAGTTCTATGGAGCTCAACTCCATGATCACCCGGAGGGGAGCTGTAGTGGCTGATAGTTGCATATCTGCATGGAAAGATGGAGCCAACTACATCCGAGAAGATCCCTTTCACCATCAGAGAGAACAACTGGATAGATGGACTGGCCAGATTAATGCAAGAAGCACTTGCCCGACTATTTGGGCAGAATATCAACAAGATCGCCGACATCTGCTTTGCTCATTATGCCAGAAGTGACTCCAATGGACAACCCCTGGATCTGCCAGGCCACCCTGAGATGAAGCACCATGTGGACCACCTTGCCTTCATTCTTCATGAGAATCAGAAGGAGCTGGAAAACGCCCGTGCTGATGCCAACGAGAAGGACCAGACCTTCGCCATCCTCGTGAAGGAGCGCAAGTCACTTTTCCGTCTGCGTGATAAGAAGGATCGCATCATTTCCTGCCTTCTTCACAAGGTTTCATCTTTGGAAGGGACCATCCATGAGAGGGACATGCAACTTGAGGAGGGAGAATGAAGGGGAAGATATCCGTGGAGATCCCTACTCGTATCTCAGTGATGATGATGACTACTTTGAGGAGATGGACCAGGAGTTCCACACTGATGATGAGGACCGCGACTTCATTGATGATGATAAAGCCACCAGTTCTGATGAGTAGTAGCACTTGAGAACTGTCATAGGGTGTGAGTTGTATCTGGTCCCACTGTATCGTAGCTTTCCAGAATGGTTCCGAAAACCATCCCTTTGTTGTTGTGCTGTGTTGGAATGTGTTGTTTGTATTGTGTGCTTGGAATGAATGAGAATGAGTTGTTGGCTTTCAAACCTTAGACTTACTCAAAAGTTTAAAAGCTTTTAAACCAAACCATAAACCTTAGAAAAATTTCCCTCTTGTCTCATGATATATCTCAATCTTCAGATGCCTTGCGGAGGGAGCAGCTCATCTCAAGACCCGATGGTCCAAATCTTGCAAATGTTAGTAGCCATCCGAGAAGCCGGTAGAACCGAGCTTCAAGCCAATCTAGCCACTCTTCAACAGATCGCCCAACTGGCGCATGACAACCAAGGCCATGGAAATTAGGATCATCATGGATCCAAACTTAAGAACTTACAGAACACCAATCCCCCTATATTTAGCAAGTCAGAAGAGCCCTTAGATGCCGATGAGTGGCTGCAGACTATGGAGAAAAACTTGGAAGTTGCCGGAGTAGAGGAGGCAGAGAAAGTACTATTTGCCACCCACTATTTGGCTGGTTCTGCAAGACCATGGTGGAATAGCACCCATACCATGAATGGAGGACAGATGATAGCTTGGGATGAATTCAAACTCAAGTTCATCCGAACCCATGTGCCACCGGGTTTGATTCTGCGGATGTGGGATGAATTCAAGGAGATGAAGCAGGGAAGGATGACTGTGGTAGAGTACCATGATAGATTTCTATCTCTGTCTAGGTATGCCCTTGATGAGATTGGTATTGAAGCCAAGACGAAGGAGAGATTCCTAAATGGTCTGCATGATGAGATGCAGACAGTGTTAGTCAATATCCCGTTTGCTGATCTAGAAGCTTTAGTTGATTCAGCAATCCAGATGGAAGGAAAGATCAACCAAGCTACTGAAAACCATAAGCGTCGTATGATGCACCAACCTGGACCCCACCATACCCCAAAGTATCCCACCAGTTCGTCTCCTGGATTTGCACCAAGGAACACTAGGCCACCGATGTCACGCCCGAACTTTCCCAACCATAGCGGAGGAAACCCAAGAACGGGAGGCAACAAACACTACAACCAGGGTAACCCCAATAACTTCAACCATGCACTGCCAAAGCCCACCAACACCAATAAAAATACTGCCACAAGGACTGGAAGTAATGCAGTACCTGTTGCAGGGAAGGACAAGTCAACAATCACCTGCTTTGAGTGTGGAGTGATGGGTCACTATTCAAATGAGTGCCCCAAGAAGATTTCTACTGCACCCAATGTTACTGCACCTGCCTAGAAGAAGCATCGTGTCCAACCTGGAAAGAGATTCACCCTAGGCAACCCAAACAACCGTGCTGGCTATCTGTTCCACATGAATGCGGAAGAAGCCCATGAAGCACCAGATGTTGTGATGGGTATGTTTTATGTTAATTTTGTACTTGCAAGAGTGTTGTTTGATTCTGGTGCATCACACTCATTTGTTATGGAAGAATTTGCATGCACTAGTAAGATTCAACCAACAAATTTGAAGCTTGTTATGATAGTTCAAATACCTGGGTCAACTACTAAAGCTAGAAAAATTTGCAAGGCCGTACCTATCAGAATTCATGCAATAGATTTCTATGCCAATCTAATAGTACTCGGAACAAAAGTTTTGGAAGTAGTACTAGGAATGGATTGGATGTCGAAACATCAAGGACTTCTAGATTGTGCCAAGAAAGCCATAACCATGACCAGTAGCACTGGAGTATCAGTTGAGCATGTGTCTATGACCTTGCTCCGTCAATTCAAGTGCAACAAGAGTTTAGCCCAACTGACCCTAGACCAAGTCAGAGTAGTCTCTGAATACCCCGACGTGTTCCCAGATGAATTACCTGGTATGCCCCCAGATCAGGATATCGAGTTTATCATTGAGCTAATCCCTAGAACTGGACCCATAACTCAGAGACCCTATAGTATGAACCCCTCAGAGTTATTGGAGCTCAAGAAGAAACCGGATGACATGATTAGCAAAGATCTGATTCAACCAAGTGCATCGCCATGGAGATCACCTGTTCTGTTTCTGGATAAGAAAGATGGTGCCACCCGTTTATGTACGGATTACCGGAAGTTGAATGATGTCACCATCAAGAACAAGTACCCTTTTCCAAAGATAGAAGATTTGTTTGACCAGTTGACCAGTGCCAGAGTGTTCACTAAGATTGATCTTAGAAGTGGTTATCATCAACTAAAAGTTCGTGCAACGAATATTCCAAAGACTGCCTTCACTACCCGATATAGATTGTAGATTTTCATGAACTTCTTGGATATGTTTGTCGTTGTTTTCATCGATGCCATTCTAATCTACTCCAAATCATAAGAGGAACATGAACATCACCTAAGAACCATCCTTGGAACCCTTAGAGAGCATTAATTGTATGCCAAGTTCAGCAAATGTGAATTTTGGTTAAAGGAAGTAGGATTCCTAGGACATATCTTGTCAGCCGGAGGAGTTGTTGTCGACCCTGCCAAGATTAAGGATGTTGAGGAATGGAGAGCCCCAACCGCCCAAACCGAAGTTCGTGCATTTCTTGGATTAGCGGGATATTACCGCAAGTTTGTTGAAGGATTTTCAAGCAACGCTAGGCTGATGACTCAGTTACTAAAGAAAGATCAGAAGTTTGAATGGACGGACAAATGTGAAGCAAGTTTCCAGGAGCTCAAGCAGAGATTAATTTTAGCCCCAATTTTTTTCATGCCGGATATCACCAAGCCCTTTGATGTGTATTATGATACATCCAAGATGGGTCTCAGATGTGTGTTGATGCAAGAAGGCAAAGTGATATCATATCTGTCTCGACAACTAAAGCAGCATGAGCAAAATTATCCCACCCATGACTTAGAGTTAGCCTCCATTGTTTTAGCCTTGAAGACATGGCGTCATTATCTTATGGGTAATCGCTATGAGATTTATTCAGATCACAAGATCTTGAAGTATATTTTTACACAGAAGGAGTTGAATATGAGGCAAAGGAGATGGATAGAGTTAATCAAGGATTATGACCTTGACATTCACTACCACACCGGCAATGCCAATGTGATAGGGGATGCTCTTAGTAGGATGTTGTGTAGATTAAAAACCATGATTATGAAGGAGCAACCAAGTTTGCATGAGGAGTTGGAGGATTTCAGAATGGAGCTAGTTAGCGAAGGATTCCTAGCTAGTATCGAACTTCAACCCACCTTGATAGATCAGATAAAGGAAGCTCAAAAAGGAAATGCTAGTATCGATGGAATTAAGCGTCATATCGGTACAGGGAAGGTACCCGGATTCACGGAAGATGAAGGAGTTCTGTGGTATAAAAGACGAATCTGTGTGCCAGCAGATTTAGTGTTGAAATAAGCTATTTTGCAATAAGCCCATGATACTCTTTACTCCATCCACCCGGGAGGAACAGAGATGTATCAAGATTTTAAGGAGCAATTTTGGTGGCATAAGGTGAAGCGAGAAGTCGGAAGCTACATAGCAAAATGTGATATCTGTCAGAGAGTTAAAGCGGAACATCAGAGACCCGCAGGACTTTTGCAACCTTTGAAGATCCCAGAATGGAAATGGGATTCAGTTGGAATGGATTTCATCACCGGTTTGCCTATATCTAGTAGGGGAAATGACTCTATTTGGGTCATAGTGGATAGACTTTCCAAAGTAGCTCATTTCTTACCTATAAAGAACACTTATCAGAGCTCGAAGCTAGTAGAGTTGTACATTGCTAGGATAGTCAGTCTGCATGGAATCCCCAAGAACATTGTGTCGGATCGAGGAACCCAGTTTACCTCAAGATTTTGGAAGAAAGTCCAAGAAGGATTAGGAACCAAACTGAACTTCAGCACATCCTATCACCCGCAGACCGATGGACAAACGGAGAGAGTAAACCAAATACTCGAAGGCATGTTGAGAGCTTGTGTGTTGGAATATGGATCTAAATGGGAGGACTGCCTGCCTTTCACAGAATTCTCATACAACAACAGTTATCAAGTCAGTTTGCAAATGACCCCATTTGAGTTTATGTATGGAAGTAAGTGTCATACCCCACTGAATTGGTTGGAAGTAGGAGAGAGTCAGATCTTCGGACCAGACATCCTACAAGAAGCCGAAGAGAAGGTTCACAAGAACGGTGAGCACCTCAAGACCGCTCAGTCTAGACACGAGAGTTATGCCGACAAGAGACGTCAATATCTAGCCTTCAATGTCGGAGATTTTGTTTATCTCAAAGTATCACCCTTAAAAGGAATGCAGCGTTTCCAACTCAAAGGAAAGATTGCACCCAGATACATTGGACCCTTCAAGATTCTAAGTCGCCGAGGAGAGGTATCTTATCATATAGAACTGATGGAAGAGATGTCAACCGTGCATGATGTGTTTCCTGTCTCGTTACTTCGGAAGTGTTTAGAAGTTCCAAAAACGACGGAAGTGTTCAAGAACATCGATCACAGAGATATGGAGATCAACCCGGACTTGACCTATCATGAAGTACCCATCCGTATTTTGGAAGAAGCTTTCCGGACCACTCGGACCAGAAAGATCAAGTTTCTCAAGATCCAATGGAGCAACCATACTGAAGAAGAAACCACTTCGGAACGAGAAGATTACATGAGGACTGAGTTTCCCAATCTATTTATTTCCTAGATTTTCCTGAATCTCAGGACGATATTCTGTTTAATGGGGGAAGGTTTGTAACACCCCAAAAATATTAACGAGGATCATTCCCTAATTAACCAAGATTAGGGTTAACAAAAGCTTTTATTAATTAATTTCAAATCTTAATTCTTGTGTGTATCACTTTGAGCATCTCTAGCAACTGATCTCAAACAGAAACATTAGCTCACTTTGAGCATCTCTAGGAACTGATCTCAAACAGAAACTTTTCCATTTGTTTTCTCCCCTTGCTAGACCTAGTGACACCAAACCCAATGGAGCTTTCCAACGTTGCAGAAACATTTTCAAACTCTCTTGAGAGGCAATTTAAATTTGAATCTATCTTATGTATCAAGATAGCCATTTTTAGAAAACCACTCAAACCATCACCACTTAGCAAACCATTGCACCTAGAGACTACCAAGATCAGTACCAAAACACCCACCAAAAATAACTGGAAAATGTGATGGTTTAGTTCTTGCAGGCATTTGATCGAACACTTGGTGATCACAGTACAAACTCAACAACTATTCACTATTTTGATCAATCCTTTGCTCACCATTGTGACCTCCCCGAGCTCACACGTCGTGCACTTAACTCACCTAGTACCAGGCTATGCAATGGATCTCCTATCACTCGCTGTTTGACTCGTGCAAAATGGTCCCGAGCTCACCTTGCCACCCCGACGCGTACACAATGCTACAGGCCGCGTTTCCCTCTCCCACGATGTCTAGGAGGTAGCCCTGACCTCATCGCCTCTGCTTGTGCACGCCCCGACCAAAGATAGCTCGAGGAGATGCCAGCAAAGTCATGCCCATTTAACACCGAACCATGCCGATCGCCGCGCTAGAGCGCCGAGCAATCCTGCGCACACGTCGTGCCTCGCCCTCACCTTGTGCCACTATGTCCGCCATGACTCCATAAAGCTCCTATACATGATCGTTTGACCGCACGATCGCTGTGACCACCATACGCCGTGACGAATGCCGCCGGTACAGTCACAGAGAACGGATGTTCCACAAAAATTTAGACCGCGCCTCGCCGTGCCACTGTGTGTATGACGTTCGCCCTAAAGCACCGCGTTGACCTATGCCCTTGACCATGCCTATAGATCTCTGTAACTGCATCGCCGGCGATCCCGAGCCATGCCGTCGTGCCCCCTTCACCTTAGTATAAATATAGCCCTACCCCGACCCCAGAACGCACACCATTCCACTCCTCTCTCACCAAGTAACCTCTCTGACCCAACCCTGGAGAAGGCGACCACCACTTTTCCAGAATTTCACCAGAGCTCGCCGCTGCAGAGGAAGGAAGGAGCTGAAGCTAGGATCCGCTCCAGGAGCTATCACGACCACCGTTCAAACCGCCGTTGTCGACTTGTTCGTTCGCCCCCATCACCGCACCTAGCTTGAGCCCTGGTAAGCCCCCGATGACCCCCGCCGTAGCGCTAGGGTTCTGACTCGCACGTGCCCTACGATGGACACGACGACGCTCGACCGTTGATCGCGCTCTAATCGTAAGGCCTAGATTCACTGATACCGCTTCACATGTTGTTAGTCGCTGACAAGTAGGACTAGCCTCGGAGCAGCCCGCTGCGCGCATGTTGCATAGTTGGGCCAGCCCATTAGCATTCCCGCAAACAGCCCGTCAGTTCAAACTTAGTTTTATCTTTTATTTGAAAATCCCATTCTATAGTTAACTTTAAAAATCAATTCAGGAAGATTCACTAAATCAAATTGAATGAATCCAATTTTATTTAAAAGTATATGAAAATATCTAATCACTCCTGTTGGATTCAAACAGTGTGAAACTATGGATCACCCTTGGTAAAAATAACAAGATAGTAGCTTTTAGCACTTCAAACATTTTTCTAAAATCAACCACAAGTGATTTTGAGTTGATTCCAACTCTAAAAAATCGCACTGGACAAGCACTTTTTGAATATGTAAAAATCTACATACTTACATACAGTAGTCCTGGACCAAAATTAAACTATGGCTTTCTAGTCACTTTTAGCCACTTAAATATTATTGAATAATAGTGTTAAGCTTTATAAATTAGGCCAACCACTTTAAATCACATTAACAAGTATTTAAATATGTGGAGAGGAAATGTGTCCATAAGATCCCATATTTTGAATTGGAAACTATTAAATCTTAAGTAATTTTTCAATGAGTAGAAATTACTTTTCTTAAAATAAGATAAATAAAATATTATCACCTTTTCTTGTAATGATAGAGATGATGCTAGATCATCTAGTGTGACCCTTGTGTGATAAATAGAAGTAGTTAAGTATTGTTTGGTGATTGTGTACCTCGTATTTATTTATAGACACTAGTATCAATCCGGGCTACGACGAGGAGGAATTCTACAAAGATGAGGACGAGAACTTCGACCACATTACCAATCAAGGCAAGCTACATTATGCAAGCTATTATATGCAAGCTAAGCTAAGCCATGCAAGCCTCACTTGAAAGCAATTGTGATACCCCCTTTGATTATACCAAATCCCAATTTTACTTGCAAGCTTTACTTTTCGCAAAGTTGTTCCGTAGTTAATTGATGATTAGTGGAAATTTAGGAAAGTTCCATCAAGAGCTTAGAGCTTGATGTAGGTAGAAACACTATTTGGTACCCCTCAAATAGTGACACCCCCATTTGATAGATGCTAGTGCTAAACTAAACCTGATCACTAGATGGGAACCAATGATTATGAAAACCTTGGAATGATGAGTCATTCTATTGAAATGTTTTAACATGTGTTATGGACAAAATGGCTTGAAGATGATGGTGAAGGAAGTATGTGACTTGACTTTGATAAAAACTGATGATTGGGTTCGGATGCGATACCATTCCAATTTTTACCATACAACCACAATACCCGAATTTGGATAGGGTTTGACTGGAAGTTTATGTGTCTTAGTTTGGGTTCCCTCGCGGAACGAGGTGAGCTAAGGCTACCTTGTGAATGTGATTGTCCACCTATGCAGTTCCTAAGATGACAGATGGTCATGATTCAGAGGTCAAACTTGTAGGGGAGGTGCCTATACTAGGGTGTGTAATTGAAAGGTTAGGATTGATTATCCGCATATCAAGTATGATGATTCATGATTGTTCCTTACGAATGTATCGAATGTTGTGGTGAAAGTGTACCACCTCTGCAGAGTGTCAAACTATTCAAATAGTCGCATCCACGGTTATGGACAGTTGTGTGGCATCCCGCAAAACCACTACTAGAAAATCGCGTTGTTTTTGTCCATTGCATCATCATGACATCATCATGCATATTATTTTTACCTGAAACTATGTTGCGAAAGACTATGGTTTTCTGAAACTAGCCCTCCTTCTATTTCAAATTAAACCCCCGGATGCTTCCGGATATTTTGTTTGTCTAAAAACTATTTACAAAAGTTTATTGCAAATTAAATAAAAGTTATAATATTTTAGGGGGCAGTCGAACGGGCCGATTCGACCCAGTCGACCACCCCCAGTACAAAACCAATCGGTCCACCAAAAATCCTAAAAACTACCCAAACCTATCCTACCCACCTATCCCATCTCGCCACCTCACCCCTGGACCCAATCCCCACCCACCTTGCCACCTCATCAATCCCAGACTTCCCCCCCTTCCTGGCCCGCCTGGGCCCCACACAGCACACACACGCACTCACACAGCCTCCCCCATCTACCCCTCTCTCTCCCTCTCCCTGTCCCTGGGCCCCACCCGCGCCTGGCCCCACCCCTTTCCAGCCCCACCTCTCACACACCCAAGCCACACACCGCCCTGGGCCCCACGCCGACCCCACCCTGCGGGACCCACTCTCTCTCTCTCTCCCTCAGCCCGCGTCCCCAACCTCCCCTCCTCTACTCTCCTCTCTGCCGCTCTCCCCAGGCCGACCTCGCCCCCGCCGGCCTCGCCTCCCCGGCGCGCCGCCACCTGCCTTCCTTCTCCCGCACGCCTCGCGCGCCCCGGCGCCCCCCTCCACCAAGCTCCCCACCGCCTCGCTCGCACCTCCCTCTCTCACCGAGCGGCGCCGCCCTCACCCCGACCCCACTTGCCGCACCTCTCCTCCTCCCCCCCCGCCGCTCTGCTGCCGCTCGGCCTCGGCTCCCCGCCGCCGGCGCGCCCCCGGTCTCCTCCCCGACGCTTCCTTCCCGTCTCCCCTCCCTCGCCCGGAGCTCCTCCGGCCGACCCACCGTCGTCCTCCGCCCCCGCGGCCTTCTACCGCGCCGCCGACCTCCTCCGTTCCCCCTCCGTCGCCGGACCCGCGCTCGCCCCGGCTCGCCTCCTCCTCCCACGCACGCCACCGCCAGCTCGCCGCCGTCCCCCGCCTCCCATGGCAAGCTCGCCGCCGGCCGAGCCCGCTCCTCGCGAGCCCGCGCCCGCCACCAGTCCACCCTCGCCCTAGCCCGTCTTGGCACCCGCCTCATCGCCGCGGGACCCCTCTGCAGCACACGCGGCCACGCACCACCGGGCCAAGCGCGCCGCCTCGCCGGCCCCACGCTCGAGCGCCGCCTCCGTGCGCCGTCCCCTCCCTGGACCAAGCTGCTGGCGTCCTGGAAGTTCCGGCCCACCTCGCCGCGTCGAGCACGTCAAGTCCCCACAACCGCCGTCGTAACTGCGTCCTGCGTGTCCTCAACCGCGCCAAGGCCGCCTCGCCGAGATCCTCCTCGCGCCCTGCCGTCCTCCGGCGGAAGGATGACCTTGAACATGTGTTGGTGAGACCGGCCCTGGAGAACACGAAGCCGAACCGCAGCCCTCGGAACGCCATGATCTGCTACGCGGACGAGATGGCCGAGGCCCGAAACCGAAGACCACCTCCTCAGGACGCAAAGCTCACCGAGACCCCCGTACCCGGAGATACAAGGCAGGCCCTATAACAAGTGCCTCGAAGCCCCGTCGCCGGATCCGATGATCAACCCTGAGGATTTCCGGCACTACAAGATCTCCTTCACGGAACCCGAAGATCTTCTAAGGGAACATCAAGTAGTCCACCGACACCCGACCCCGAACCCGAGTTCTTCGACGCGACGACAAGATCTCCTACATGGGAGCCCGGAGAACCCGTACCGAAGGCCGCGGATGCGACAAGATCATCTCTCGTACGCCAAGGTCGGCCACCCGGAACGCCAAGTACTCCCTCGAGGACGCCGAGTACTTCACCCCGGACACGGAGACCCTGGACGACAAGTTCTCCTTCCCGGAAGCATTGACGCTCGTGCGACAAGATCTACTACCCCGATCCGAAGACCCTAAATCTCGGAGTCCGAGAACGATCCCGTCGAACCCTGAGACCGACCCCGAACCCCATCGAACCCCAAGATCGCCGAATCCTAATGTGATTCCTTCCCGAGTCCTATTTTATAAAATGAAATATAAAACCTGTTGCATATTAAATTGTCATACTCGCATGCATATTGTCTTGTGGTTGGGGGCATTATGCCGATTCACCATATAATTAAATATGGGGCCATATGCGGGCAAATCTAGTCTCATATTGGCCCCATTTAAATTTGTACAGCAAACCGATACTATATTGCCTTGCTAATACAACATTTAATTTGCGGGGTAGATAAACAACATGAACCATCTAATTAATTGTCGGGACCCTGGTTCCGCTTAATACTGCCTAATTGCATCGCATCTTCGCCATGTCATACATCATACATGCATCATGCTGATCTTCCGCCGTTGTATTAAATAGTGCATCCGGTGTTTATTCTAGTGTTTTGCTTCTTCGCGGATAAGGCCGTTGAGTTGATGTGAGCTTCGCCCCGATCTTCGGATGAACCTTCGGCAATGTTTTCAGGCGAGCATCTTCCCCTTTCTACCTATCTTACTTTTATAGTATTTATCCCCTCCTGTTGATCTATTGCTATCTGTGTTGCGATGCTATAGTTTTCGTACCCGTGATATCCCTTGCAGCCTTATATTGCCGTGGACACCCCCTATTACCTGTTGTTTGGTAGATAGTTGGACCTGCGCGTCGTAGTCGCTTGCTCAAGTGCTGTTGCGTGTCGTCATGTACCACAGTTGTTGGAGTATTGCCGCATGTTCAATGTTGGAGATGATCGTGGCTTTAATTATTGTTCACTTTAATTATTGTTTAAACAACTAAAATTGAAGTAGGTAAGCAGAGGCACAGGTGGGCAATAGATGTTATTTGGTTGTTAACTGTCCACTTGTGTCCCGTAGGACCCCGAGTACTTGATACCTGTTCCTTGAATATTCGCGCTATCCACATACGGGGAATTATGGGACCCCCTGAGCCAGAGCTTGATTCATTCTTATTTCTTGGGGCCACAAACTAGTTTGAGGTTTTATTTACTATCCTGTGCTTATGCCATGCCTTACTGCTTTATTACGATTGTGCGATGGATAGCACCTGTACTGTTTAGGATCGGAACACGTTTTCGCGGTGTCGACAAGCCCAGTTTTGGGTTCCCAGTCGTTCACAGCCGTCCACCCAAACCTCGGGTCCATCTCGGAGTCAGCTAACTTCGTTGCGGGTGTACTCCAAGGGGTGGCCCCTGAAATATTTCTGAATCCTGTGATTGCTTTGTCGTGAAGGCCTCGTTGGGTTTTGATTTGGTTTTTCCGAGGTTGATCGAGTGTGTGTTGCTATTTGTGCACCCCTGCAGGGTAAAACTTTCTGAAAGCCGTGTCCGCGGTTATGGACGACTTGGAGCACAGTATCTCGATCATAGACAACTATAACTAAAGTAGTGCTATAAATTTGACTTTATAATGACTAGTAATCAGCTCCACTATAATGGAATGGCTAAGTAAAGTACCAACAACTGCTGGGTTTTGGGATATCTCATGCTAATTGTATCTGACTAGTAAGTATTGCAACTACAACGGAATGATTAACTAAAACTGCCCACCGCTTATTTTTACCAGGATGACTATCTATATTTGACTAGTAAATTGCCGCAACTATAACTGAATAAATAATACTGCCAACTGTGTGAGTTCCTCGGTTGACTTCCTCGTTTGGTCTCGAGGGGGAAACACCAGGATGGGTTTGTTTGATGGTAGTATCGGGTTGGATCCGGATAGGTCTTTCTTATCCCTTTCTGATCGCCGACAGTTAGATCGAGTCTCTATAGGTTGTTTAGTGCATGCTGCGCTGCCGCTTCAGTCCACCATACCTATGTAGGCGAGGACCGCCGAATTCTAGTCTCGCCGTGTACTGGCCTCAGTACTGACGCTCCTCTTTTTCCTTTGCCCTTTGTCGGCACCCCTTTTGTTTAAGCAGGTTTTGAGATCGACGTCGTTAGCAGGGTTACCCTTCCAGCTTGGCCTGGGCAGGGTTATGGACGCCATTGGTTATTCTTCAGGGCTCTTAGCCCCATTTGCATCTTGTCCGTAGTCGGACGTTGTATCGTTTTACAGGTGATTTGGATCTTTGTATTGTATATCTGTATTCTTGACTCTTTGAGTCGCTGCTGTATATATATCTGTTCTGTGGGTCCCATCGAGGACTGTTGTGTAATGTTATTACTTTGTTTTCCACCCGCACGAAAGTGCCTGGTGGGCACCTTTGAATCGTTTCTATGCGAGTTTGGCGGGAATCGCTGAAACTTGCATAGGGTCGATTCTGAGGGTGTTACAAGTTGGATGGCCATACTGTTCTGTTGTCAGATGTTTTCCAAAATGACCCGTGACTTGAATAATGACTTTTACTTGACCCTACAAGTTGTGGAGATGAAGCTAGGTTCCCACTTAAGTAACTTACACAACTAAAGTTAGGTTTTTACTACTAGATTCTGGTTGAAATAAAATTGGCTTGTGGAAAACAAACCTAGAGCTTAAGATTCCTATTAGAATGGCCTTACTGCTTTAGTGATAGTTTGCGAGTAATTCAAAGTACTCATGGCTTTGTCCCTGGCTATTCCCATGGCCAGACTATGAAGGATACTATGAGGAGGATGGACATCAGGACGCTTACGATAACTGGGATCATCTCCCATCGTCAGCATTACCCGTGACTCTGAAGATGGAGCCCCGACCATGCTACTACTACTATTATTATTCCGTTGCTTTGATTGTAATCAGACTTGATCAAGAGATTAATTATTTGTAAGACTATTATTGTTTTTAATAGATGATGAACCGTGGTACCAATATGTTATGTCTCGCAAAAATGGTAATCCTGGGATTGCGATGTACATCATAACATGCATCTGGGATTAAAAATCCGTGTGTTGACAACCCGTAGCAACGCGGCCCCACCCTTCACCACGTATGTAGGACCCGTACCAACATGGCCCCACCCGTCAGTATGTAATGATCGAGGCCACGTAACGTAACACTTAATGCACGACCCACCCCAACGTGGTCCCACCAGTCAGCATGTAACAGTCAAGCATTTGACCTGATGACATCCCTCTGTTCAAGAGCCTGCGAGCGCATGCGAGGGTTTCGTAACATGGCGAGGGGGAAAGTGAGAAAAAGTTAAGCGGTTGGGGAAAACTGAGTACAACTAACGAACCAGGGGCACGAAAATAGAAACCCCTTTAAAATAATTTGAATTTGCAAAAACTTTCAAAATGATAAGTGAAAGTTTTCCAAATATGAATTCAACCATGATTTCAAAGTTTACCAGAGTTGACTATATCTAGTCAAACCTTGGACATTTGACCATATTTGAATTATTTGCATTTATATATTGTTTTAAATTCATAAATCCAAATAATACAAATAATATATGTTTTTGAATCAGAAAAATATGAGGATTATGAATATGCTATTAAAACATCATTTGAGCAATTTAAAATTTCGAAATAATTTAAATACTAATAAATGACTGTTTCTTAATATATTCATAACTTTAATTTCGTAACTCCGATTTCGACAAATGATATGTCTAAATCGATTAGCTCGACGACCCCATTCTATCTATGAATTCCATGTGATGAATTTAAGCATGCATCATATAAATATTAAGTATACATCAATGTTTATGGGAGCAAAACATGGCTAAAAATTTAATCAATTGCTTTATTCTTGTACCCCACACCTTATCCATGCCATGCTATGCTCTACCATATAAATTGTGCATCATTTCATCATGGCATATCTTGTTTGATTGTTGCATATGATTTATATGATTGTGTAATATATTTATTTTGGCCCCTTGTGTGTTTGGTTTTTATCTGGATAGACGCTGAGCAAGGAGAATATTAGGAGCCTCAGGAGTATTACCCGGATCCATCTTATTCGGCAACTGAACTTCCAGGCAAGCATTTCTCCATGCATGTACTACATATAGTACCGATTGCATCTGTCTTATTCTTTCATCATAATCGCGTCATGAATTAAATTGAATCCTAAGTATTGCATAGCCTTTACTTTTAAACCCCACTGAAGCGTGTTCCCTCAATCCTATGAGTCATTACTACAGGAGTTGTTTGAGACATGCGAGTCATAGAATTGCATGCTAGTGTTTGTGAGTGTCTATGCATAATGAGGTACCTAAACAACTAAATTGAGTAGTAATGGGATAACTAAAGAAAGAGGCACCGGTGGGCAATATCTGTTAATTGGTTCTTTATGCTCACTTGTGTCCCATAGGACTCCGAGTACTTGATTCTTGTTCCTTGACTATCGCACTATTCGTATGTGGGACCATGAATCCCCTAAGTCCTAGCTTGAGTCATATGTAATATTTTGGGGCCACAAACTAGTTCGGGGCATTATTACTATCATGTACTTATTGCATGCTTGAGGAGTGTTTACTACTGTACTGTTTAGGTTCGGTTGCACGATTTTACGATATTGACAAGCCCAGTCACACTTTCGGGTTCCTAGTCGTTTATAGCTGTAACACCCCATCCACTGGGCCCCAGGGGTGTCACTTCTGGTAGATTAATAGGATATCTATACTGGCCCCATAGACCAACACTAGTCTTTTCTGTGCACTTTGTCCTCACTCATGTGCACCTGGTACCCACTTTCCGGTCGATTACCCATCCTAAAATTGCTCTAGGCCAAGCACGCTTAACCTTAGAGTTCTTTTCGAATGAGCTTCCCAAAAATATGTTGCAAATTTTTTATGAGTATCCTATCAATCCTATTAAGCCACATGCTTGGATCTCACATACACGACCCTTTAGAAGATCGATGCCCTCATCGATCAGGCACACCCCAGGAACGTTCCCTCTTGGCACGCGTTTGTGCATCCAGTGCTGGCACATGTGCCATGCCGTGTCCACTCCGGGCCATACGCGCCATGCTCCACATGTCCCGCCACTGACCCGCACACACCCGACACGCGTATGTGAGTCCAGTGCCGGCACATGTGCCATGTTGTGTCCACTCAGGGCCACACGCGGCATGTTCCACATGTCCCGCCACTGACCAGCACACACCCGGTTAACCGCGTGGATCGGCTTTGATACCACTTGTAACACCCCGTCCACTGGGCCCCGGTGGTGTCACTCCTGGTAGCTTAATAGGATATCTAGACTGGACCCACAGACCAACACTAGTAATTTCTGCGCACTTTGTCCTCACTCATGCGCACCCGGTACCCACTTGCGGTCGGTCACCCATCCTAGAATTGCTCTAGGCCAAGCACGCTTAACCTTAGAGTTCTTTTCGAATGAGCTTCCGGAAAATAAGTTGCAACTTGTTTTTATGAGTATCATATCAATCCTATTAAGCCACGTGCTTGGATCTCACAACAGCCGTTCTCGCAAACCCCTCGGTCCGTCGCGGAGCTGGCCAACTTCGTAGCGGGGTGGCCCCCTAAAATCATTTATGAATCTTGCGAATCCTTTGTCTTGATGCCTCGTTGGGTTTTTATTTGGTTTTTCTAAGGTTGATCCTGCGTGTGTTGCTATTTGTGCACCCCTGCAGGGTAAATCTTTCTGAAATTCGTGTCCACGATTATGGACAACTTAGAGCATAGTTTATCGATCATAGACAAGAATAACTAAAGTACCTCTTTTTAAATTGACTAAAACTTGACTAGTAATAATGCAATATTCATGGAATGATTAATAAAATTGCAAACAGATGTGATGTTCTTCCACCTTCTCATTCAGGAACGAGAAGGTGGGCGAGCGATGTTTACTTATGTCGATCATTTAGGATTACTGTTGGGTAATCAACTATTGTTTACTTATCGAACATCCGTATCTTTTTTAGGCAGATGTTGTATCTTGTCTCTATAGAATTGCCACGCTTTATTTTTGCTGCAATTGCGTCACCCTCAGGTTGTTCCCTTTATATGCATAAAGACTTGCTGAGTCCCTTAGGGTCTCACACGATAAAATATTGGTTTAGAATGACAGGTATATCCACATGAAGGCTACTGGGTTGAGGAGACCGATGATGGTGGCAATGAATGTCTGGTGTAGAGATTCTGGGGATGGAGATCCGTGAGATCTGTGGGCGGGATGTGCTTTTTAGGGCATCTTACGCCAATTTTCCTCTTATCCGTACTCAGATATTGTTTTTCGCTTCCGCTTGATACTCTGATGTATCCTAAACTATTAGCTATCTAGTATTTTGGATCTTGTCATATGGCGTTGAATATTTCTATTTCTTTTAGATGGTTTTGCTCTGATGTACTCTTGTATGTCGCTGACATACACACTTGTGTATGTTTTGTTCGCATGACTGTCAACTACGCCCCTTGCACTTGATACGATGTTCTTGCAAAGTGGATAGGGTGGTTGGCTGGTACCGTGCCCTACTCCGCTTAGATAGGCCTGCACGTGGGTGGCCTTTGGGCCTTCGTGGTAGAACCACCTTATGCACTTTGGGTTCGTCCTAGCTTGTTGCTTAGAGCGTAGTGTCCGTTGTATTACAGGGGTCAAACCTTGGGAGGGGACTGCTTAGAAGAAACTTCGTCGATCCCTTCGAGGCCTCCCCGACAACATGCAACCAGGAGAAGAAGTGAGCAACGGGGCATTAACTACCTCGACCACTTACTGGTATGGCAGCAGGTGGGCGAACTGTTGAGTGCGTTTACCCGGCGATTCACCCGAGTTCTTGTTGCCCTCCCAGGGAGCCGACGGATCGAGTGGAGCTTGCTTTATTTCGAGGTGGAGGGTGAAAAGTCCCCTAGTGAGAAGGCGCATGATCACCCTCGTTTTCGACTCCATCCTAGAGATCTTCGCTGTCATGGAAGCTTGCGCCAGAATTGAAGAGGGGGAGCCACCAGCTCCCCTAACCACAGACATGCTGCTACACCCCCTTTTCTCGGTGAGCTTTGGCATGGAAGTCCTCTACATCCTCGTGGGACGGGCCATGCCGGGGAATATGACCAGACGGATTAGGAAACGACATGGCTCAAGAGCATCATTGGCATTCCCGGCAGTGTGCCAAGACAGGAGAACCTACCTAAATTGCGTCGGGCAGGGCTAACCCTCCCGGAGACCCGCTGTCGCCTCTTTCCAACCCTCCTAGGAAGGAACCTTGCAGGGAGATGACATGTCATCTCCCAGGGCCCTGGAGGTTACTCTGAGCCATTAATGCTACCCGGGCTTGGACCCGGAAATCCGTAATGGATGCATGACGGTGCCCCTTTTCTGGTTCCTGCAACCACGGTTCCACCGTCCTCGCTCCTATAAAGCGGATTCGGTGGAACCCCTTCAAGAAATGAAAATCCGCGAGCACCAATATCCTACAACCTTTAGGGGACGCGCCCTTCTTCCTGAGGCCCGACGGAGGGAGATGGCCCCGACCATCATCAAGCACCCCGAATTAATCGTCGAGCCAAGAAGCGCCCCCCAACATTGAGTTGGTGGAACGTACTTGGATGCCCAAGACATCTCCTCTCGTCGCTCTTAGCCTCAATGCAGCAACCTCAAGATTATAGGGTGCTAGCCATATAGATAATTCTGACCCCTCCTAGTTAGAGACTGAGCCTTTGAGGTGCCCCCCGAGTGGCACCCAAGGCCCCTCCGCCCCCACGATCCCGACAACTGCCTTTGACCAGAGACCCGAGAAGATGCCCCGTGGGGCATCGCTGATGGCCCTGTCCTTGTGCAAGCTAGGGGTGTTGGGGGTACGATGCAGAAAATCAAAAAATTTACTACGACGGATCGCCCCGATGCCCAATATCTATCCGACAGTAATGTAGTAATGGCTAAGAGGTTTCAAATACATACCCTTGTAGTCCAAAAGTGGTTAACTTTCCGAGAGGAACGTGGTTGAAATAGTCGTGCTTGTAGCCGACCTCAAGGTTGCGTAGCTCCTCGCAGGTCACCTCTTGCTCCAACACCGTGCAACAGTCTGGCTCACGACATCTAAAGTGCCCCAAGTGTTGCACCTCGTGGCTTCGTACACATACAGTGTACCATGAGAACCTCCCTCTCCCCGATCCCCGGGGAATGCGGAAGTAGATCTCCGACTATGGAATCCTTGCAGCGCAACGGCGTGCTACGGATGCATCGTTTCTTGTGCGAATAGCCCTGGGCCGTGCCAATGCGTGGAGACAACTTAGATAGAGAGAGAGAGAGAGAGATTAGAGAGGAGGAGAAGTTACCAAATCATGGGATCTGCTGTTTTATGTGTTCCTCCAAAAGGGAGAGGGGGCCTCTTTATATAGGGGAAGGGGGAAACCCTTATTCCCCCACCAAGGAAACCCTAAGGCGGCCATGTGGGGCAAGGGGTGGCGGCCAAGGGAGGGAGGGGGATGCCCAAGGGCACCCTAAACCCTAACCCTAGCCGAAGGCCAAGGGGGGCAGCCTTAGGCGCATGGGCCCTCCCCTCTCTCTTGGTTTTTCCCTCATGGAACCTTTTTCCCTAGGAAACTTGGCCCATTAGTGGAATAACATTTCAAATTAGATTTTAATATTATATTTATTATTGATTACATTAATTAATATGTAAATACATATTACCAAATCCAATTCGACCCGAAACACCTTTCGGTTCCCCTTCTATATCCTCCAAACAACTTAGGAACTCCCGAAACGATTTCGGTCCTCTCACCAGAACTTTTCCGGTTTCTTTTTTTCTCAGAACAACTTCGGATCTCTCTCCGTGGAAAAATTCTGACTTTTCTTTCTCTACTATGATTCCAACTTATGGATAATCTCCATCTCGTTGCACCCTTAAGTATATCCCCTTGTCGTGGTATTGCCGACGAGTACGCCATGGAGGGGTCCTCACAGAGTGTGTTTAGAGACGTGGGGGAAGGCGGCAATTTGGCGGGTACGAGGTAACACAACTTACCCATGTTTAGATCCCACAACGGTGGAATAATCCTACTCCTGCTATAAATCACTATAATGGCGATACGCCGAGTTACAGGGATCGGTTCACTGTGTGCGATATGATTTGATTGATGCCCTAAAGGATCCTCTAGGTCTGGCTTATAAAGACACCATGTCCTAGGGTTACATGGAAAATTCCTAGCCGGAAAGGTTAGAGAGTCCTACACATAATACTACTAGTCTTACGTGTCTTGTACTCCAAGGCTCCGGGTATGTCGGTGATTCCCTTGTAGCCTTCCTTTGGGCCTCCCTTCTAGATCCATCTAACTGGGCCGCCCAGCAGTCCATGGGACTTGCTACCAACCGTGGGCCTCTCGGGTTATCCGGATTAGAGACATGCAATGGTGACACCCATTTAGCATATCCCCAATAGTAGCCCCCGGACAACTCAAAGATCTTGCGCCGTCTTGCCTCTTTAGATTGAATCCTCCGTCTAGGTGAATGTCGGCAAATTATCAAGCAACATCTTGTAGTCCTCCCAAGAACCCTGCAATATTATCTATATTCAACATAAAAGTCGGAGAATCACTGAGCTTTCCATCGTACTCTTCTCGTAGCCAGACATGATCCTTCCATGCCAGAATCTTTAGATGGGACTGTATGTCTATATGTGTCAGTGAGATGTCGTAGAACATAGTTTAGCAGTGCCTCGTAACTCACACATGTAGAGAACGTAATCATAGTTGTTTTTCCCACGTGAAGGATCTGAAAGCTAGCTTCCGCGGTGGGAACATGGCAAAATTTCTGCACATATTAATGCACATGCTGTCCACACATCAACCGTTGGATCAACTTGCAAGAATCTTGACGCCAAGGGATATATATTTTAATTGTGGTGGCATTTTATCTTTTCAGATCATTCCCCCTTGTGTCATCGTCTTCCTCTAGCCCAAGCCCCTCTTCGATCTCATCGTGTACACAAAGAAAAATCCTAAATCCTTCCAATCGCCAATCCATCTCTTTCTGCTCTAATGACAAGCAGTAGCAGCACACCAGCGATGGCGGCGTCTAGCGAGGCCTTGCTCAAGCCATCCAACATGGTCCACGTCCCACCGGAGGGCGTGGTGGTGCAACGTTCTGTGGTGGTTGAGTCAACCGGCGGCGACCATATCCTAGTGGTGCTAGAGCCGTTGGAGGAGGAAGCAGACTCCCACAAGGGAGAGTGGGGAGACTCGGACATCTCTGAGAGCGACATCAAGGAGATGATCTCCGAGGGGTACCTCCCTGTGACGGAGGGCCTGGTCTGGCGGGCGGTGCCAGCCGGCGAGGTCAACCCTTCTCCCCAACCCAAAGAAAAGGTATACCTTAAGGCCCAATTTGTGTGTGGAGTCTCCCTTCCACTATCCGACTTCTGCATCCAAGTCCTTAAGCACTTCCAGGTTCAACCTCAGAATCTGTCTCCGAATAGCATCCTCGCGCTTAGCAATTATGCGGTGTTATGCGAGGGATACCTAGCGATTAGGCCTAGGTTAGATTTGTTTATTTACTTCTTCACCGTGAAGAGGGAAGCCGGAGTGAGCAAAGAGGAGCTCAGAAACTACAGAACAATTAGCTTCAAGATCCGGACTGGCCGGTGATTCCTCGACATCGTAGGACATGAGTCCTTCTTGAAATGGTAGCAAACATACTTCTACGGCCCAGATATCCCTCTGGTTGGCCGATAAGAGTCCCACCCAGACTTTGTTTATGGTATACCGCTGAAGCTTCGACATGGAGATCACAAGCCCACCTTCCCTCTGACGATGAAGCCTCCCGTGCCATAAGGCGGATTGACTGGCTCGTAGAGACGGGTCTGACCAGCTTGGACCTAGCCATGTGCTGGTTCGTCAGGCGGATCCAACCTTTGCAACACCGCGAGAAGATCATGTACTATTACACCAAAGATAGAAAAGATAGCCTCCAGATTTCCGAGGATATTTTCTCTAGTGACTCCATCAAGCTTCACCTCAAGGACATAGTCAAGGTGAAGGACCGGAAGCGTGGCTTCACCATCACCTATGACATGTTCGAGGGAGGCAAGTTCCCAAAGGTATTCATTTATTTCTAGTACATTGCTTTTTGACATATACTCCAATTCTTCCGTCTTGCACATACCTTCGCATCTAACACTTAGGATTCACTTAATAGCTAGTGGACTTGGAGGAGACCTGCATGGCTCCTCAAGTCTAGGATTCCAATATGAAGGAAGTCACTGTTGTGTCCGACGATGAAGTCCCGTTAGTGCGAAAGCAGAAGGGCTCCACCTCTAACGCTACTAACAGAGGCAAGAAAAATAAGGAGGGTGGAGCCTCCAAGAGATCCACCGCCTCCTTGGAGGCGGAGAAAAGAGGATTAACCAGTATCCCTTTGAACAAGGCACCAAATGTTGTGTAATCCTCTTTTGTCCGACATCGTAGTTTTGCTCATCTTATTCTTGTACTTGTGCTTTTGCACGTTTTAGGAATAAGGCTATCCGGAGTTTGAAGAATATCTCCAAGGCATTGGGGGCTTACAAAAACTTTAGAGATATGCTTGTCCAAGCTTCTCCCGCCATAGCTCCTCCCACTCCTGCCGTTCAATCCTCCACCGCACCCATTGGATCTCAGACAATGGTAACATATGAACCTTCCGCCATGGAAGTGGACAATACTCCTTCTCAGGAGGCCCCAGATGCTGCCGCGGTGATCCACGTTGCCGGCGAGCAGGCGACGCAGGAGAGAACATCCTCCAAAGTGGCTGAAGCTCCGTCTGAGGATGCCACTAGAAGTGGTAAGGAATTGATGGTGGAAGGCAGAACTTCTGTGGAAGGCGGAACTACTGTGCCCATGAGCCAGACTGAGCTTCCGAAGATTATCTTCCTGGTGCTCACTCCGAGCAGCTCTTCCCTGGCTCCTGGTGCTGCGCCGACTTCTCCTTCATGCGGTCTTGAGGGTCTACTCAAGCAAGCAGAAATTCTCTAGGTTAACCCAGTTGCCTTTGGCAAACTATTTGCTGAGAGCGCCAGCAACCTCATGATCATTGCACTTGTAAGTTTTATATGCCTTTTGTATTTCATACATAATGTCCCACTATAGCCCCTGAGGATTTAGACGGAAATCCCTTGGTATTTTTGTCTAAGTTCTCTAAGAGTGACTAAGTAAGAAACTTTGTACTGTAGCCCCCAAGTATGTAGTTTGAATGAATCATTCCGACTAGATACTTTTAGAGTAGCATACACAGTGTTTGTAACTTTCAATACTGTAGCCCCCAAGCCTCTATTTGAAACAGAATAAGTTCCTACTAGATGCTTAAAGAAAGACTAAGCATAGCTTTTGAGTTAAAAAAACTCATACCATATCCCCCGAGCCTCTAGGTGGAACTAAATAATTCCGTCTAGATGGTCCAAGTAGGCTAAGTAACCTTTTTGTTTTTTGTAGAATGAGAAATGCTCGGAGGGTGTCTGCCAATGACAAGTTCCACAAGATGCGCAAATATCTTGAAGTTGAAAAGGGTAAAACCGCCTTCTTGAAGGAACAGATCGCCAAGGGCAAGAATATTTTATCTTTTCAGTTTCATTCTCAACTTGGTCTTATGTTGTTATCTTCAGACTACTCATTATGCTCTGTCATTTCTCCGACTTGCAGAAGCTATTGCCAAGGCCAAAGATATTGTTGAGCATTCCAAGCACATCCAAGAGCTAGATAGCAAAAAAAAAATCTTGAAGTAGGAGAGGGATGATTCGTTGAAGATGCACTAGCTGCCGTGCAAAAATCTGCAAACACGGATATCAACCTCCCTAAGGAGGAGATTGAGATCCTCAAGGAGCAGAAAAAAGCTGCCGAAGAGCAAAATGCTCGGAACCTTGAGGCATACAAGACCCTCCGAAAGGAACGAGACTCCATGGTGGAGGTTCTCCAGCAAGCTGAGAGCAGTGTCTTTGGTAAGCGTTCTCCGTCTTATACTTCTATAAATTAGGTACTTTGATATTATTGTATTGGACTCATTTATTCAAACATCTTGGCCAGAAATGCAGCTCCTATTGGCCTAGCCAATAATTCTCCTCCACCAAAATAATGCATGGTTCTTGCCAAAAACTTCATCGACGCCACAATCACCCAGGCCAAAAAGATTGCCAATCCCTTGGACATCAACATCAAGGCAGTAGACTCTGTCATGAAGTACTCGGAGATCCTTCACCGAGACCTCGAGCGTATCATAAGCTGGAAAGCTTCATGTACCCGGGCTGGCACTAGGATGTCCCTAGCCATGGTCAAGGCCCATTATGACGACACCGACATCGACATGGTGACCTATGGTCTCCCCAACATGGACGAAGATGGGAAGCAAATCGACCATGATGCAATTTGTTCTTCGCTCGCCGGCTATGACACCAGGGTCGCCAAATTGGTCAAGTCAGGCACCTTTTTACCACTTGAGGTGCTTGAGGCCGACCAGGCTAGCTCTGAGTCCCTGAGGACCGCCGACTTCGTTGATGAACAAGATGGATCTCCTACGACCGATGATGCAGCCTCGAAGTCCCTTCACCAGAGAAGTGAAAACACTTTGTAATATTTGTCACCTCTGGTAGGTTTATGTATGCGAAAAAAATGTTGTTATCTTAAGGCGGAAAATTATTGTTATAAGTTTCCAACTACTTAAGAACTAATTCCAACATGTATATATTTTTTAAACAAGTGATGACTTATCCATTACTCTAGTTCTTATGCTTGACTTTTTGTGAGTCGGAAGACCTTTAGTTAGAACTATGCGCTCAGGCGATGATACCCAATGGCACCGTCAAAAACCTAAGCACAAATTCGCCAAATTCGAGTGCTGAAAGTCACTACTCCAGAATCCACATAAAAACAACAAAGAACGTGTAGACCAGAAAACTTAAGATAACGCCCATAGGCGGAATTTTCACAAGTGCAAATGCAAAGCTTGCGCATAAAGGTTTTATATGATCTAAAAATGAACACTAAAGGAGGTAAAAGACTCAAGCATATGAGTGAACCAAAGAGATTTATTTCATTGATCATATACGAAGTACACAATAGATAATAAAATATGTTAAGTGTAGAAAGGACGTAGCCATGCTATGTTCCATGGCCGATCAAGCTCTGGGTAGTCATCATCTGGATCACGCCGCTTACGCTTATGATCCTCGTTTGGCCTATCCTCTAATTCACAATTTTCAATGAGGTAATAGGAACCATTGAGCAGCGCCTTGCTTATGATGGACGGTCCTTCCCATGGCGGGGATAATTTGTGTGACTTTTTCTGCTTAAGTCGGAGCACCAGATCCCCCTATTTAAATGAGGGATGACGAAGGCGACAACTATGGTAGATGTGTAGCTTCTTCTGGTGGATGGAGGATCTCTGGCATGCCATTACGTGCTCCTCCTCGAGAAGGTCCACATCTAGGCGTCTGTATTCTTCAGCGTCATCTTTGTGGACGATGTCAAAGGGTAGAAATGCTTCTGCTCCATATACCATGAAGAAAGGGGTGTAGTCGGTCGATCTGCTGGGAGTACTTCGTAAACTCCATAAAACAGATGGAAACTCCTCTGCCCAGGCTCCATCTGCTCTATGTAGCGGTGCTTCTAGACGTGGCTTTATTCCCTACAAAATTAATCCATTGGCCCGCTCAACTTGACCATTCGATTGTGGATGTGCCACAAATTCTAGGTCAAGTCGGATGCCCTTCTCCCAACAATAAGCCTCTACTTCTCTGATTCATAAGTTGCTGTCGTCGTCGGTGATGATGCTATGTGGGAGACCAAATCTCACCACTAGATCCTGGACAAACCTAAGGGAAGTTTCCCCATCAAGCTTTCTAATGTGTTTAGCTTCTATCCATTTTGTGAATTTATCAACTGCTACGAGCAGATGTGTAAACCCACAAGGTGCCGTCTGTAATGGTCCAACCATGTCAAGTCCCCATACTGCAAATAGCCAAGTTATTGGTATTGTTCACAATTCTTGAGCTGGTACATGTTGTTTTCGGGCATAATATTGGCATCCTATGCATGTTTCGACCAGCTTGTCGGCTTCCGCCTTCGTGGTTAGCCAGTAGAATCCTTGCCGGAAGGCCTTTGAGACCAAATAACGAGGAGCGGCGTGATGCCCTCAATCTCCAAGACGTATCTCACAAAGGATATCAATACCTTCTTGATGGGAAACACACTTTATATATACACCTGTGGTGCTTATTTTGTAGAGCTGCCCATTAATTATGGTATAGCCCTTTGCTTAATGTACTATTTTCCTAGTTTCGACCTCATCGATGGGCAAAGTTCCGTATACGAGATACTCTATTGTAACACCCTCAGATCGTCCCTATGCAAGTTTTAGCGATTCCCGCAAAACTCGCATAGAAATGATTCAAAGGTGCCCACCAGGCACTTTCGTGCGGGTGGAAAATGTAGCACCCTGGGTAAATCCAGTACTAGAAAATCGCGTGTTAAAAATACTTGTGCATCATCATGACATCAGCATGCATCTAATTGATTAAAACTATTTTGCTAAAAGACCTACTTGGTTTTATATATTAATATCCTCCCCTCTTTGTTCAAACCAAAACCGTTGGTCCAGCCGGATCTTTTATTTATCTAAAACTATTTACAAAAGTTTATTTTAAAATAAAAGAAATAACAAAAACTATTATTTTGGGGGAGGCAGTCCAGCCGGCCGGCCCAAAAGCCCAACCGGTCAGACCACCTACTACCCGTCCCAAAAGAAACCCTTGTCTAAACCTAGCCAAAACGAAACCCTAACCCTACCCCAACACCCTACCTATTCCCTCCACCCCGCCGCCAGGAAACCACCTCACATCGCTCCTGCCCCACCCCGCATGACTCCCTGCCCAGATCCCATCGCGAGCGGCCCCACCTCCCTGATCCCTTTGGCCCCACCACCACACGCGGTACACCCTTGTACACACACGCACACCCCACCCTCCCGATCGACCCCGTCCTCCTATCGATCCCCACCCCGTCCCCGACCCCAATCCCCTCACGTTTTCTTCCTCCCCACCTTGCTCAGGACCCCGCCGCCACCATCGGTACCTCGCCAGCGAGCTCGCCTCCCCGCCGCAGGCATGCCCACCGCTGTCTCCCGCCCCTCTTTCTTCCCGACGACCTCCCCGCAAGCGGCCTTCCTTCGTCGCCATGCTCGCTTGCCGTGCCCTTGCTGGCGTACTCTCGCCCGCCTCCGCGCTGCCTCTGGCCGCCCGCGACGCCGTCATCCCTTCTCCCGACGTCGCCCCTCGTAGACGCGCGTCTCCCGCCTCCGGCCGGCCCTGCCTGCAAGCCGCCGCCATCCGCGTCATCTTTGGCACCCGCCGAGCCCTCCCTCGAGCCTGGCCGCCAGCGTGCCGCCCGACCACAACCATCTCCGGTGTCGCGCGCGTCCTCCTCGCCATGACCTTGTGCTCGTCCCCGCCCTTGCCTCTCCTGACGATGCCGCCTCCTCCCTTCCTCGCCAGGCCACCAAGCCCTGCAGCGCCACCTCAGACCCCATCGGGAACGCGCCTTGGCCACCTTGCCGCTCGCCGAGGTCCCGCCTTGTGTCCTGCTCCACTTGTGTCCATTCCTCATGCTCGTCTTCAGTACCAAGGCCCACATCACCTGCTCCGCTACAGGCTTGGGTCGACAGTCCCTTGTTCTGGTCCCTGTTGGCGACTACCACGGTAATACATCGCCTGGGTGCTGCCAGATGACCTCGTATGCTGCCTTCTGATGATGCAGACCTTGTTGTATGCCTCAGTGGCCTTAATTTTTGACAATCCCGGCCACTCCATCTTGGTGCCGCTGTAAGTTAATCCCTCCAGCGTGTCACTATTCCCTTGAGCCATAATCAAGTTTCGTTCAATAAGATCTCCGCTGCCACCGAAGAAGTGTTGCCAATCAAAAGGTCAAGTGCGACCTGGGAAGTGAACTCGAGGGATTCTGATGTGAGAATCCAAACATCCACACAAGACCATCGGGGCCGAATTTCGAGAACATCGACCCGGAGCCCCAAGATCTCCTTCCCGGAAACCTCAAGTCCTCCTTCACGAAAGTCGAAGACCTGACCCTGAGGATCCGAAGACCAACCCGAACCCCTTCGGGCACCAAGATCGTCGAACCCATGTGTGACCCCTATCTTATCCGTCCCTATTTTGTAATATGACATCTATCTTGTTGCATATTTAAATTGTCATGCTTGCATACATATTGTGGGTGTTTGGGGGTGTTTCGATGATTCACCTAAGTTAAATATGGGGACCATATGCAGGCAAATCTAGCCTTATATTGGCCCCATTTAAACTTGTGTAGCAAACCGATGCCATGTTTTTGCCTTGTTAAGACAACGCTTAAATTGCGGGGTATCTAAACAACTTGAACCTATTAAATAATTGTCGGGACCCTGGTTCCTCTTAATATGACCTAATTGCATCGCACCTTTGCCATGTCATGCATCATACATGCATCATGCCCGATCTTCTGCCGGGGTATTAAATAGTGCATCCGGTGTTTATTCTAGTGTTTTGCTTCTTCGCGGATAAGGCCGTTGAGTTGATGTGAGCTTCGACCCGATCTTCGGATGAACCTTCGACAATGTTTTCAGGCGAGCATCTTCCCCTTTCTACCTATCTTACTTTTATATTATTTATTCCCTCCTGTTGATCTATTGCTATCTGTGTAGCGATGCTCTAGTTTTCGTGCCCGTGATACCCCTTGCAGCCTTATATTGCCTTGGACATATCCTATTACCTGTTGTTTGGTAGATAGTTGGACTTGCGCGTCGTAGTCGCTTGCTCAAGTGCTGTTGCGTTTCGTCAAGTACCTCAGTTGTTGGAGTATTGCCGCAGGTTTAATGTTGGAGATGATCATGGCTTTAATTACTGTTTAATAACTAAAATTGAAAGTAGGTAAATGCAGAGGCACCGGTGGGTAATAGACAATATTTGGATTTTAACCGCTCACTGGTGTCCCGTAGGACCCCGAGTTCTTGACACCTGTTCCGAGATCAAGCGCGCTAACCACAGGTGGGGTGTGTGGGCACCCCCATCCATTAGTACCTGATTTCAAAGTATTGTACCGGGGGCCACAAGTAGTTTGGGGCTTTATTACTATCCTGTACTTATGCCATGCTTTACTGCTTTATTTACGATTGTGCGAGGAGCACCTGTACTGTTTAGGACCGTGACACGTTTTCGCTGTATCGACAAGCCCAGTCACACTTTCGGGTTCCCAGTTGTTTACAGCCGTCTACACAAACCCTGAGTCCCTCTCGGAGACCGTCCGACTTCGTTGCGGGTAGCTTAGTGGGGTGGCCCCCATGTGCTTGCTTTGGGTCTGGGAAACGTCATGACTTAGGCCCCGCCGACATACCGATGGGTGTATGTTAACTGATCTGGCAAAAAGGGTCGAAGTGCGTGTGGATACTTTGGTGCACCCCTGCAGGGTTAAATCTTTTCGTAAAGCCGTGTCCGCGGTTATGGACGACTTGGAGCACAGTTCTTGATCATAGACAACCATAACTAAAGTTTACTGTTATAATTGGACTTGTATCCGATATGACTAGTAATCAGCTTCACTGCAACGGAATGGCTAAATAAAAGTACCAACAACTACTGGGTTTGGGATATCTCATGCTTATTGTATCTGACTAGTAAGTGTTGCAACTACAACGGAATGGTTAACTAAAACTGCCCACTGCTTATTATATCAGGATGACCATCTATACCTGACTAGTAATTGCTGCAACGATAACTGAATAAATAAAACTGCCAACTGTGTGAGTTCCTCGGTTGCCTTCCTCATTTGGTCTCGAGGGGGAAACACCAGGATGGGTATGTTTGGTGGTAGTATCAGTTTGGTTCCGGATAGGTCTTTCTTATCCCTCTCTGATAGCCGACAGTTATATCGAGTCTCTATAGGTTGTTTAGTGCATGCTGCGCTGCCGCTTCAGTCCACCATACCTATGTAGGCGAGGACCGCCGAATTCTAGTCTCGCCGTGTACTGGCCTCAGTACTGACCGCTCCCTTTTTCCTTTGCCCTTTGTCGGCACCCCTTTTGTGTAAGCAGGTTTCGAGATCGACGTCGTTAGCAGGGTTACCCTTCCGGCTTCGCCTGGGCAGGGTTATGGACGCCATTGGTTATTCTTCAGGGCTCTTAGCTCAATTTGCATCTTGTCCGTACTCGGACGCTATATCGTTTCAAAGGTGATTTGGATCTTTGTATTGTACATCTGTATTCTTGACTCTTTGAGTCGCTGTTGTATATATATGTTCTGTGGGTTCCATCGTGGACTATTGTGTAATGATATTACTTCGTTTTCCACCCGCACGAAAGTGCCTGGTGGGCACCTTTGAATCGTTTCTATGCGGGTTTGGCGGGGATCGCTAAAACCTGCATAGGGCCGATTCTAAGGGTGTTACAGAGTGGTATCAGAGCCAGGTTGCGATACCCCACAAGTCCAGCCTGTAGGATAACCTAGCTAACGGCCGAAGTAGAGTGTCAAAACTATTTTTGAAAAATCGGTTGGATAGTTCTGATTAGGTCTGATTTTACTCCTTACCCCTCTGCTGCTCTCCTCTCACCTCTGCGTGTTTTTAATCCGCTCTCTTCTCTCTCTTCGAGTCCAGGATTTCTCGTGGTTGGGTTCCATCGTACCTTCAGGGTTTCGCTTCCTCCTTTGGTAACGGTGTTGCTACATCTGGTCTTCATGCTATCCGAGGAACCCTTCGTCTGGTGGACTTCTCTTTGTTCCTTCTCGTGCCTTCCGGTGTTTTCCGACGCGACGACATCATCTACGCTAGATCCGATGCAGAGTCTGCATCACTCCTTTGTTTCTGAACCTCGATTGCCGAGATCTTCAGTCTGATTCCGAGAATGGTTGCACGCTTTTCTACTGATTGTGCAGAGTAATAGTTTGGGTGCGTGATGGACTGGCCCCCATGCCGACTACTCACTCTATTCGCTTGTGTACATTGAAGTGGATGAGAATGCATCGATTCTCCCTTTCTATCGAAGTTAGAGGTGGATTGATTGGTTGATACCTCTACCTTTGCCTTTGTTTCCCGGAGTGTTCTCTCGTCGATCACGGATAACGACCTCTTGTTAGTGGTGTCGCGAAGATCTACACGAAGCGAGAAGATGCAGATCGCCGCCCTTCTTCCCGGTACCATGAGGCGGATCTCGAGGGCGAGATCCATTGTTAGTGGTGTCGAATTGTAGCACCCCGGGTAAATCCAGTACTAGAAAATCGCGTGCTAAAAATACTTGTGCATCATCATGACATCAGCATGCATCTAATTGATTAAAACTATTTTGCTAAAAGACCTACTTGGTTTTCTATATTAATATCCTCCCCTCTTTGTTCAAACCAAAACCGTCGGTCCAGCCGGATCTTTTATTTATCTAAAACTATTTACAAAAGTTTATTTTAAAATAAAAGAAATAACAAAAACTATTATTTTGGGGGAGGCAGTCCAGCCGGCCGGTCCAAAAGCCCAACCGGTCAGACCACCTACTACCCGTCCCAAAAGAAACCCTCGTCTAAACCTAGCCAAAACGAAACCCTAACCCTACCCCAACACCCTACATATTCCCTCCACCCCGCCGCTAGGAAACCACCTCACATCGCTCCTACCCCACCCCGCATGACTCCCTGCCCAGATCCCCATCGCGAGCGGCCCCACCTCCCTGATCCCTTTGGCCCCACCACCACACGCGGTACACCCCTATACACACACGCACACCCCACCCTCCCGATCGACCCCGTCCTCCTATCGATCCCCACCCCGTCCCTGACCCCAATCCCCTCACGTTTTCTTCCTCCCCACCTTGCTCAGGACCCCGCCGCCACCATCGGTACCTCGCCAGCGAGCTCGCCTCCCCGCCGCAGGCATGCCCACCGCTGTCTCCCGCCCCTCTTTCTTCCCGACGACCTCCCCGCAAGCGGCCTTCCTTCGTCGCCATGCTCGCCTGCCGTGCCCTCGTTGGTGTCCTCTCGCCCGCCTCCGCGCTGCCTCTGGCCGCCCGCGACGCCGTCCTCCCTTCTCCCGACGTCGCCCCTCGTAGACGCGCGTCTCCCGCCTCCGGCCGGCCCTGCCTGCAAGCCGCCGCCATCCGCGTCATCTCTGGCACCCCGCGAGCCCTCCCTCGAGCCTGGCCGCCAGCGTGCCGCCCGACCACAACCATCTCCGGTGTCGCGCGCGTCCTCCTCGCCGTGACCCTGTGCTCGTCCCCGCCCTTGCCTCTCCCGACGCTGCCGCCTCCTCCCTTCCTCGCCAGGCCACCAAGCCCTGCAGCGCCACCTCAGACCCCATCGGGAACGCGCCTTGGCCACCTTGCCGCTCTCCGAGGTCCCGCCTTGTGTCCTGCTCCACTTGTGTCCATTCCTCATGCTCGTCTTCAGTACCAAGGCCCACATCACCTGCTCCGCTATAGGCTTGGGTCGACAGTCCCTTGTTCTGGTCCCTGTTGGCGACTACCACGGTAATACATCGCCTGGGTGCTGCCAGATGACCTCGTATGCTGCCTTCTGATGATGCAGACCTTGTTGTATGCCTCAGTGGCCTTAATTTTTGACAATCCCAGCCACTCCATCTTGGTGCCGTTGTAAGTTAATCCCTCCAGCGTGTCACTATTCCCTTGAGCCATAATCAAGTTTCGTTCAATAAGATCTCCGCTGCCACCGAAGAAGTGTTGCCAATCAAAAGGTCAAGTGCGACCTGGGAAGTGAACTCGAGGGATTCTGATGTGAGAATCCAAACATCCACACAAGACCATCGGGGCCGAATTTCGAGAACATCGACCCGGAGCCCCAAGATCTCCTTCCCGGAAACCTCAAGTCCTCCTTCACGAAAGTCGAAGACCTGACCCTGAGGATCCGAAGACCAACCCGAACCCCTTCGGGCACCAAGATCGTCGAACCCATGTGTGACCCCTATCTTATCCGTCCCTATTTTGTAATATGACATCTATCTTGTTGCATAATTAAATTGTCATGCTTGCATACATATTGTGGGTGTTTGGGGGTGTTTCGATGATTCACCTAAGTTAAATATGGGGACCATATGCAGGCAAATCTAGCCTTATATTGGCCCCATTTAAACTTGTGTAGCAAACTGATGCCATGTTTTTGCCTTGTTAAGACAACGCTTAAATTGCGGGGTATCTAAACAACTTGAACCTATTAAATAATTGTCGGGACCCTGGTTCCTCTTAATATGACCTAATTGCATCGCACCTTTGCCATGTCATGCATCATACATGCATCATGCCCGATCTTCTGCCGGGGTATTAAATAGTGCATCCGGTGTTTATTCTAGTGTTTTGCTTCTTCGCGGATAAGGCCGTTGAGTTGATGTGAGCTTCGACCCGATCTTCGGATGAACCTTCGACAATGTTTTCAGGCGAGCATCTTCCCCTTTCTACCTATCTTACTTTTATAGTATTTATTCCCTCCTGTTGATCTATTGCTATCTGTGTAGCGATGCTCTAGTTTTCGTGCCCGTGATACCCCTTGCAGCCTTATATTGCCTTGGACATATCCTATTACCTATTGTTTGGTAGATAGTTGGACTTGCGCGTCGTAGTTGCTTGCTCAAGTGCTGTTGCGTTTCGTCAAGTACCTCAGTTGTTGGAGTATTGCCGCAGGTTTAATGTTGGAGATGATCATGGCTTTAATTACTGTTTAATAACTAAAATTGAAAGTAGGTAAATGCAGAGGCACCGGTGGGTAATAGACAATATTTGGATTTTAACCGCTCACTGGTGTCCCGTAGGACCCCGAGTTCTTGACACCTGTTCCGAGATCGAGCGCGCTAACCACAGGTGGGGTGTGTGGGCACCCCCATCGATTAGTACCTGATTTCAAAGTATTGTACCGGGGGCCACAAGTAGTTTGGGGCTTTATTACTATCCTGTACTTATGCCATGCTTTACTGCTTTATTTACGATTGTGCGAGGAGCACCTATACTGTTTAGGACCGTGACACGTTTTCGCTGTATCGACAAGCCCAGTCACACTTTCGGGTTCCCAGTCGTTTACAGCCGTCTACACAAACCCTGAGTCCGTCACTTCGTTGCGGGTAGCTTAGTGGGGTGGCCCCCATGTGCTTGCTTTGGGTCTAGGAAACGTCATGACTTAGGCCCCGCCGACATACCGATGGGTGTATGTTAACTGATCTGGCAAAAAGGGTCGAAGTGCTTGTGGATACTTTGGTGCACCCCTGTAGGGTTAAATCTTTTCGAAAAGTCGTGTCCGCGGTTATGGACGACTTGGAGCACAGTTCTTGATCATAGACAACCATAACTAAAGTTTACTGTTATAATTGGACTTGTATCCGATATGACTAGTAATCAGCTTCACTGCAACGGAATGGCTAAATAAAAGTACCAACAACTGCTGGGTTTGGGATATCTCATGCTTATTGTATCTGACTAGTAAGTGTTGCAACTACAACGGAATGGTTAACTAAAACTGCCCACTGCTTATTATATCAGGATGACCATCTATACCTGACTAGTAATTGCTGCAACGATAACTGAATAAATAAAACTGCCAACTACGTGAGTTCCTCGGTTGCCTTCCTCGTTTGGTCTCGAGGGGGAAACACCAGGATGGGTATGTTTGGTGGTAGTATCAGTTTGGTTCCGGATAGGTCTTTCTTATCCCTCTCTGATAGCCGACAGTTATATCGAGTCTCTATAGGTTGTTTAGTGCATGCTACGCTGCCGCTTCAGTCCACCATACCTATGTAGGCGAGGACCGCCGAATTCTAGTCTCGCCGTGTACTGGCCTCAGTACTGACCGCTCCCTTTTTCCTTTGCCCTTTGTCGGCACCCCTTTTGTGTAAGCAGGTTTCGAGATCGACGTCGTTAGCAGGGTTACCCTTCCGGCTTGGCCTGGGCAGGGTTATGGACGCCATTGGTTATTCTTCAGGGCTCTTAGATCAATTTGCATCTTGTCCGTACTCGGAAGCTATATCGTTTCAAAGGTGATTTGGATCTTTGTATTGTACATCTGTATTCTTGACTCTTTGAGTCGCTGTTGTATATATATGTTCTGTGGGTTCCATCGTGGACTATTGTGTAATGATATTACTTCGTTTTCCACCCGCACGAAAGTGCCTGGTGGGCACCTTTGAATCGTTTCTATGCGGGTTTGGCGGGGATCGCTAAAACTTGCATAGGGCCGATTCTAAGGGTGTTACAGAAAATGAAGTAATATCATTACACATTAGTCCTCGATGGAACCCATAGAAAATATATATACAACATCGACTCAAAGAGTCAAGAATACAGATATACAGTTCAAAGATCTAAATCACCTTAAAATGATACATCATTCGAGTATGGACAAAATGAAAATGGGGCTAAGAGCCCTGAAGAATAACCAATGGCGTCCATAACCCTGCCCAGGCCAAGACGGAAGGGTAACCCTGCTAATGACGTCGATCTCAAAACCCGCTCAATCAAAAGTGGTGGCGACAAAGGGCAAAGGAAAAAGAGAGCGGTCAGTACTAAGGCCAGTACACTACGAGTATTATAATTCAGCGGTCCTCGCCGACATAGGTATGGTGGACTGAAGCGGTAGCGAAGCATGCACTAAACAACCTATAGAGAATCAATACAATTGTCGGCTATCAGAGAAGGATAAGAAGGATCTATTCGAAATCAAGCTGATACTACCACCAAACATACCCATCCTGGTATTTCCCCCTCGAGACCAAACGAGGAAGTGCTGCCGAGGAAACTCACACAGTTCGCAGTTTTATTCATTCTTTCCATGGTGGTTACCCAACTTACTAGAAATAACAGATACAAGTCAAATTATAACAGTAAACTTTAGTTATAGTTGTCTATGATCGAGAACTGAGCTCCAAGTCATCCATAATCGTGGACACGGCTTTTCGAAAAGATTAAACCCTGTAGGGGTGCACCAAAGTTTCCACACGCACCTACACCCTTGTTATCAGATCAGGTAGGTACAAGATCATAAAACATACACCCAACGGTATGTCGACGAGGTTTCAGACATGACGTTTCCCAGACCCAAACCAAGCACATGGGGGCCATCCCACTAAGCTACCAGCAACGAAGTCGGCCGATCTCTGAAATGGACCAAGGGTTTGTGTCGACGGCTGTAAATGACTGGAAACCCAAAAGTGTGAGTGGGATTATCGATACAACAAAAACATATCACGGGGTTCCTAAACAGTATAGGCGCTCCATGCGCAATAGTAAATAAAGCAGTAAAGCATGGCATAATTACATGATAGTAATAAAGCCCTAAACTAGTTTGTGCCCCCAATATAGTGCTTTGAAATCAGGTACTAAATCGATGGAGGTGCCCACACACCCCACCTGTGGTTAGCGCGCTCGATCTTGGGACAGGTGTCAAGAACTCGGGGTCCTACAGGACACTACTGAGCAGTTAAAAACCAAATATTGTCTATTACCCACCGGTGCCTCTGCATTATTTACCTACTTTCAATATTAGTTATTAAACTGTAATTAAAGCCACGATCATATCCACCATTAAGCATCTTCCAACCTGTCGTGGTGGTGTCACGGGAGATGCCATGGGTAGGCTTAAGTTGGGGGCCGAATGGGTGCTTGTGGTCACCGGGGAGGGAGTGCACAGTCTTTCCATGCACGAAGAACAAGATGAACTCTCCACACTTAGGAATTTTATTGATGCTAGTGGTTTACAAGTGATCCTTGAGATGTATGAACTAGTGTTCAGTGCCCTAGTTCCCTACTTCGTCCAACCTCCTCTAACTATAGCTATGCCCTTCCTTATATAGGCATAGCTAGCTAGGTTACACCCCTTTGGGTTCTAGGGTTACTGTTTGGATCTTGTTCCCTACTGTGCGGGCCAGGTCATGGGCTTGCCCTAAGCCCAGTGGCCCAGTCCATAAAGCTAGACAACTAACGGTCTTCAGGTACGTTGCCTCCTGTTCCTTTGGTGTCACGTGCGTAACTTTGTATGTCAGCCCTTGCTTTAAGCGTCACCCAGCTCCTTTTGTGTCACCCGGTGTCGCCCTTCTCTTTTAACCATGCTTTACCATGGTCCCTCTTGAACCTCACTCGGAAAGGTGCCACAGGTCCTATCTGACGCGGCTTCTCCTCGTGAGACTCGGCTCGTTGGTTCCTGCAAGGTTGACATCTTTGTCCTATACGGGCCGACATAATTTCTATGTCAGCCGCATACGATCCTATTACCCGACCGTCCTTACTCGGCCTGGTTCTTTCTTTACTCAGCGTAAGCCAAGCTGGACTGTGTTTTACCCCTTCTGACCCTACCGGGGGTTATCCCCCCGACATTAGTCACTGGAGCTGGTGAGGTCTAGCAGCTCTAGCTGTTAGGCGTCTCCAGGTCCCTTTAATGTAATTGGAACTTCTTCTTTTGTCTTTGTTTGCTGCTTCGGGCGTGCTGTTTGGCGCAATCTTGCCCCTTGCCGAGTCTACCTGGCAATTTTCGTCTCTATTCTTTGACTTTTTGGCTCATTTTCGCCTCGTGTCGTGTCATTTTGGCCAATTCCAAGTCATTTTCGATGTGCTTCAGTCACTGACAGCTGGTAATCATGGTAACTTGCCTCAAATTTTGTTCCAAGCCCTGGCTGCACAGTGACGGCTACGCAGTTATTCCCCGTCATTGTGGCAGTCCCATCGGTCTGTGCCCCTTGTCCTTACTTTCATGACATGGCAGGGGATTTTTCGTGTATTGTTGTCACGTGGCGCCCGCTGATTGTCCCACTCGGCCGAATACACGGCCACACGCTGGCCGCACGGCGCAGGGAGATCCCACGATTTGGGTTTTTACTACCCTTAAGTAGGGGTGAGGGGATTATAACTTCCCTCACCCGTTCATTTTCCCCATAGCCTCTTCTTCTTCCTTGCGCCTCCAAAATCCAACTTCCTCTTCTGCGGTTCTTCTTGCCCTCTATTCTTGCTCTACGATTGTCTTTTCCCTCTTTTCATTCCACTACGGGTCCTTGCTCTTCCAAGCCTCTTCCAACGGCGGAGGAGAATGAGTCCAGGGAGATCATGGACGCACGCGACGTCACTGAAGGAGCTGAAGAACAGGAGGTTCCCGCCGGCGAGCGCGGCGACTGGGAGGGTTTGGAGGTCTCCACCGAGGAGCTCGAATGGCTGCGCTCCACTAGACGCATCCCGCTCGAGGTGGACTATTGTCTTCCCGTTGGTGAGATCTCCCCCAAACTCGATGCCAATGAGAGGGTGATTTTCCTCTCTCATTCGAGCGAGGTTTCGCCTTGCCTGTGAGCACTTTCTTTGCTTCTTTCCTTTCCACCTTCCATATCCAGACCCATTGTTTGCCTACCAATGCGATTGGCTCCCTTTCTTGTTTTATTTCCGCTTGCGAGGCCTACTTTGGCATTTGGCCTACTGTTCTTCTGTGGGCCAAATATTTTAGTTTTAGGGTCAAGGTTGTTCCTCAGCCTGGCGCACCCAAGCCGATAAAACGCTGACTCGATGCGGTGCCACTAGTATCACACCCAGGAGAGACTCCATCTTTCCTCAGGTTACTGTCCTTGACTGTTGCAAGAAATGGCATAGAACTTTCTTCTCTGTCAAAAACAACAGGGCCACTGACTACATCCGGCTCCCTCCTTTCTCGGACGAGGTCCCCAGCAAAAATCTCTGGCAGCTTGACCCACGCGACCAAAACGCTACGGTGAATGAGGCCAACATAATTCTGGAGAGGTTGCTATCGCCGGATGAGAACTTCCATCTTGCCGACACGGATCTCATGTGCACTTTCATCGCACGCTTGGGTTAGCCCCATCCAATCCAGGAGCATAAGATGTGCTTCATGAGAGGCACGCACGACCCCACTCGGCACTCCACGAAGGGGCTTACCCACGATTCTGTGGCCCGCCGAGTAAGCTCAATCTTCAAACTGAACTTGGCGGATGATTGGGCTTGGAGCTGCCCTCCACTTAGCCGGGTCAGGCATGTCCCCTAGGTAAGTTTCCGAGTCACCCTTCGCTGTCGGGTCAGCTTTAGCTTGTTTTGCTATTCTCTGTCTAGTTTTCGATGCTTATTTTGTTTGTCTTTCACAGAATCTTGTTCACCAGGTTGATGACAGTATTGTCCCTCCTAGTGCTTACAACGAGGACCGTTCCGACTCTGATGAAGTCGAATATGATCTGGAGCGCTTCATGCCGATTCCGCACACGGCTGCTGCTTCAACTCCGGGTAAGAGCCACACTTGAAACCCCTTACAAGATTGGTCTGACGACGATGATGATGATGACTCTGATTGCGAGATTCTGGAGGTACTTGTCTTTAGACCTTTGCCCTCTAACTTAATCGAGTAAGCCTATCATTTACTTATGCAGCTGGCCAGGTACACAACACTCCCCCCTCTTGATGTGGGCGGAGTCGGAAAAATCCCCGTTGTCAAGCCGAATAAGCGATGGTGGACCTCCTCCAGTGCTCAGCCGGCTAAGAAGCGCAAGGCTACTGCCGCCGCTACCACGCTGGAGGAGACTCGCAAAGCAGCTGGACGCCCAGTCACTCGTCGCCCACCGCGTGACCCGACTGTTACCGGGTAAGCTTTTGTGATCTGCTTACTTTGAATTTTTCCTTCTTATGCTTTGCTACTACTTTATCATGAGCATCTTGTTGTTTTCAGCACTGCGCCTTTGTCGGCCAACCAGGCTGCTCCTAGCATTGCCTCGCCGCTAAGGCCTGCGCCTTCTCCAGCTGATTCTATGGTGCAAAGCCCCATCCGAGTTGAGGCTCCCACTGCTGAGGCTCACGCTTCTCAGTGTCAGTCATACCCGGTGGCTCACCCGGCGGAGAAGACTCGGCCCAGCACCTCTGCCGCATCCCAGGAACAACTTCCTGATCTTGGTGCCGGCAAAACTGGCGCCGAGAAGATCTTCGCCACTAGTTCCTCTAGCACCAGCCCACAAGTTGGTGCTCATGAAAAACTTCCTGATCTTGGTGCCAGCAATATTGCTGAGCCCACTCAATCGTCTCCCACTTCATCTCCAAACAAACCTGCTCACTCTCCTCCTCTATCAAAGAACCAGACTCGGCATACTGCTCCTGGTCCGACTCGCGCCTCATCCGGCAAGACCACTTCCAACAAGCAGACGACCTTGGTCTGTGCTCCGGGTACCGCTCCTCAGATACGGCCCACAACTTCATCAACAATGCTTGTCCCCGCGGGTAAGTCGAGCGAATCCGCGGTCGCCGGGTCGGGCGGCAGTTCTAAAGCTGTTTTGCTGCATACTAGTGTCACTACGACCCGCGCCAATGTGGGAACTAACCTAAAGAAGGGGCAAGTTCTCACTCGAACACTCAGCGGTAATGGCCTTGGTTCCGCTGAGCCTTATGCTGTTGCATGGAACGCAGCTGGCGAGCAAGAGGTCAGCACCCGCGCTGGCAAGAAGATGAAGCTGGGGGCCCCAAGGCCGTTTCCGACATGACCCAGCAGGCCATTGCCTTGATGGATCGCGCGGATGAAGTGAACAAGGTAAATAACCTTCTTACTCTTTTATGTTATTGAGTATTTCTATTATACATATCACCTAGTCCCCGAGGTTACTGCCGAGTGAGGAACTTACTCGGCCATAAGCTCTAAGAAATAACTTACTCGGTCACATGTTAGATTTTCGATCCCTAGTCCCCAAGGTTACTGCCGAATGAGAAACTTATTCGGCTGTAAGATCTAAGATAGGAGTCACACTTTTATCCGGCTATGAGCTTGACTTCTCCATTCATTCACTGTCTTTTTCCTTTGTGAAGCTTACGCATAATGAGCGCACCAAGGTGTACTAATCTCTCCTCCTGGAGCATCGCAAGCTCGAACTTGCTCATCAAAATCCGCAAGCCGAGACTCAAGACCAAGGTAATTTTCTTACTCACCATATCTTTATTCGGTGCACCTTTCCTTGTTTCATTTCCTTAACCTTTTCTCGCTTTTTTTCCCATAGCTTCTGCTCAGTCCACCATCGATGTGCTCTACTCGCAGATCAGCGAAACGTAAAGTAAGTTCCTTAGCCAACCTTGTGCTGCTTTGTGTTCATGCTCATTCCTTTGCGCTTGTTATCCTGACGGATCAAGATAGCTTTCTTGCTGCTGACGAGTAATTTTGTCTTGAATAAGTAGAGAAGCACCAAGCCAAACTCCAGAAGGAGCGAGACAAGGTGATCCGGCTGAAAAAGCTGATGGCCGATATGGAGCAGAAGCATCAGGTCAAGGTGAAGGAGCTGAAGGAGGAGCTTGCCGAGAAAGACGGCCAGCATGCTGCCAGCACCGAGAAGACCAGGGAGCTGCTCATGGAGGACGAGTTGGCTATTGAGTCGGCTAACATGGATCTCGACACGCTCCAAGCCAAGGCCAAGTCTTGGCAAAGCAAACTCGGCCCCATCAATTCTTTTCTCAGTATTGAGTTCTTACCCTTTTTGCACTGTCTTTTATGTTCTTGACTTTTTCATCTCCTTAGTTATTGTGCTAATGTTCTCTTTTGCTTGCAGAGAACTTCCCCAAGGCTGATATGTTCGCCATTCGGGCCATGAAAAAGGTTTGCACCGAGTCTGGTGCACCAGCTGATGGTGAGGTGACCATTAACGAGCATCTCGAAGCGTTGTAAGAGCACGTCAAGACCCTCAAGTCATGTGGAGTGGACTTGCTCAAATCAGCGATTCATGCGTTCCGCATGCTCTGGCCGGATGAAGACGCACCCACACTCATCGAGCCCCTTGCTGACAGGTTGCTTCTTATGGAAGACAGGCTGGATCAATGGCGTGAGTCGGCCGGCGGAGCTGCAGCGGACAAGGCCCTTTCCTTTGTTCTCTCATGGTACGAGGACGTCAATCTTGATGTTCTCGCACGCATAAGGGGGGACGACAAGTGGCTGCATGATCTGGAGCCGATCAAGAAACGCCAAGAGCGAGCCTACGCCATGATCGAGTATACAATGGTGCATGCTTGGTGCGACGGGCCCAGCTTCCTCGACCGCGGCGAACCACTTGCTGAAGTTGCTGATGAAGAAAGTGCCAACAGTGAGGCTACCGAGTCAGACGGCCCGGAATACTCGGCGACCTAAGCCCCTGACTCGGCAGATGCTCCGGGTGATGCACCTAGTTCCAAGACTGCTCCTCCGAGTCCAGCTGCTGCTTAGGCTGAGTAGGAAAACACTTGAACTTTGATGAGATTCCCGGTATGCCGGGTACAAATGTAACATACATTGCACTTATTTGTTGGATGTGTGCCTTTTGATAAGGCTTAAATTTCGTGTTATATTTTGAATGTGAATTATCCAAGGGCAAGTCCCCGAGTCTCATCTTGCCGTTTTACCTTTAATTGACTTTGGCTCTTGTCTACCTTTTTCAGCGTTCAACATTAGAGTCTCAAAGTACTAAGGATTTAGTTAGCGGGTATGAAACTTAGATCAGTTGGACGAGGATCATTCAACATACAATGCAATATAACCTGCAGTGAGTTAGGTGAAAACACAAGGTCGACTCGCGTTATTCCTTGTACGTATCCAGAGTTCATGTTTACTCGTCCTGCATCCTTTCCTCTTGCTTGCCATGAAGCTGTGTTTTCGGACAGCAACATAGTTGAAGAGTTGATTTTTTTTCGAGTAAACACTACTTGTTCTAAGATAAGCTTTAGGTGTTATGCCAGCCGCCATAAAATAATTGAAAGGATAAACATAGGGGGTAGTCCCCGAGTCAGTTTTTTGAGTCATACCATTTTATTATCAGCACATAGCCGGCACAAACGTCCGACATATGAGAGTTCGAGTAATACATGCACTACTTCTCCTAAGTGTAGAAGGGGCGAAGCAGTGCTACATTCCATGGCCTTTTGGTCTCATCACCTGATCTGTCCGCCTTGTTCTTTTGTGCTTCATGAGCATCTATGAGATAAGATGAATCATTATGCAATGATTTTCTTACAATGAATGGACCTTCCCATGGGGGTGATAGCTTATGCATTCCAGCTGTGCGCTGCACTAGTCTTAGCACCATATCCCCTTCTCGAAAAACACGAGCTTGAACTTTCCGGCTATGATAGCATTAGAGATTTTGCTGATATATAGCGGATCTGGACAATGCCAATTCCCTTGCTTCTTCGAGTAAGTCGACTCCATCTTCTCGGGCATCTTTTACCTCGGCTTCTGAGTATTGCCTTAATCTTGGTGACTCATACTCTATGTCAGTAGGCAAAACTTTTTATGCCCCATACACGAGGAAAAATGGCGTATATCCTGTTGATCGATTCGGAGTTGTCCTTAGACTCCATAGCACTAAGGGTAGTTCTTGTATCCAATAGCCAGGTGATCTCTAGAGTGGTTCCATCAAATGGGATTTTATCCTGGATAGAACTAAGCCATTAGCTCGTTCAACTTGTCCATTTGATTCTGGATGAGCGACTGACGCTACGTCAAGTCTTATTATTTTTTGCCGCAGAATCGAGCAAAAACTCCTTCAGCAAAGTTTGTGCCATTATCTGTGATTACGCTGTGCGGGTAACCGTATCTCAGGATTATGTCCCTTAGGAATGTGGCAGCTGTTTTACCGTCCAGTTTTTTGATGGGATTCACTTCTATCCATTTGGTGAACTTATCGATCATTACCAATATATGTGTCATGCCTTCCCTTGCTGGATTGAATGGTCCTACCATATCTAGGCACCATACTGCGAATGGCCAAGTGATTGGTATAGTCTTCAATTCAGATGTTGGTAAGTGTGACTTGGATGCATAGCGCGGGCAACCGTTGCATTTTCCGAATAGCTCTTGTGCTTCTGCCAGTGAACTTGGCCAATAAAATCCATGTCGGAATTCCTTGGCCACCAATGCCCTTGATGATGCATGGTGCCCACATTATCCTTGATGAACATCCAACAAGATTTCTTGGCCTTTCTCTGAACTTATGCAACGCTGTAGTACACTCGTCACACTTCTCTTGTACAGCTCCTTGTTGATTATGGTGTATGATTTTGCCCTTCTTTCTGTTTGCCTTGCTAATATCTCATCATCTGGCAAAGTTCCATATTTTAAGTAGTTGAATATTGGATGTGCCCATGTTGGTATCAGTGGTGCCGTATCTGTTTGCCCAACAATTTCCATTGGCTCAGCCGACATATGTTTTGCCGACATGACCTGAGGAGTCCCTGAGTGTGATTCGGCAACCCCTAAGGTGAGCAGGTCAGTCCCCGAGTGACTCGAACCTGCCCCTGAGTCAATGTCCATTGGCACAACGTCTGACTCTTGTATTGCCGGGATGAATATTGACTCGGACTCTGGCGAGGGCTTGATCGATGGTTTCCTGAGATGTTCCAATTCTATTCCTAGTGGTATTGCTTGCTGAGATGAGCCTAACTTGGATAGTACATCCGTTGTCTCATTCTCTGCTCTTGGGACGTGATGGAATTCACACCCGTCAAAGTATCCCGAAATCTGTTGCACATGAAAATGATATAATGCCATGTTTGCATCCAGCGCATCCCAATGCCCAGATACTTGATGGATCACTAAATCCGAATCACCAAAACACATGATCCTTTTGTTGCCAATTTCTTTGGCCTCTCTAATACCGTGGACAAGTGCTTCATACTCGGCAACATTGTTGGAAGCAGCAAAATGAATCTGTAACACATACTTGAGCTGATCCCTCTTTGGTGATGTGACCACTATCCCGGCACCTAAACCCATTTTCGTCTTGGATCCGTCAAAATGCATCTTCCAATAATTCAGATCTAGCAGTGGTGGTTTGTATTGCATCTCCATCGAATCCACGAAGAAATCTGCTATAGCTTGAGATTTAATCGCATATCGCATATCATACTGTGGAGTATATGGTGCTAGCTCTATGGCCCATTTTGCGACTCGGCCGTTGGCGTCTTTGCTACCCAATATATCTGAGGCGCCTCACATATGACCCGAATTGGGTGTTCTTGGCAATAGTGCTTCAACTTCTTTGCTGCCATATATACCCCATATGTCATTTTTTGGTAATGAGGGTAATTTTGCTTTGATATAGAGAGCACTTCGCTCAAGTAATAAACTAGCCTTTGGACTGATTTGCCCTCTTCTTCATGTTTGACTACTATCACTGCACTTACAACCCTGTTGGTTGCGGCGACATAGAGCAGCATTGGATCTTTGGATAGTGGTGATGCTAATATTGGTGTTGTTGCCAACATTTTCTTGAGTTCATGGAAAGCGCTATCAGCTTGTTGTGTCCATGTGTATTTGTTTGATTTTTTCATCAGTTGATATAGTGGTAGGGATTTTTCACCTAACCGACTAATAAACCTACTTAACGAGGCCAGGCATCCTGTGAACTTCTGGACATCGTTGAGAGTTTTTGGCAATTCCATTCTTTCGATGGCCCTGATCTTTGTAGCCTCAATTGCTCGGCTGGATACAAGAAATCCGAGTAACTTCCCAGCCGAGACACCAAATGCGCATTTTTACGGGTTAAGCTTCATCTGGAATCTTCTTAAGTTTGCAAATGTTTGACGCAAGTCCTCAATTAGAGTATGACTTTGCTTGGTTTTTATCACCACGTCATCGACGTATACTTGAACATTTTTGTCTAATTGATCTTGCAAGAATTTTTGCATGCATCTTTGATATGTTGCCCCTGCATTTCTTAATCCAAATGGCATGGTACGATAGCAATAAGCCCCGTACGGGGTGATAAAAGTTGTCTTTATTTGATCATTCGGATTCAGTGGTATCTGGTGGAATCCATAATACATGTCCACAAATGACAACAACTCACACCCGGCAGTAGAGTCTATGACTTGATCGATCCGTGGCAGGGGAAATGGATCTTTTTGACACGCCTTATTGAGGTTCGTGTAATCAATACACATGCACCACACCACTGCCACGTTCGGGTCATCCTTTTTCTTCTCGACCAAGACTGGATTTGATAACCAATCCGGGTGCAGTACTTCCATGATGAATCCGGCGGCTAAGAGCCTGGAAATCTCGGCAGCTATCACTTTCCTCCTATCTTCGGTGAAGCGGCGGAGGGGTTGCTTCACCGGCTTGGCATCTGGCCTTACATGAAGAGAGTGCTCAGCCAGCTCCCTCGGAACTCCTTGCAAATCATGTGTGGACCATGCAAAGATATCCCGATTCTCATGAAGGAAGCTGGCGAGCTCGCTTTCCTATTTATCAGTTATGCCAGCCCCAATGGTAACTGTGCGCTCTGGGAAAGTTTCATCCACTTGTACCTTCTTGGTCTCTTTGGTAGCTTGGAATGACACATTGCCAAGCGGATTAGTGAGGGCCGGCATGGACATTTGTGCTGCTTTGGCCAATGTTGCCACCTCCAACATTTTATGCTTTTCCTGTGCTATGACCAGTGACTCGGCCAGTGAAGATCCGGATGAGGCACAAGCAATAGATCTTTTGTAATCTCCTTCGACTGTGATCACCCCACATGGATCTGACAGCTTTATCTTTAAGTAAGCAATGTGAGGAGTAGCCATAAACTTTGCCATAGTCGGCCTGCTGAGTAAGGCATGATATGAGCTGACCAAGTCAACCACCTCGAACTCTACGGCTTCAGTGCGGCAATTTTCTCTGTTGCCGAATAAGACGTCAACCCAGATCTTGCCAATTGGCTCACAGGATAATCCCGGCACAATACCATGGAAAGTTGTCTTAGTCGGCTCCAGCATGTTCATGGTAATGCCTAACTTGAGCATGGTATCCTTGTACATGATGTTGATGCTACTGCCATCATCGATCAGTACCTTGGAAAATTTCACGTTGATGTCAGGGCCCATGAAAGTTGGATCCAAGATTAGAGCATAACCTCCTGGGGTTGGCTTGATCTTGGGGTGATCCTTTATGCTCCAAGTTATTTCTTGTTTAGACCAGTGCATGTACTTAGGAATTGCCAGCATTGTGGCATTCACCTCCATCATTCGTCTCTGCTGGCTCTTTTTGTCATTCGGCTCTGTGAGAAAGACGACATAGCTCTGGTGATGTTCTCTGTACTCATTTCTAGTTCCATGGACGACATGAGCGTCGTCACCTCTTGGATTGTGCACCTGGTGCACAACTTCCCTTCTTTCTTGATTATGATGCCTCGGCTTCCTGTTCTCATATCTGTGCTCAGCTCCAATAGCCTGAGCATTTCCTCGTGTAAGTGGTGGAGGGGGATGTGGTGGTAGCTGCTTACTCGGTGAATCCACTCTGTCTCCCTTCTGAAACCAAGTGCATTGTCTTGTTGTGTGATTTGCTGGCTTACTCAGACTAGGCGTGTGAAATTTGTACGGCTGATCCAACATCATCTCATAGGTATATTTCTGCCTGTCCTGGTATGTCTTTCTTTGCTCATATGGCTTTTTGCCATCATTTTTTGGTATCCACTATTGTTGTCCATTTGTCCTTTGACGTTGGCTACTTATAGCATCTAGGTGATCCTTGCTCATGGCCGCAACCTGAGTCGAACCATATATGTAGTCTGGCCTCTCATCTCTTCTCTTGCTTCTATACTCGGCTCTTTCCTGGCGCCTGTCAACACCCGGATTTTTAATCCCAGATGCCTGTTATGCCATACATCGCAATCCCAGGATTACCATTTTTGCGAGACGTAACAGAATTGGATACCATAGTACATCATCCATTACAAACGATACATAAGTTCTTACACAAATAGGGATCTCATGATCCAGTTCTTAATACAACATCAAGCATCGGAATATGTAATAATAACGGTAGCGTAGGCGAAGCTCCATCTTCGGGTTCACAGGAAATGCTGACGATGGGAGATGATCCTAGTTGTCGTAACCTTCCTGGGGTCCATCCTCAAGGTACTCCTCTTCATAGTCTGGCCATGGGAATAGCCAGGGACAAAGCCATGAGTACTCTTTAAGTACTCGCAAACTAATACTAACAGGTAAAGGGGTTTTTGGATAATAGGACACTAGGCTCTAGGGTTGTTTTGCAAAAGCCAGATTTATCTCTACTAAGTTTAGAAGCAACGAATGCTAGTTGAAAAATTTTATAGCACCTAAGTAGGAACTTGTAATTCAGATCACAACCCTGTTGTGGTCAAGTCAAAGTCTCAAATCATTTCACAAGTCATTTTGAAAAGTCTGACGGGGGAACAGTATGGCCACTCCAACTGTCCATAACCGTGGACCCGGCTATTCGAATGGTTTGACACTCTGCAGAGATTGTACACTTTCACCACAACATTCGATACATCCGTCAGGAACAAATCCTGAATTCACCATACTCAGTATGCGGATAATCAATCCTAACCTTTCAATTACATGCCCTAGTATAAGCACCTCTCCTGTGAGTTTGGCCTCCCAACCATGACCAACTGTCATCTTGGGTACTACACAGGTGGACAATCTTCACAAGGTAGCCTCAGCTCAGACCTTTGCCGTGAGGGAACTAATACTAGTATATAAGTTTCCAGACCTCAGCTCAGACAATCCTAGTATATAAGTTTCCAGTCAAGGCCTACCCAATATTCGGGTATTGTGGTTGTACGATAAAATTGGAATGGTATCGCATCTAGACAACCATCAGTTTTAAAAAGGGCTAAGGCTCATGCCTCAACATTTTCATCACCAAAATCATCGGGTGTTTGGAAACACATGTCCAAAACATTTCAATAGAATGATCCATCATTCCAAGGTTTTCATAACCATTTTTCCACCAAGTATTCCCATCTAAAGGTTATCAAGTTTTATGCTTAGCACTAGCATCTACAGGTGGGGGTAAGCAATAATGAGGGGTGGTCAACTAGGGGAGTTTTAACTAAGTTCCATCTCATGCCTTAAGATGACATCAAGATTATCTAGCTTAGGCCAAATTTTATGCTCTTTATGCAACCTTCAAATATTTTTCTAATATCTATAATTCACTTAAGTAAACTCTAAGTAATAGCTTTGATAAATAAATAAAGTATAAAGCTTGCAAGCAAAAACTAGGATTGGTCTGTCAAGTGGGTATGATCACATATGCTTAAGGCATATAGTAGGCATAGTAACAAGTAGTGGTTTGTTGCATCTGTAGAGTATCTTGCAAGTGTTAGCTTGCACATTCACTAGTAGTATTAGGCTTGCCTTGTGCAGAGCAGTGGTTGAAGTTCTCTTCGGCTTCTTCTTCGTAGAATCCTCCTTCCTCCTCGTATCCTTGGTCGGTACTAGCGTCAATAAATAAATACGAGGTACACAATCACCAAACAATACTTAACTACTTGAAATCATCACACACAAGGATCCTATAGATGATCTAGCATCATCTCTAACATTACAAGATTAAAGCTTGGTTTAATTACTTTTTATTTCTAGAAAAGTAATTTCTAGTCATTGAAAAACTACTTAAGATTTAATATTCTCCAAACCAAACATGGGATCATGTTGACACATGTCATCACCACATATTGTAGTCCAAGGGAATGTGATTTAAAGTGGTGTCACAATTTAATAAGGTTTTACCCTTTTATTTTAATTAATTAAAGTGGCTAGAAATGCCTATGTAGCATTCTTTTATTACTTGAACATTATTTCTGCAAGTAAACCTATATATTTTTATATATTCTGAAAGGTATGGTTAAATGTGATTTTTGAGAGTTGGAATCAACTAAAAAGCTATTATGGTTTAAATTTGAAAAATGTTTGAACGCAGAAAAGCTTCTGCCTTGTTATTTTTACCATGGGTGATCTATAGATCCAAATGACTTGAATCCAACGGTCTTGGATTCTGCATTCCTAGACCTTTATAACAAAATTGGTTTCATTCAATTTGATGCACTCAGTCGATTTGGGTTGATTTTTGAAATTGAGTACAGAAGTGAGTTTGAAACAAAAATGAAAAAGGTTTAATTCAAATAACTGGGCTGCGCGGGAAAAGTTAACGGGCCGGCCTGCTAAGCGCAGTGCTCCCACGGGATACTTAAGTGGGTGTCCCCACTCGCCAGTGAGACAGGGAGGGGCGAAGCGGTACGGGGCACCGTGGGTCGTTCGATCTGATTCTAATCCAACGGCTGGGAGTCATCGTTGACGCGAGGCAACGCCGGCGAGAAAGAAACCTAGCACGGCCAGTGAGGGGTGCTGGGGGCTCACCGGGGTGCAGGAGAGGGTGGGCGAGGCAGGCGAACGACGAAGTCGATGACGGTGAACTCAGGGGTGGTCGCGGCAGCTCCTAGGGTGGACGAAATCGATGGCGCCCTTCTTCTCCAGAGGCGGCGGGCTCCGGTGAAATTCTGGCGAGGTGGTGCTCGCCTTGCTCCGGGAACGGTGTGGCACGATCAGTGAGGAGAGGGGAGTGAGATGGTGTGAAGAAATCGACTGGGGGTGGCCTCTATTTATAGTCGAGCGAGGGGACCGACGGGGCGCACGGTGAGCTCGTCGGGGGCGATGTTACAGGCGGCTATTGGCATGGGTGACGGTAGGGGATGGTGCGGTGTTCCCTGGCGATGCTCAACGACATGGTTTCGAGGCATGGGGCGGTGCGGCTTGGTCGGAACGCGACGGTGCTCTACGCGTGCCCGACGGAAAATTTAAGGTCGCACAGCTCGCGTGGTCCGCGCGGCGGCGAACGAGCGTGTCTGCGGGGTTGCTGGGACGGTGGGGATTGTGTATGCACGCGCTGAGGGCGGCGCGCGATCTGTGGGCGCTGGTCGAGCATGGCGAACGGGGCGTGCTCTCGGCATGGTTGCTAGCGAGGTTGGCATGGTTCGTGCGTGTGGTCCAAGGCTTGGCAACGCTCGCGACTGGGACAGTGAGTGGCGGTGGACAGTGGGCTGCCTCCCAGACATGCTGGCTAGGCTTGTGTCTCCTCCTAGCTTGCTGTCGACATGGGGGTGACATGGGTGTGCTCGGCTGTTCACCATTGATGGTAATGCCAAGCTCACAGTGGTGCTAGTGCTTAGTTAATATTGCTAGATGATCTACTAAGCTGGTTGTGAGCTAGAGAGGGAACGAGCTAGGGAAGAATCACTGCTCACAATAGTGTTTAGATTTTGTATGATTTGTGTCTGCAACCTGTTTGATGAAAAGGCCGCATGAAATCAAGTTTTGAATTTTGAAAAGATTTTTGGTGGGTGTGCTAGATTGGTGCTGGTGAGTCTGCAGATGCTTGGGTTTTGAAAGTTGAGCTTGTTTGAGTGGTTTTTGAAAAAGTGGGATCTTCCCATATGATAAAGATTCAATTTTGAATTGTCATTTAAACTATGTATTTGAAAGTTTCTGGATGATCACAAAGTGGGCCTTGATACCTTGTTATGAGTACATTCAAGGGGTGCAAAGATCCAGAAAAGTTTCCATTAGGTTCTAAAAGTTTGAGACAGCCAAAGTAGGCATGGGAGTTAAATTGGTCAAAATGACCATTCCTTTATTTTATTGGTTTTGACTTATTTGTCTTTAGGAAAAGTTTGGGAAATGTTTAGATGATGTTTATTTCAACTAAGAAACATTTTACAAGCAAGGAAACATACAAACAAGGCGGTTCAAAAGAATTTCAAATTAAATGCATACACATATGCATGCCTTCATAATTTCAATTAGAAAAGTTTTTGTTAACCCTAATTTTGATGATTAGAGTTTGATGATCCAAGTTTAGTATTTTTGGGATGTTACAAACCTTCCCCCCTTAAACAAAATCTTGTCCCGAGATTTGAAAAAGGACGAAAAGATTACCTAGGATTTGAAGAGATCGGGAAACTCCGTCCTGATGTGATCTTCGCGTTCCCAGGTAGCTTCCTCTTCTGTGTGGTTGCTCCACTGAATCTTGAGAAACTTGATGCTTCGGGTTCGGGTAGTTCGAAAAGCTTCTTCCAAAATACGGATGGGTACTTCGGGATAGGTCAGGTCATTGTTGATCTCTATGGTCTGATGATCGATATTCTTGAACACTTTGGTCTTCTCGGGGACTTCGAGACACTTGCGAAGTAACGAGATATGGAACACATTGTGCACGGCTGACATCTCTTCAGGTAGTTCCAATTGATACGACACTTCTCCTCGACGGTTCAGAATCTTGAAGGGTTCGATATATCTAGGGGCTAACTTTCCTTTGAGTTGGAAACGCTGCATTCCCTTCAATGGCGACACTTTCACATAAACAAAATCTCCTATGTTGAAGGCGAGATCTCTATGTCTCTTGTCGGCGTAACTCTTCTGTCGGGATTGGGCGGTCTTGAGGTGCTCACGAATCTTGTGAACCTTCTCTTCTGCTTCTCGTAGGATATCGGGTCCAAAAATCTGACTCTCTCCTACTTCCGACCAGTTCAAAGGGGTGCGACACTTACTTCCGTACATGAATTCAAATGGGGCCATTTGCAAACTGGCTTGATAACTGTTGTTGTATGAAAATTCTACAAACGGCAGACAGTCTTCCCACTTGGATCCATATTCTAACACACATGCTCTCAGCATATCTTCAAGTATTTGATTTACTCGCTCCGTTTGTCCATCGGTCTGAGGGTGATACGTTGTGCTGAAATCTAGACGGGTTCCTAAACCTTCTTGTACTTTCTTCCAGAATCTCGAGGTAAACTGAGTTCCTCGATCCGATACTATCTTCTTGGGGACTCCGTGCAAACTGACGATTCTAGTGATGCATAACTCCGCTAGTTTCGAACTCTGATATGTGGTCTTGACGGGCAAGAAATTGACGACTTTGGACAATCTGTCCACTATGACCCAGATAGTCATTTCCCCTACTAGAAGTAGGTAGTCCAGTGATAAAGTCCATTCCTACAGAATCCCATTTCCTTTCCAGAATCTGCAAGGGTTGCAACAATCCAGCGGGTCTTTGATGTCCTGCCTTGACTCGCTGACAGATATCACACTTGGTGATATATTTTCCGATTTCTCTCTTCATCTTATGCCACCAAAATTGCTCTTTTAAATCTTGATACATCTTAGTTCCTCCGGGATGGATAGAATAAAGAGTATCATGAGCCTCCTTCAAAATAACTTCTTTCAACTCAGAATATGATGGAACACAAAGGCGTCCTTTGTACCACAGAGCTCCTTCTTCGTCCTCGGTGAATCCGGGTACTTTGCCTGTACCGATACGACGCTTGATTCCGTCAATACTGGCATTTCCCTTTTGCGCCTCTTTAATCTGATGGATCAAAGTGGGCTGGAGTTCTATGCTAGCCAGAAATCCTTCACTTACTAATTCCATCCGAAAATCTTCTAGGTCTTTGTGCAGACTTGGTTGCTCCTTCAAAATCATGGAGTTCAAGCGGCACGGCAATCTTCTAAGGGCATCGGCTACTACGTTGGCTTTACCAGGGTGATAGTGAATGTCCAGATCATAATCCTTGATTAGCTCAATCCATCTTCTCTGCCTCATATTCAGCTCCTTATGAGTGAATATATACTTTAGGCTCTTGTGATCCGAATAAATCTCACAACGGTTTCCCATCAGGTAATGTCTCCATGTCTTCAGGGCTAGAACTACGGCTGCGAGTTCGAGGTCATGGGTTGGGTAGTTTTGCTCATGTTGCTTCAATTGTCGCGATAGATAAGATATAACTTTGCCTTCTTGCATTAGCACACATCCGAGACCAATCTTGGATGCATCACAATACACATCGAAGTGCTTCGTGATATCCGGCATGATCAAGACTGGGGCTGAAATCAATCTCCTCTTGAGTTCTTGAAAACTCGCTTCACATTTGTCGGTCCATTCAAACTTCTTGTCCTTCTTCAGCAATTGGGTCATGGGTCTGGCGATACTAGAGAATCCTTCTACGAATTTGCGATAATATCCCGCCAATCCGAGAAAGGCACGAACTTGGGTTTGAGTGGTTGGGGCTTGCCAATCTCCTACATCTTTCACTTTGGCAGGGTCAACAGCAATTCCTCCGGTTGATACAATGTGACCGAGGAATCCTACCTCCTGTAACCAGAATTCACATTTGCTAAACTTTGCATACAACTGATGCTCTCTAAGGGTTCCAAGAATGGTCCTTAGGTGTAGCTCATGTTCTTCTTCTGATTTGGAATAAATCAGAATGTCATCGATGAAAACAATGACAAACTTATCCAGGAAGTCCATAAAAATCTTATTCATGAGGTTCATGAAATAAGCGGGGGCATTGGTTAATCCTAAAGACATAACCGTATACTCATACAATCCATATCTGGTGGTAAAGGCAGTCTTTGGAATATCCTCTGCACGAATTTTGAGTTGATGATAGCCAGATCAATCTTAGAAAACACTTTGGCACCGGTCAACTGATCAAACAAATCTTCTATCTTGGGCAAGGGGTACTTGTTCTTGATGGTGACATCATTCAATTTCCGATAATCCGTACACAAACGGTTACCTCCATCCTTCTTTTCCACAAACAAGACAGGTGATCTCCAAGGTGACGCACTTGGTTGAATCAATCCAATTTCCAGCATGGAATCCAGTTGCTTCTTCAGTTCTGCGAGCTCTGACGGGTTCATACTATATGGTCTCTGGGCTATGGGTCCAGTTCCGGGGATTAGTTCGATGATAAACTCGATATCCCGATCTGGGGGCATACCGGGCAAAACATCTGGAAATACATCGGGGTATTCACAGACTATCCGGACTTGGTCAATGTTAGGTTGGGCTATACTCTTGTTACACTTGAATTGGCGGGGTAAGGTTTCAGATATACGCTCGACTGATATTCTGGCGGTACTGGTCATGGTTATGGCTTTCTTGGCACAGTCAATCAATACTTTATGTTTGGACATCTAATCCATTCCTAGTACTACTTCCAAACCTTTAGTACCGAGTACTATCAGATTTGCATAAAAATCTATGACATGGATTCGGATATGGATGGCTTTGCAAATTTGCCTAGCCTTGGTGGTTGATCCGGGAATTTGAACAATCATAACATGCTTCAGTTTGGTTGGTTGAATTTTACTATTGCATGCAAATTCTTCGGTGACAAATGAGTGCGATGCACCAAAATCAAACAACACTCTTGCAAGTACTGAATTAACAGAAAACATACCCAGCACGACGTCTGGCGCTTCCTGAGCTTCTTCAGCATGCATGAGAAAAAGACGGCTGTTGCGGTTGAGCGAATTCCCTGGGGCAAATATTCTTCCTGGCTGAACACGACGCTGCTGCTGAGCTGGTACATTGACGTTGGGGGCTGTAGCATTCTTCTTGTTGGGGCACTCGTTGGAATAGTGGCCTTTATTTCCACAGTCATAACATGTCACTTGCGACTTGTCCTTGGCTGCTACACGCACAGCATTGCTTCCAGTCCTCGGGGCAGTGTTGGTGTTGGCGGTAACATTGTTGTTGTTGAACTTGGGTGGGGCACGATTGAAATTGCTAGAGTTGCCGGGGTTGTTGTGATTTCCTCCGGGTCTAGGGTTTCCACGGTTGGGATAGGTCGGACGGTTCATCGGGGGTCTGTTGGTCCTTGGGGCAAATCCTGGAGATGGGTTAGGGCGATACTTTGGGGTCTAATGGGTTCTTGGCTGATGCATCATACGACGCTTGCGGTTCTCATTGGCTTGGTTGATCTTTCCTTCCATCTGGATAGCAGAGTCAACAAGGGCTTCGATATCCGCAAAGGGTATATTGACTAACGCTGTCTGCATCTCATCATGCAGACCATTCAGGAATCTTTCTTTCTTGTTGGCTTCAGTGTCTATTTCATCCGGGGCATACCTAGCTAATGACAAAAATTTGTCACGGTATTCCACTACAGTCATCCTTCCTTGCTTCAGCTCTCTGAACTCTTCTCTCATTCTCTTGATCAAACCTGATGGCACATGGGTTTTGCTAAACTTGACCTTGAATTCCTCCCAGGTCATCATCTGGCCTCCGGTCATTGCGCGAACACTGTTCCACCATGCTCTGGCATCTCCGGTTAGATAGTGGGTGGTGAATAGGACTTTCTCGTTGGCTTCCACTCCGGCTACTTCTAAGTTATTTTCCATGGTTTACAGCCAATCATCGGCGTCTAGGGGTTCTTCTGACTTAGTGAACACAGGTGGGTTGGTATTCTGGAAGTTCTTGAGCTTAGATCCATGGTTGTCCTGATTTCCGTGGCCTTGGTTGTTATGGGCTAGCTGGGCTATCTGCTGAAGGGTGGCTAGGTTGGCTTGACGTTCCGCTCTTTCAGCTTCACGGTCAGAAGTCAACATTTGCAGTATCTGCAACATCGGGTCCGGGGATGAACCACTTCCTCCACGTGGCATCTGAAGATTGAGGTAGATCATGAGAAAAGAGGGAAATTTCTAAAGTTTTGGGTCTTTGAAAAAAAATTAAAGTCTGACTCAGATTTTCTAGCAACTTGCTTTTTCATTCATTCATTCCTTCATTCACATGATACAACACACACCACATCAAAGGAAAGCAGATGGTTTTAAGAACCATTCTGAGAACTACGATACAGTGGGACCGAATACTACTCACTACGCTAGTGCTTAAGTGCTACTACTCCTTGGAATCTGTGGCTTCATCATCCCCATCATCATTGATGAAGGCGAAATCATCATCATCGGTGAAGAAATCCATAGCCTGATCCTCTAGAAAATCGTCGTCATCGCTGAGATAGGAGTAGGGGTCTCCACGAAGATCCTCTCCGGCATTCTCCCTTTCCTCCAACTGCATGTCTCTCTCGTGGATGGTCTCCTCCAGAGATGAGATGCGGTGGCGAAGATGGGCAATGATGCGCTCCTTCTTGTCGAGCTGACGGCGGCGAGACTTGCGATCCTTTGCTAGCATGGCGATGGTCTGGTCCTTCGTCTTGATGATGGCAGACTTGTGGTTGCAGTAGTCACGGCAGTTGTCCAACTCCTGCTGACGATCGTACATCATGAAGCTAAGGTGGTCCAATTGGGTCTTCAGCTCGGGGTGGTATGGGGCTTCCAGGGGTTGTCCATTAGCATCACGCCTTGGGCAAAACTCAAAGCGAGTAACCTTGATCTGATTGATGCTCTGCCCACACAGACGGGAAAGAGCTTCTTGCATGGCCCTGGCAAGTCCATGGAGCCAGTTGTTCTCTCTCAAGGTAAACTGAATTCCCTCCGCAGTGGGAGGTTCAATCTTTCCTCAAAGACTTGCAACAATTAGCCATTGCAGATCTTCTCCTCCTTGATCATTGAGCTAAGCTCCGAAGAACTCGGGGTGCGGACGCTCCAGAAGTTCCGAAAGCTGGTCCAAATACCTCTCAAAGATCAGGTATCCTCCCTTCCCCAGTTGGTAAAACTTGTTGTACTTCACGTCCATCTATAAGAATATAGGATGAGTAGGTTAGTAGAGTGATTAAGTGTGTCAAAAGTTTATGTATTTTGCAAGAGTTTTTGTAGGAACATGAATTTTCGTGAAAGAAGAAAAGGGATAAGAATGAGAATAAGTTTTTGTAAATATTTGTTTCCTTTGGTTTTGAAACTTAGTTTTTGATTCAAACGTCCAGTCTAACTAGGGTCTCCTATGGTCAGGATGGCTCTGATACCAACTTGTCAACACCTGGATTTTTAATCCCAGATGCATGTTATGCCATACATCGCAATCCCAGGATTACCATTTTTGCGAGACATAACAGAATTGGATACCATAGTACATCATCCATTACAAACGGTACATAAGTTCTTACACAAATAGGGATCTCATGATCCAGTTCTTAATACAACATCAAGCAGCGGAATACGTAATAATAACGGTAGTGTAGGTGAAGCTCCATCTTCGGGTTCACAGGCAATGCTGACGATGGGAGATGATCCTAGTTGTCGTAACCTTCCTGGGGTCCATCCTCAAGGTACTCCTCTTCATAGTCTGGCCATGGGAATAGCCAGGGACAAAGCCATGAGTACTCTTTAAGTACTCGCAAACTAATACTAACAGGTAAAGGGGTTTTTGGATAATAGGACACTAGGATCTAGGGTTGTTTTGCAAAAGCCAGATTTATCTCTACTAAGTTTAGAAGCAACAAATGCTAGTTGAAAATTTTTATAGCACCTAAGTGGGAACTTGTATTTCAGATCACAACCCTGTTGTGGTCAAGTCAAAGTCTCAGATCATTTCACAAGTCATTTTCAAAAGTCTGACGGGGGAACAGTATGGCCACTCCAACTGTCCATAACCGCGGACACGGCTATTCGAATAGTTTGACACTCTGCAGAGATTGTACACTTTCACCACAACATTCGATACATCCGTCAGGAACAAATCCTAAATTCACCATACTCAGTATGCAGATAATCAATCCTAACCTTTCAATTACATGCCCTAGTATAAGCACCTCTCCTGTGAGTTTGGCCTCCCAACCATGACCAACTGTCATCTTGGGTACTACACAGGTGGACAATCTTCACAAGGTAGCCTCAGCTCAGACCTTGGCCGTGAGGGAACTAATACTAAGGTATATAAGTTTCCAGTCAAGCCCTACCCAATATTCGGGTATTGTGGTTGTACGATAAAATTGGAATGGTATCTCATCCAGACAACCATCAGTTTTAAAAAGGGCTAAGGCTCATGCCTCAACATTTTCATCACCAAAATCATCGGGTGTTTGGAAACACATGTCCAAAAGATTTCAATAGAATGATCCATCATTCCAAGGTTTTCATAACCATTTTTCCACCAAGTATTCCCATCTAAAGTTGATCAAGTTTTATGCTTAGCACTAGCATCTACAGGTGGGGGTAAGCAATAATGAGGGGTAGTAAACTAGGGGAGTTTTAACTAAGTTCCATCTCATGCCTTAAGATGACATCAAGATTATCTAGCTTAGGCCAAATTTTATGCTCTTTATGCAACCTTCAAATATTTTTCTAATATCTATAATTCACTTAAATAAACTCTAAGTAATAGCTTTGATAAAGAAATAAAGTATAAAGCTTGCAAGTAAAAACTAGGATTGGTCTGTCAATTGGGTATGATCACATATGCTTAAGGCATATAGTAGGCATAGTAACAAGTAGTGGTTTGTTGCATCAGTAGAGTATCTTGCAAGTGTTAGCTTGCACATTCACTAGTAGTATTAGGCTTGCCTTGTGCAGAGCAGTGGTTGAAGTTCTCCTCGGCTTCTTCTTCGTAGAATCCTCCTTCCTCCTCGTATCCTTGGTCGGTACTAGCGTCTATAAATAAATACGAGGTACACAATCACCAAACAATACTTAACTACTTCCGATCATCACACACAAGGATCCTATAGATGATCTAGCATCATCTCTAACATTACAAGATTAAAGCTTGGTTTAATTCCTTTTTATTTCTAGAAAAGTAATTTCTACCTATTGAAAAACTACTTAAGATTTAATATTCTCCAAACCAAACATGGGATCATGTTGACACATGTCATCACCACATATTGTAGTCCAAGGGAATGTGATTTAAAGTGGTGTCACAATTTAATAAGGTTTTACCCTTTTATTTTAATTAATTAAAGTGGCTAGAAATGCCTATGTACAATTCTTTTATTACTTGAACATTATTTCTGCAAGTAAACCTATATAATTTTATATATTCTTAAAGGTATGGTTAAATGTGATTTTTGAGAGTTGGAATCAACTAAAAAGCTATTATGGTTTAAATTTGAAAAATGTTTGAATGCAGAAAAGCTTCTGCCTTGTTATTTTTACCATGGGTGATCTATACGTCCAAATGACTTGAATCCAACGGGCTTGGATTCAGCATTCCTAGACCTTTCTAACAAAATTGGTTTCATTCAATTTGATGCACTGCATCGATCTGGGTTGATTTTTGAAGTTGAGTAAAGAAGTGAGTTTGAAACAAAAATGAAAAAGGTTTAATTCAAATAACTGGGCTGCGCGGGAAAAGTTAACGGGCCGGCCTGCTAAGCGCAGTGCTCCCGCGGGCTGCTTAAGTGGGTGTCCCCACTCGCCAGTGAGACAGGGAGGGGCGAAGCGGTACGGGGCAACGTGGGTCGTTCGATCTGATTCTAATCCAACGGCTAGCAGTCATCGTCGACGCGAGTCAACGCCGGCGAGAAAGAAACCTAGCGCGGCCAGTGAGGGGTGCTGGGGGCTCACCGGGGTGCAGGCGAGGGTCAGCGAGGCGGGCGAACGATGAAGTCGACGACGGCGAACTCAGGGGTGGTCGCGGCAGCTCCTGGGGTGGACGAAATCTATGGCGCCCTTCTTCTCCAGAGGCGGCAGGCTCCGGTGAAATTCCGGCGAGGTGGTGCTCGCCTTGCTCCGGGAACGGTGTGGCACGATCAGTGAGGAGAGGGGAGTGAGATGGTGTGAAGAAATCGACTGGGGGTGGCCTCTATTTATAGTCGAGCGAGGGGACCGACGGGACGCACGGTGAGCTCGTCGGGGGCGATGTTACAGGCGGCTATTGGCATGGGCGATGGTAGGGGACGGTGCGGTGTTCCCTATCGATGCTCAACGACATGGTTTCGAGGCGTGGGGCGGTGCGGCTTGGTCGGAATGCGACGGTGCTCTGCGCGTTCCCGACGGAAAATTTAAGGCCGCACAGCTCGCGTGGTCCGCGTGGCGGCGAACGAGCGTGTCTGCGGGGTTGCTGGGACGGTGGGGATTGTGTATGCACGCGGTGAGGGCGGCGCGCGGTCTGTGGGCGCTGGTCGAGCGTGGCGCACGGGGCGTGCTCTCGGCATGGTTGCTGGCGAGGTTGGCATGGTTCGTGCGTGTGGTCCAGGGCTTGGCAACGCTCGCGGCTGGGACAGTGAGTGGCGGTGGACGGTGGGCTGCCTCCTAGACAGGCTGGCTAGGCTTGTGTCTCCTCCTAGCTTGCTGTCGACATGGGGGTGACATGGGTGTTCTCGGCTGTTCACCATTGATGGTAATGCCAAGCTCACAGTGGTGCTAGTGCTTAGTTAATCTTGTTAGATGATCTACTGAGCTGGTTGTGAGCTAGAGAGGGAACCAGTTAGGCAAGAATCACTGCTCACAATAGTGTTTAGATTTTGTATGATTTGTGTCCGCAACCTGTTTGATGAAATGGCCGCATGAAATCAAGTTTTGAATTTTGAAAAGATTTTTGGTGGGTGTGCTAGATTGGTGCTGGTGAGTCTGGAGATGCTTGGGTTTTGAAAGTTGAGCTTGTTTGAGTGGTTTTTGAAAAAGTGGGATCTTACCATATGATAAAGATTCAATTTTGAATTGTCATTTAAATTATGTATTTGAAAGTTTCTGGATGATCACAAAGTGGGCCTTGATACCTTGTTATGAGTACATTCAAGGGGAGCAAAGATCCAGAAAAGTTTCCATTAGGTTCTGAAAGTTTGAGACAGCCAAAGTAGGCATGGGAGTTAAATTGGTCAAAATGATCATTCCTTTATTTTATTGGTTTTGACTTATTTTTATTTAGGAAAAGTTTTGGAAATGTTTAGATGATGTTTATTTCACCTAAGAAACATTTTACAAGCAAGGAAACATACAAAAAAGGTGGTTCAAAAGAATTTGAAATTGAATGCATACACATATGCATGCCTTCATAATTTTAATTAGAAAAGTTTTTGTTAACCCTAATTTTGATGATTAGAGTTTGATGATCCAAGTTTAGTATTTTTGGGATGTTACAGCGCCTTTGCGATCCGGCAGCGTCATAGATCTGAGTCTCAGTCATCCCGTCTGCCGACATGAGCAGAGGCTAAGTCGGATCTCCTAACGCATACGAGTCATCAATTCTTATTGTTTCTGCCAAGCTTGCCGGCATATCTCTCTGTAACCTTTGCCACAACACACTTCCATGTCTGTATCCTTGTGAAAACCAATCAATAGCTTGTGACTCGATTACCCCTTCGCAAGAGTTGTGCATTGTGCACCATTTTGTGAGGAATTCTGTGTCTGTCTCATTCGGCCTTTGCTTGCACATTGCTAGCTGTTGTGGGCGATTCAGCCTCTTGTAGGTGCATTTGAAATTTCTCACAAAAACGTCCTGAAAATCGATCCAGATGTTGATGCTTCTGAGTGGCAAGTTGTTCAGCCATACCCGTGCTGGTCCTTCTAACATTTACGATACGTATCGTACTGCCCATCTCAAATTTCCCTGCACAATTTTCACAGCAGTTCCATAATCTATGAGCCAGTCTTCTGGCTTTGTGCTTCCATCGTAAGTTTTTGTTCCTCTAGCTAGCTGAAAATTTGGTACAGGTGGCTCCTTCATGATCCTCGGGCCAAAGCATGGTGGACCCTGTGGACCTTGCGACTCGATCAGTTCTGCCATCTTTATTCGATCAAGCTTCAGCCTTGCATCGTCCGGCTGAAGGTTTTTGCCTCCGAGTCTAACTCCCATTGCTTGGTATGCATGATCCAGCAATTCATACCCGTCACCATCGCCGAGTAACCATCATTGTACCTGTTTGCATTCGGGTCTAAAGGTTGTTGTACTGCCTTTCCCCCACTTTGTTGTCTTCTTTCGGGTTGAGCTGGAGCATTATTCGGCGCTGGATTTCCTCCTCCTGCCGAGTGAGCTCCACGCCTAGGTTGAGGCGCAAAATTTTTCCCTCCATTATCATTCCTTTGACCTGCTTGCCTTTCTCGGCCTTCATTTTCCTAGTCTCCATTTCCCTAAACATTATTCCTTCTTGTTTCTTGGGCACGTGATGGGTTTCCCTCAGCCATCGCCGGGTCATAGGTGATCATTTGCTTGTTTCTCCCTGAATCCACACTCTTTTCCTTACTCGGTCTCGGCGCCACTCCGGGTGAGGAGGCTGTATGACTTGCTGATCTTGCCGGGACAGGAGTTGTCGAGTGTACCAACTGCGATCTCCCTGCTATACCCGGATTTTCCATGTAGTACACCTCATTTAGCATTCCTGTTGCTCTTACTATCTCATTGACACGCTCTTGTTGCCTTTTCTTTGCTTCACCCGTCAAATGGGGTAGTTCTGCCATTGCTGCTTCTGCGGCTCTTAGGTTAGTTGCTGCTGTATTGTATGTCGGCCGCATGGCTGTTTCATTGCTGTTTTCTGGTGTCAACTTTGACGTCGCATCCGCCAGCTCCTCATTGAGGTTTCTTCCTCTTATCCTTATTGCATCAAGCCGGGTCTTCGTGCCCTTGACTCGATTCGCCGAGTTCAGTTCTCGGATTGTGATATCCACATCTTTCTGTAACTGCGCTAACTCCTTTGCTTTCTCCAGGACCTTTATCCTGGCCTCCTCCAACTCGGCCTACACGCATGCCGGATCAGTTGCTTGCGATACTGGATCTGCCAACTTGTCTATCGCGTCTTGCAGCTCTTTAGCTCTCTTACTCCTAGCTATGTTCTCTGGCTTTTCTAGCGGTGCCTTTGCTGTTCTTGCAGCCCTTGGCGCTTCCTCTTGATTTCCTCCCTCGGGATCCTCATTCACTACAGGAGCTACAGGAGGTGTTGCTGGGTTAGGGGTTATCATCATTACCTCAACGGAGACGAGATGATGCAGCTTTCCTGTGACAGGAACCCCGGGTGGATCCAGCGCAAGAACGACGCACTCCAGATACGCGCGCTCCACGCGCACCATGACGTAGACCCGGTGCTTGCCGAACTTGATGAAACGACAGCCCCTTGGGAACGGCTTGGTCCTAATGCATCTTGCGTTGTCGCTAACGAAGTTGAGCGCTCCAAACCTCTGGATGAGGCCTGAGTATACGCGCTCGCCGGTCTTGGGAATGATGTTGCCCGTCCAGATGAAGAATCCATCAAGCACCTGCTTCTGCCCCAAGGTGGGCGCCAACTGTTGTGGTGGTGTCATGGAAGATGCCATGGGTAGGCTTAAGTTGGGGGCCGAATGGGTGCTTATGGTCACCGGGGAGGGAGTGCACGGTCTTGCCATGCACGAAGAACAAGATGAACTCTCCACACTTAGGAATTTTATTGATGCTAGTGGTTTACATGTGCTCCTTGAGCTGTATAAACTAGTGTTCAGTGCCCTAGTTCCCTACTTCGTCCAACCTCCTCTAACTATAGCTATGCCCTTCCTTATATAGGCATAGCTAGCTAGGTTACACCCCTTTGGGTTCTAGGGTTACTGTTTGGATCTTGGTCCCTACTATGCGGGCTGGTTCATGGGATTGCCCTAAGCCCAGTGGCCTAGTCCATAAAGCTAGACAGCTAACGGTCTTCAGGTACGTCGCCTCCTGTTCCTTTGGCATCACGCAGTAACTTTGTATGTCAGCCCTTGCTTTAGGCATCACGTGGCTCCTTTCGTGTCATCCGACGTCGCCGTTCTCTTTTGACCATGCTTTACCATGATCCCTCTTGAACCTCACTTGGAAAGGTGCCATAGGTCCTATCTGACTCGGCCCCTCCTCGTGAGACTCGGCTCGTTGGTTCCTGCAAGGTTGACATCTTTGTCCTATACGGGCCGACATAATTTCTATGTCGACTGCATATGATCCTCTTACCTGTCTATCCTTACTCGACCTGGTTGTTTATGTACTCGGCATAAGCTAAGCTGGACTGTTTTTACCCCTTGTGACCCTACCGGGGGTTATCCCCCTGACACAACCACCCAACAACGATGGAACATCAACGACGCGAAGCAGCACCTGAGCAAGAAACTACGACTCGCAAGGCTGACTATCTATCAATCAACGTGAATAGGAGGTGTCCAAGGCAATATAGATGCTGCAAGGAATGCACGGAAACTAAAGCATCGCAACACAGATAGCAATGGTTCAACAGGAGGAAGTAAAGACTATAAAAAATGAAATAGGTAGAAAGGGGAGAATGTTCGCCTGAGAAACACTACTGAAGGTTCATACACAGATTGGGTCGGCACTCGCATCAACTCATCGGCCTAATCCGTGAAGAAGCAAAGCACTAGAAGAAACACTGGATGCGCTATTTAATTCTACGGTAGAAGATCATGCATGATGCATATATGATACATGATATGGAAAAAATGCGATGCAATTAGGAAATATTAAGAGGAACCAAGGTCCCGACAATTAATCATATAGTTATAGTTGTTTAGATACCCTGCAATTTAAATGTTGTATTAACAAGGCAAAATATAGCATTGGTTCGCTACACAAATTTAAATGGAGATAATGTAAGACTAGAAAAGCCCGCATATGGTATCCATATTAATTATGAGGTGAATCGGCATAATGCCCCCAAACCACACAATATGGATGCGATATGAACAATTTATTATGCAACAATGTATATATAGCATTTATAAAAATAGGGGCTCGACAAAAGGGGTCACACATGGGTTCGGCGATCTTGAGGTTCCGAGGGTCGATGGGGTCAGGGTGGGGATAGGCGGGATCGGTCTTCGGATCGGGGCTCTTCAAATTCCGTGAAGGAGATCTTGACAGACCGAGGGTACGGGAAGCGGAGTTTCGCGTCCTTGGATTCGGGAAGGAGCACTTGAGTGGCATCGCCTTGGTTTCTGTGAAGATTTCATTGGGTCCTAGGGTATCTGTCGGCATACTCGTGGCCATTGGTACCGAGAAGGATATCTTGCCAAGGTGTCAGAATCGAAGAACGTGGCAACAACACGATGGCCTCGGCATTCAACAGGGTGCACTTGGGCAGAATTAGGCGTCAGAAACTGAAAACACACAAGTAGATGAAAAAATTACACTTGCGGCCACAGATGAGAATTTTAGGGATCACTTCAGGATGGAGAAAACAACTACAGTGGCGCTAGAATCAAAGTCAATGCACAACACGTGTAGTAGCAACATGAGGGCGCACGACTGAGGCCTTGATGATCTTGGAGACAACCTGCAAAACAGAAGGGGATGTCCGGCAAGCGCTCGACGATGACGGGGTGAGGTGGCCTCCAACACTGCGGCAGACAGGGGAGCTCCATGGCATTCTTGGGGTGGCAACGCACACAGAGGGAGGGGCGACGCCAGGCTCTGCGGGCTACGGACTTGGGCACACCGGTTGGAGCACAGGCAGTCGTGCGCAAGGCGGACGACGGGCGCAACTCGCTCATGGCAGCGGGGAGGTGCTCAGGCGGAGGCGGTGGTTGGTGGCGAGTCAGAGGATGCGGTGGCGGGAAGAGACAGTTCCGACGACGGGGTCCCTGGCGCTGGCTCGGACGAGAAGGAGCACTAGAGGCAGGCGGCCACGGCGAGAAACAGGGATGACAGCCGCTAGAGAAGGGCAAGACACGGCGACAAAGACAAGCAGGCGGTGCGAGCTCGCGGTAGAGCCAAGCGTGGCCGGGGCAGGGACGAGCTTGGCGCAGGCAGACAGAGGGGTGCAGAGGCAGAGAGTGTCCAGGAAGGAATACGACGATGCAGAGGAGGGAGGCCGCACGAGGAATTCGTGTCGAGGCCGTGTCGGTGGTGTGCGGGGAAAGCGGGGCCAAAGAGAGGGTTGGCGAGATTGGGTGGATCGAGCGGGGAGGCGCATAGTGGGCTAGGGGGTGGGTCATGGTGGGGTGCGGGTTGTCTTGGTTCGGTCACACCATGCGCGCTATGCGTGCATTAGGGTGTGTTTGGTAGACCTGCTCAACCCAGAATTTCTCACCTCATCTCGATTTCAGGTGTTTGGTAGATTGGTTCTGTTGTCTGGGCACTGCCCACCTCATACAAAAACAGCCTCTAGGCACTTCCCAGTTGTGAAGGTGGAAACGATCTTCGCAAGTCGGCCCTGCTGTGTCCATCCAGAAAAATTGGTCCCGCCCGTCCCGAATTCTTTCCCCACTCGTTCGCCACGCACCCCCAGTCTCCACCCCGACCCCGAACACCACGTATTCCTTCTCTCCTCTATCCTGGAACCCCATCGCCCCTCTGCCCCCGAGCATCCTGCCCCAGATCCCGCTGCCACTGAGCCCCCCACACCACTGGTCATCCTCCCCCGCCCTTCTCTCTGACCAGATATCCTTCCTAGCCATCATCCCCGTCGCGCCACTCTCCTCTGGTCGCTGGGGCTCCGCATCACCGCCATGGACGACGGCCGAGGTCGCGGACCATCGACCTCTCCTCTGTAGCCACCGCCGCCGTGCTGGATGCGGTTGAGGACCGTGGTCGCATCGCCTCCCAGCGCCCCAAGCTCTGCCTCGTCGCTCCGCCACACAGCCTCCGAAGCTCTGGCTTGTCGCGCCGCCTCATAGCTCCCCATCGACTGGAGAGCACCCAGCGACGCCCTTGAACGCGTTGGACCTGATTGATTTTTACATTTTGTGTATAAAGACCTGATTGCTTTTTTACTTTCATCCTAAGGGACCTCTGTGTAAAAGTTTTGAGTCTAGCTTGTTTTAACTCACAGAAGCCACCAAACAACATCTGAGCTGAGCTTGTTTCACCAAACCCGGGCTGCCAAAACAGTGATAAAATCTTAGATGAGCTTGTCTTGGGGCAACATGTATGAGAAGAGATTGGGATTCTGAGTTTCCCCAGTCTACCAAACACACCCTTAGCGTACGCGTGCGAGGGCGGCCAGGGTTGCGTGCGGGCGACGCCGTGTGTGTGTGTGTGTTGTGTGTTGAGTGCATGCGTGTGTTGGAGGTGGCGATGGCTGGTGGGGTGGGAATAGGTAGTTGGGGGTCTAGGGTTTGGGGGAAATTAGGGTTAGGGTTTCCCTGGGGTTGTAGGCCGGCTGCTGGCTGGGCCTTTTGGGCCTGGCCGACGGCTGCTTCCCCCGATTTTTTTGAAAAAATATTTTTATTATAATAGATTATAGTTTTATTATTAAAAAAATTATAAATAGTTTTAGGCAGAACAAAATATCCAGAATGCTATGGTTTTGATTTGAACAAAAGGGAAGGATATTAATATAGAAAACAAAATAGGTCTTTTAGAAAAATAGTTTTAGGAAATTAGATGCATGTTGATGCCATGATGATGCACAAAGTAATAAACACGAGCGATTTTCTAGTACTGGTTTTCCCAGGGTGCTACAATTCGACACCACTTACAATGGATCTCTCCCTCGAGATCCGCCTCATGGTACGAAAGATGGCCGACAGTCTGAATCTTCTCGCTTTGTGTAGATCCTGGTGACACCACTACAAAGGATTCTTTCTCCGTCTTAAAACCGGAGAACGCTCCAACAAGGGGTCATTGCTCACGTTCATCGAGAGAACGCTCTGGAGGACAAAGGACGAAGGTCGAGGTATCAAAAGATAAGGCCACCTCTAACTTCCATGGAAGGAGTAAAATTGCTTGATCCACTAATTCAATCTACAAGAGCGAATCATAAGAGTAGTCATATGGTGATCATTCCATCACGCACCCAAAGCATTACTCCGCACATGAACAGGAAAATTATGCAACCAACTCTCGGAATTTAGACTGAAAATCTCAACAAGCAATGTTCAGAAACAAAGGAGTGATGCATGATCTACATCGGAACAGATGTGGGTGATGTCGTCGCATTGAAGAACGCCGCAAGATACAAAGAAATTTTTTAGTGAATCTTTGGTTCACTGAAAGGTTCAACAGATGAAAGGTCCATAAGTTTGTCATTAAGAGAAGATGGCTCTCCCACCGTAGCACCCACCCCCTCTCTCCGCTTGCCGCCGGCAATCTCCCCAGCCAGTGACAATCTCCTCAATCTAATCTGATCAACCGACCCTCCTTCACAGCCTCCACACAACCATACCCATCTCAGATCCATCCTAACTCTCTACCCTCACCACCCACTTTTCTCATGTTTTCGAGGATGACCGATGTTCTTGATGATCTTGCCGACAAGAAGAATCTGGAGCCGTTTCTTGATCCTACGTCCACTGCACACCGTCTGGATTTCTCCCCTGGTCATGCTTTTCGTGCAAAGGTTCGTAACACTTTCTCCACCCCGGTCAATCCTATCGCGGCTGCATCTGGCTTCTCTTTGGTTGTCTCCTTTGGACGTGCATGTTTCGAATTATCAGATCTCAATGTTAGCCTAGCATTGTCTGCATGTTTCGGAGCTGCATATGATGAAATGAGAGTCTCCCATCTCCAAGGCCGTGTTTTCCTCTTTGACGTCTGCTCTAAGGCTATTGGGTTTATGATTCATAAAATGAGATCACACATCTCCAAGGAATTCATCTGTTATTTCGATTTATGGGGCAATGGTGGTCCTAATTGGGAAAGAGAGGCACGCATGTGGTATACTGAACAAGATCTAGAGTGGTCTACTGTTCCACCAAGGAAAAGGAATTTTGCCACACGACGAGGGTCCCACCATCAACCAAAAGGTACTCCAAATCTCCCTCATGATTATCAGGCTGTATCCGATGCAAATACTACTCCCGTTGGACCTAGTCTATCCTACGCCGATGTTGTTAGATCATCAAACCCTGTGCCCTCCTTTCAATTCCAGCATAGATCTCTCCATTGGACTCATCACCATAGTCCTGGACTTGATCGTGAGAATACGAGCAGTCAACCGATAGAATCTCAACGGCCTAGCGGGAACAATGGTTTTCAAAATATTTTGAATATACCCAATCGGACCACGAGTGCACCCGCGGCCCACCACCGAAAGAGTCTTGAATGGAGACCCATCTCATGTGCTAAATGCCTATCACCTGGACACCATATCTCTGCCTGCACAAACAAACTCCGTTGCCGTATCTGCTACCATTACGGGCACATTGCGAGGAAGTGTTTATCCAGGCAAAACAAACCTCATCAATATCGCGTTAAATCGAAACAAACTCCTATTGCTATCATAAACCCTTCAGAAACCCCCGCCGACTTGCCCTCGCTGTCTTTACAATCTGTATCATCCACGTTCTTCCCAGAAACTCCACTACCTGCCCTCCTATCACCCATGGCGAACTACCTAGTTGATCCGACCCCCCACGTCCCTCCTGGCTTTGCAGCCATTGCTCCTGGACCTCTTCGCACCCAATGTAGCTATGTGTTCCTGGGGGAGAATTCCCTCTCCACTCCGATGACTGGGCGATCGCAACCCTAGAGCCAGACGTTTCTGCTGAAAACTACATCGCTGCGATCGCAACCATAGGAGAACTCCTCCACGGACTGGACATCCACGTCCGCTCCACCTCTAGATGTGCTATGGGCACTGCCCTGATCAGGTTTGCAACTGTTACAGATCGTGATGCTGTTAGGGGCAGCCCCTATTTTATTGAAGACTCTGTTCTGCGCTTTGTTAACGAAGATAAGGGTCTGAATAGACGTAGCACTATTTTCACTTATGACGTCTGGTGCATGCTCCTGAATTATCCTCGGCAATTATGGGAACCGAACATGTGATGAACACTTTCACTCCTTTTGGCCGCTTTCTGGTTTGGAACAAGGACTTATCCAATAGATCTATAATTTTGGTGAAATTCATAGCACACAACGCAGACACTTTACCTCTCAGTGTTGTTGTTGGTAAAAATCTATCTGATGACGGCAGCGGTGATACCTGGACCTGCCCTATGATCCTACTCGACAGAAATATGTTGGGTGGCATTGCCAGGGATGAAGACCCTCTCCCACCCAATGGTGCCAATCCCCATCCTATGCCCTTGGTCCATGGTGGTTTCTGGCACGATGAGCAGATGGAAAACGATATGGAACATGAGGGAATGCAGTTCCAAGGACTGGTGGCTCCTGCTATGGCACCTGCTGGCCATGTAGCACCTGCTGCTCACGCTGCACCTAATGATATGACACATGACACTATGATCGAGCACGCAAACCCTGACACCCCTCCTATCCAAACCAATCTTCAATCTCCTATTGCACCTGCTCTGGATGCAATGGCACACCTCACTGGTTTACTAGCTCAACTCTTGGGTGATGAATAGGAAATGCTTCAGAAACTTGCTGGCAGCAACATCTCAGGAGCCACTGTTAAGATGGTTGAAAATGAGGATCAAGGTGTTCACACGATTCAATGTAATCTTGAGATCAACATCAATAGTTTAGTTGGCACTGTCCTACCAGCCAACAGTCCTGACAGTGAGATTGCTATCATACGTGAACCTGCAAATTTTCATAAGATGAAAAACAAACGCCAGAAAGCTACAACTAGGACTGACAGTGTTGTGAGAAGGAGCAGCAGACTTGCCCTCAAGAAGAAAGGTTTTGCCACAAAGGAAGACGCTGAAGCCTATGCAGAAAGCTCCAAGAATGTTCAGCCTGTTCAGCCTGTCAACCTATCTGTCCAGTTTGATGGAATGGATACTCCTGCAAACCCTGGCCCCCCTCCCATGTTGCCTGCTGTCACCATTCAAGCTATTGGAACCAGGTTTTGTCAGATCCCTCCTAGTGAGGTGTCATCTGCTACTTTGAACTATGATAGTTCAAATGAAGAATAAAACTTTTAGCAGATGACCTGCAGGCAGAGGCCACCCAAGTGACTGCCTAGTTATCATCTCCCATTTCCCCCATTTTAGCTTTCAATATGTGTGTTTGCTTCCAGACTATCCCTACCTGTGTGTTTGCTTGATGTACTGCGACAATATTTACCATTTTACTCATAATCAGTTTTTACTATTCTATGATTTTATCTTTGTCTGGAGATGTATGAGTCACACCAAACTATATTCCAAGCTTGTTATTGCAATCTACTTATTGAGTCTGCCATGCATCACTCCCTCCCTTACCACACCCATCAATTTAAGGACAGTACCTGCTCCTTTGGGAAAACAGAGATACAATGTTGCCAATGAATAATAGGACATTGAACATTCTTGATTGGAACCTGAGGGGTGTGAACTCCCAGCATAGATGGGATGATCTGGCTGATAAAATTAGTCAAAGCAACTGCAATATATATGCCTGCAAGAAACAAAGAAAGAACATTTTGATAGTGCTTTCATCAGAAAATTTTGTCCTAGAAGACTCAACCAATTTGCTTATCAACCATCCATAGGAAATTCAGGTGGACTCATCATTATATGGAATGGATCGATGTTTTCTGGCACTGTCATTAGTCAAATCCATTATCAAATAACTATGGAATTAGTTCGCAATCTCTCATCAGACCATATTCATATTACAAATATATACGCTCCATGCACAAATGAGGGAAGGCTTAACTTTGCAGACTGGTTATTTCAGCTAGACTCGTCTCAATATGAATTTTGTATGATGCTTGGTGATTTTAACATGATTATAAGTAATGAAGACAGAATTCGACCTTGTGGAAACAACAGCAACATCCTTCTTTTCAACTCACTGATTCAGCAACATGATCTAGAGGAAATCCCCTTAAAAGGGAGATCCTACACTTGGTCTAACATGCAGGACCAGCCACTACTTGAGAATCTTGATTGGATTTTCACATCCCATCAATGGTCACATAAATTTCCCAATACTATGGCATCTCCCATGGCTAGACTGGGTTCTGATCACATTCCTATCAATATTCAAATAGGCACTGAAATTCCTAAATCACAAATTTTCAGATTTGAGGAATACTGGCTTGAGTTTGAGGGGTTTACTGATGTGGTGGAAAAATCATGGACTAATAATGGTCTGTACAAAAATGATGCACAAGACATTGCTGCTAGATTCAAATCAATGAGATATGGTATCAAGAAATGGAGCAGAAACCTTTCCAAATTATCTATGGTTATTGACCACTGTAACTTTGTTCTTGTCATGCTTGATGGAATTGAAGATCAGAGAGCCTTATCTTTGATGAAAAAAACTTCAGGAAAATAGTGAAAAAACATCTGGAGAAAATGTTGGAAGCAAAAAGATTATACTGGAGGAAGAGAGCCAATATTAGATGGGAAAAACTGGGCAATGAAAACACTAAATTCTTCCATGTTGTTGCTACAAGGAATTACAGGCATAACTTTATCTCCATGCTCAAAAATGATAATGAGGTTGAAATCCATGATCATGAACAAAAGGCTGCTCTTCTATGGTTTGCTTTCAAAAACATACTAGGCAAATCTGAACCCACTGAAATGATATTTGATCTTGACAACATGGTTACATCACATGATCTCAGCTCTTTAGAAGTGCCTTTCTCCAATAATGAAATTGATGACATTATCAGACTCATGCCTAATGACAAAGCTCCAGGTCCGGATGGTTTCAATGGGTTGTTTATGAAAAAGCACTGGAATACTATTAAGCACCAGTTCTACAGCCTCTGTCATAGTTTCTACAGTGGACAACTTGATATTCAGAGTATCAATACTGCTCATATTACTCTTATCCCCAAAGTTCAAAATCCAGTTAAACCAAATGACTTCAGGCCTATGTCTCTGGTTAGCATGGCCCTGAAAGTGATCACCAAGATCATTGCTAACAGAATGCAGAAGGAAATCATCCCAATCATCAGCCAAAATCAGTATGGATTTATCAAAACCAGAACCATTCATGACTGCCTAGCCTGGGCATTTGAATACCTTCATATTTGTCATAAATCCAAAAAGGAGATTATTATTCTAAAACTTGATTTTGAGAAAGCTTTTGATATGGTAGAATATAAGGCTATTCTCACCATGTCACGCATTTGGGATTTGGAGATAAATTTATCACTTGGATATCTAATATTCTAAACAATGCAACCACTTCTGTTATCCTGAATGGGGTTCCTGGTAAGAAAATCATTTGCAAAAGGGGTGTCAGACAGGGTGACCCCCTCTCCCCCCTCTTATTTGTGGTAGCTGCTGAACTCCTCCAGATTATCATTAATCATGCCTGGCACAATGGTACTCTATCCTTACCCATTGACAACTCATATGGACAGTCATATCCTATACTCCAATATGCTGATGACACATTACTCATTATGCCTGCTGATTGTGACCAACTGGAAGCCTTAAAAACATCCTAACCAATTTCACCAAAGCTACTGGATTAAAAGTGAATTTCCACAAATCCTCAATGGTCCCTATCAATATCTCCAACAACAGATGTCAAGAGCTTGCTAACTATTTTGGGTGCAGAACTGAATCAATGCCATTTACCTATCTTGGACTACCCATGGGCACCACCAAGTCCATAATTGAGGATTTGACCCCATTGGTGAGTAAGATGGACAGGAGACTAGCCGGTTTATCCAACCTCCTCTCCCATTGCTCAAGAGTGGTAGTGATCAAAACTATCTTTAATGCTATGCCAAACTACATCATGTGCTCCCTTAAAATCCACTTCTCTCTCATGGACCACATGGAGAAATCATCTAGAACTTTCCTATGGCATGGAAAGGACATTGTGAAACATGGCAGATGCCTAGTACAATGGGAAAAATGCTGCCAGAGCAAGGATGCTGGAGGACTGGGTATACTAAATCTGAGAGAGCAAAACAAGGCCCTGCTAATCAAGAACCTTTACAAATTCTATAACTGTCATGACATTCCTTGGGTACAGTTACTGTGGAAGGCTTATTATCAGAATGGTGCAATACCAAAAAATCAAAATAAAAGAGGGTCATTCTGGTGGAAGAGCTGTTTAAAATACCAGGATGAGTTTGATCAGCTAATCACTTGCAAAGCAGGCAAAGGAAACACTATCCTCTTCTGGAAAGACTGCTGGCATAATACCCCTCTGGCCAGCATGTTCCCCGAACTCCATTCCTTTGCAAAAAACAAAATGATTACACTGAACAAAGCTAGGGAGCACAGTGAAGAGGAGATCTATAATCTGTTTCAGCTCCCCCTTACAGGACTGGCTAATGACCAACTCACTATCCTATCCCAGATTCTAGATATCTCGCCAAATAATAACCAAAGGGACGCCTGGTGTTTCCCCTGGAACAATGAAAAATACTCTACCAAAAAAGTCTATTTGGCCCTGACTAAAGCCCCTAATGCACCTACCCCTTTCAAATGGATATGGCAATCTCCATGTTTGCCTAAGCACAAATTTTTCTTTTGGCTTATGATCCAGGACAGAATTAACACAAAGGACTTGATGCAAAGGAAAAACTTCCATGTGGAATCATCCTCATGCGTTCTATGTGATGAAAATACAAAGGAGACCATGCTCCATCTATTTTTTTCGTGGGACTTTAGCCAAAACTTCTGGTGGAGATTAGGAGAAGAGTGGAATACCGATATGGAGCTTATTGAGATGATACTTGAGGCAAATAGCAGATCTGCCAACCCTTTTTTCAAGATTGCTATGATTACTGGTTGCTGGAGCATATGGATACACAGGAATAATATCATCTTTGAGAATTGTCAGAGGAGTTCGGAAACCTTCTATAGTACTTTCAAGAAGGAGGTTCAAGACATTAGACATAGAGTTAAACCAAGTCTTAAAGAGGGCATGCAAAGCTGGCTTGACCTCTTGTAATTTCATTTTTTGTTTACATACTTTTCTTCCCATTGTAATTACCATCCCATTTATTATATATGAAAAATGATGCAGTGGGGGCCTTCCCCACTGTCCTTTGCGCCAAAAAGATGAAAGGTCCATCCGATAGCATGAAGCTCGGATGTCGAAGCACCATTACAAGAGGAGGAAGCAAAACCCTGTAGGTACGATGGAAACCCAACCACGAGAATTCCTAGACTCAAAGAAAAGATAAGGGGGTAGATTCGAAACACGCAAAGGTAAGAGGAGAATAGTAGAGGGGTAGGGAGTCAAATCATACCTAATCACATCTATGCAACCGATTTTTCAAAATAGTTTTGACACTCTACAACGTTCGTTAGCTAGGTTATCCTATAGGCTGGCCTAGTGGGGGTATCACAACTGCTGAGCTCTGATACCACTCTATAACTACCTCAGATCGGCCATATGCAAGTTTTAGCGGTTCTCACCAAACTCGCATAGAAACGATTCAAAGGTGCCCACCAGGCACTTTTGTGCAGGTGGAAAACTAAGTAATACCATTACACTTTAGTCCTCAATGGAACCCACAGAACAAATATATACAACAGCGACTCAAAGAGTCAAGAATACAGATATACGGTACAAATATCCAAATCACCCTACAACAATACAGCATCCGAGTACGGACAAGATGCAAATGGGGCTAAGAGCCCTGAAGAATAACCAATGGAATCCATAACCCTGCCCAGGCAAGCCGGAAGGGTAACCCTGCTAACGATGTCGATCTCAAACCTGCTTAAACAAAAGGGGTGCCGACAAAGTGCAAAGGAAAATGAGAGAGGTCAGTACTAAGACCAGTACACAACGAGTCTTGGAATTCAGCGGTCCTCGCCTACATAGGTATGGTGGACTGAAGCGGCAGCGAAGCATGCAATAAACAACCTATAGAGACTCGATACAACTATCGGCTATTAGAGAGGGATAAGAAGGACCTATTTGAAATCAATAAGATACTACCACCAAACATACCCATCCTGGTATTTCCCCCTCGAGACCAAATGCGGAAGTCCTGCCGAGGAAAATCACATAGTTGGCAGTTTTATTCATTCTTTCCTTGGTGGTTATCCAACTTACTAGTCATATCAGATACAAGTCAAATTATAACAGTAAACTTTAGTTATAGTTGTCTATGATCGAGAACTGTGCTGCAAGTCGTCCATAACCGCAGACAAAGTTTTCAAAAATATTAAACCCTCCAGGGGTGTACCAAAGTTTCCACACGCACCTACACCCTTGTTGTCAGATCAGGTAGGTACAAGATCATAAAACATACACCCAACATTATGTCGACAAGGTTTCAGACACGATGTTTCCCAGACCCAAAGCAAGCACATGGGAGGCACCCCACTAAGATACCAGCAACAAAGTCGGTCGGTCTTCAAAATGGACCCAGGGTTTGTGTCGACGGCTTTAAACGACTGGGAACCCGAAATTGTGACTAGGCTTGTCGATACAGCGAAAACGTATCACGGGGTTCCTAAATAGTACAGGTGCTCCACACACAATAGTAAATAAAGCAGTAAAGCATGGCATAAGTACAAGATAGTAATAAAGCCCCAAACTAGTTTGTGTCCCCTAGTACAGTCCTTTGAAATCAGGTACTAAATCGATGGAGGTGCCCACACGCCCACATGTGTTTAGCGCGCTTGATCTCGGAACAGGTGTCAAGAACTCGGGGTCCTACGGGACACCAGTGAGAGGTTAAAAACCAAATATTGTCTATTACCCACTGGTGCCTCTACATTATTTACCTACTTTCAATATTAGTTATTAAACCGTAATTAAAGCCATGATCATCTCCACCATTAAGCATGTGCCAACCACCCAACAATGATGGAACATCGACGATGGGAAGCAGCACTTGAGCAAGAAACTACGACTTGCAAGGCCGACTGTCTATCAATCAATAGGCAATAGGAGGTGTCCAAGGCAATATAGAGGATGCAAGGAATATAAATGGTGCACAGAAACTAAAGCATCACAACACGGATAGCAATAGATCAATAGGAGGAAGTAAAGACTATAAATAACAAAATAGGTAGAAAGGGGGAGAATGCTCACCCGAGAAACACTGCTGAAGATTCATCCGAAGATCGGGTCGACACTCGCATCAACTCATCGGCCTAATCCGTGAATAAGCAAAGAACTAGAAGAAACAACGGATGCGCTTTTTAATGCTATGGCAAAAAATCAGGCATGATGCATATATGATACATGATATGGAAAAAATGCGATGCAATTAGATAATATTAAGCGGAACTGAGGTCCCGGCAATTAAGCATATAGTTATAGTTGTTTAGATACCCTGCAATTTAAATGTTGTATTAACAAGGTAAAATATTGCATTGGTTCTCTACACAAATTTAAATGGAGCTAATATAAGACTAGAAAAACCCGCATATGGTCTCCATATTTAATTACGAGGTGAATCGACATAATGCCCCCAAACCACACAATATGCATGCGATATGAACAATTTATTATGCAACAATGTATATATAGCATTTATAAAAATAGGGGCTTGGCAAAAGGGGTCACACATGGGTTCGGCGATCTTGAGGTTCCGAGGGTCGACGAGGTCAGGGTCGGGATCGGCGGGATCAGTCTTTAGATCGGGGCTCTTCAAATTCTATGAAGGATATCTTGACAAACCGAGGGGTCCGGGAAGGGGAGTTTCGCATCCTTAGATCCGGGAAGGAGAACTTGAGTGGCATCACCTTGGTTTCCGTGAAGATGTCTTTGGGTCTTGGGGTCTTTGTCGGCATACTCATGGTCATTGGTACCAAGAAGGATATCTTATCGAGGTGTCAGAATCGAAGAACATGGAAACAACATGATGGCCTTGGTGTTCAACAAGGTGCACTCGGGCATAATTAGGCGTCAGAACCTGAAAACACACAAGTATGTGAAAAAATACACTTGTGACCACATATGAGAATTTTAGGAATCACTTCAAGATGGAGACAACCACTGCAGGCGCTAGAATCAAAGTCAATGCACAACACGTGCAGTAGCAACATGAGGGCGCACGACTAAGGCCTTGAAGATCTTGGAGACAGCCTGCGAACCAAAAGGGGATGTTGGGGAAGCGCTCGACGACGATGGAGTGAGATGGCCTCCAACACTACGGCAGACGGGGGAGCTCCGTGGCATTCCCGGGGCGGCAGCGCTCACAAAGGGAGGGGCGACGTTAGGCCCTGCAGGCGACAGACTTGGGAACACCGGTCGAAGCACAGGAAGCCGTGCACAAGGCGGACGACAGGCGCGACTTGCTCATGGAGACGGGGAGGCGCTCAGGCGGAGGCGGTGGTTGGTGGCGAGGCAGAGGATGCGGTGGTGGGAGAGACAGTACCGGCGACGGGGGTCCCTGGCGCTGGCTCGGACGAGAAGGAGCGCTGGAGGCGGGAGGCCACGGTGATGAACAGGGGCGACGGCCGCGGGGAGGGGCAAGACGCGGCGGCGGAGACGAGCAGGAAGTGCAAGCTCGTGGCAGAGCCAAGCGCGACCAGGGTAGCGACGAGATTGGCGCGACCAGAGAGAGGGGTGCAAAGGCAGAGAGAGTCTAGGGAGGAAGATGGCGATGCTGAGGAGGGAGGCCGGCGAGGAATTCGTGTCGAGGCCGCGTCGGTGGTGTGCGAGGAAAACGGGGCCGGAGAGAGGGTTGGAGAGATGGGGTGGATCGAGCGGGGAGGCGCATGGTGGGCCAGGGGTGGGTCACGGTGGGGTTCAGGTTGGTTGGGTTTGGTCGTGCCATGCGTGATGTGCATGCATTGGCATACGTGTGAGAGGGCGGCCAGGGTTGCATGCGGGCGACGCCAAGTGTGTGTGTGTTGTGTTGAGTGCGTGTGTGTGTTGGACGTGGCGGCTGGTGGGGTGGGAATAGGTAGTTGGGGGTCTAGGGTTTGGGGGGAAATTAGGGTTAGGGTTTTCCTGGGGTTGTAGGCCGGCTGCTGGCTGTGCCTTTTTGGCCATGGCAGCGGCTGCCTCCCGCGATTTTTATGAAAAAATATTTTTATTATAATAGATTATAGTTTTATTATTAATTTTTTTATAAATAGTTTTAGGCAGAACAAAATATCCAGAAGGCTAGGGTTTTGATTTCAACAAAAGGGAAGGATATTAATATAGAAAACAAAATAGGTCTTTTAGCAAAATAGTTTTAGGAAATTAGATGCATGTTGATGTCATGATGATGCACAAAATAATAAACACAGGCGATTTTCTAGTAGTGGTTTTCCCAGGGTGATACATGCATGAACAGTTTTGTCCAAGCCGGAGGGACTATTGTTAGTTCATTAACAAATGAGTCAACTCTATTCGGGTTCTCGAGGTCTGACCCCTTCACAGATGGGGTCCATAGATGCCCTAGAAAAACGCCAGGCGGAATTGGTTTGCGTCCCGGTCCAAGCTTTGACAGCAGATCAGCCGCCTCATTTTCCTCTCTCTTGACATACTTGACTTCGTAGCCTTCGAAGCACATTGCTATCTCGTCTACTTCGTCTTGATATGACACCATCATAGTGTTCCGTGCATTCCAGGTGCCAGCCACCTTATGGGCAACCAAGTCGAAATCTACACAGCAAACTATGCGCTTGATGCCAATATCTTTGGCTACGCGAAGTCCGTGAATGAGTGCTTCATATTCCGCTATGTTGTTTGTAGCCTCAAAGTGGATTTGCAGGACATATTGCAGTTTTTTTCCTGTTGGTAACTGTAGTAGCACACCAGCCCCAGAGCCATTGAGTTGCTTTGATCCATCAAAGTGCATCACCCAATATTCTAGCTCTGGTACAGGAGTATAATCTGGCATCTCTGTCCAATCTGGAATTAAATCCGCCAAGACTTTGATTTGATAGCGTTGTGTCTCTTGTAGGTGATCTTGAAGGTTGTAAGCTCAATGCCCCACTTTGCAATCTGTCTTGTAGTGTCGTTGTTGTTAATGATGTCGGAAAATGGAGCCTTGCTCACTACTATGATAGAGTTCTCCTGGAAATAGTGCCTTAGCTTCCGAGAAGCAAGGAACACTCCATAAGCTAGCTGTTGGTAGTATGGGTAATGCTGCTTCGACTCCGTCAAAACCTTTCTTACATAGTAAATTGGTCGTTGTACTTCTTACTCATGTGTTGGTTCCTTCCGCTCCACCATGATGACGATGTTGATAACCCGGTTGGTAGCCGCCATGTAGATTAGCATAGGCTCCATTTGCTCGGGTGCTGCAAGCACATGGGCTGAAGAAAGTATCCTCCTTAACTCCTTAAGCGCAGCGTCTGCCTCGTCCGTCCATATGAATTTTTCCGCCTTCTTTAGCAACTTGTATAATGGCAAGGCCTTATCTCCAAGTCGGCTGACGAACCGGCTTACCGCTGCAACACAGCCTGTGAGCCGTTGGATGTCCTTCAGGCATGTCAGACGGTTGATGTTGAGGATGGCCATGATCTTCTCCGGGTGGACCTCGATTCCACATTGGGAAATGATGAAGCCCAACAATTTGCTGGCTGGAACCCCGAAGACACACTTCTTGGGGTTAAGCATCATGTTGTATTTCCGAAGATTATCAAAGGTTTCCTTTAAGTCGAAGATTAAGTCATTTGATTTTTTAGACATCATCGCGACATCGTCCGCATAGGCATGAACGTTCCGACCAATTTTTTCGTGTAAGCAACGCTGCATTGTCCGCTGGTACGTAGCACCTACATTTTTTAGCCCAAAGGGCATCGGGACATAGAAAAATGTGCCATAAGCTGTGGTGAATGAAGTGTCCAATTGGTATGACTTTCTCATCTTGATCTGGTGGTATCCTGAGTATGCATCGAGAAAACATAGAAGTTTCGACCTAGCCATCGAGTCAATGACTTGGTCAATGCGAGGCAAAGAAAACGGATCCTTCGGACACGCTTTGTTCAAGCCAGTGTAATCAACACACATTCTTAATTCTTTGATTCCCTTTTTAGGGAGAAGTACAAGATTGGCCACCCATTGGGTGTGAAGGACTTCTCGGATAAAACTAACCTTAAGTAAACTAGCTATCTCTTTGCCTATGGCGCATCTCTTCTCATCCCAGAAGCGTCGTAGAGGTTGTTTCACCGGTTTGCATTTTGGATCAATATTCAAGCTATGCTCGGCAAGTTCCCTAGGTACACCTTTCATGTCGACTGGTTGCCAGGCGAAGATGTCCCTATTATCATGGAGGAACTTGATGAGTGCGCTTTCCTATTTAGGGTCCAGGTTCGTCCTAATGGAGGTGATCTTGGAGGCATCGCCTACCACAAGTTCCACCGACTTGGTTTCGATGGCAGACTTAAAGGCGGGATCGGTGTCAGAAATCTGCTTCTTCGATGCCGGAATCTCTGAGTCGTTGACCTTGCTCTGGATCTCCTTGAATTCTTTGCTATAGGAAACAGCTTCTGCAAAGGCCTCTTCTCCAATCTCACAATCCATTGCCTATGAAAAGCTTCCGGATAAGGTGATGACACTGTTTGGTCTGGGTATCTTGAGCTTGTTGTAGACGAAGCATGGTTTGGCCATGAAGGAGTGGAAGATGTTGAGTCCGAATATGATGTGGTACATGCTCTTGAAGGGGACCACTTCAAAGGTCATGCGTTATTGGCGGTAATTGTTAACATCGCCGAAAGCGAACAAAAATGTAATGCACCCAAGGGACGGAGCCTCCCGACCAGGAACTACGCCATGGAACATGGTGTTGGTCCACCTTAGGTTGGTTTCCATCAAGTTCATCTTGTGCAGTGTATCCAGGTACATAATGTTGATGCTGCTTCCGCTATCCACCATGCACTTGGTGAACTCATTTCCATCAATCAAGGGGTTAATGAACATGGTGTATCGGTTCTCTATTGGAAAGAGGTCGGGTGATCCTTCCTGTACCATGTGATTGGAACTTTCGACTAGTGTCGGAACTAGAGAACTGGGGGTAGGGTGGCCATCAGAATCCTCAGAGAGGTCTTCTGTGCCCGGACAGTTGGGGTGCCAAGGAAAGTGTGATAGATGGGGGCCTTCTTCTCAAAGGGGTTCTTGCTTTTTCCATCGCCCTTGTCGGCGTGCTTGTGGTCAACGTCCTCTTCCATGTCACTTCAATCCTTGGATTCCTCTTCCTTCTTCTTCCCTTTGCCCTTGCCTCACGGTCGGTTCTTCTGGCTTCGCTTGTAGCCGGACTCCGGGTCTTCTTTGAGATCGTTGACGAACTTGCAATGGAGGTTGGTGTGGGTAGCTTTGCCATTGGCGTCGAGGTGTACGAGGCACGACATATCGCGGTACTCCTCGTACGTTTGGGGGACGCGGGGTGCTACCAGCATAGTTTCACTACCGTGTTGCTACCCTTGACCATCCCCCGTCCTTGGCCACCCTATCCGCCATCACCTCTTCTTGCAAACTTCATTACGACCATGCCGGAGGTTTTTTTTTCTTTTGGCGGACTCTTGCTATTAGTGTTGTTGTTCCTCTTAGCTTAGGTTGGAATGGAAATTGTCGGCAAAGAGCCGCGAGCATCATCGTGGGCAGCCACGAACTCACTGGCTAGGGAGATCATCTGATTGAGGTCCAGCCCGTGATTGTCATGTAGGCGTGTAACATCCCAGCATTAGATCCTAGAAATAATCTAAACCCAGATGTGTGCATTGCATTCATGCATAGAAAATCTGAATAATTTTCGTGCTTTTGAACAAAACTTGTCAAAGTGATTGAAGCTTCTCTTAACTTGAAGGAATTGAAGTAGATCATCAAGTTGACCGTGATAAGTTTCAATATGACCTTTGCTAAAACCTTATTTTGGGTAAGGGAGATTTGATCTAAGGATAGGTTAAATGTAATAAAAGTTAAACCCTAATACATTATGATTTAAATTTGATCCTTAGGTGATCATATCATAGTATTCATTATAATCACTCATGAGTACCAAGTTAAGGATATAACACAAATAATAAGAATGTAACAATTATATCTTAATCTCATCTGCTTATACCCTGAGTATCATGGTAATACCTAACCCTATTTCTTAAGTAAGATTGAGTAGGAAAGAAACTAAGTTTAGATCATTCACCATATATCTTTCTTTCCATATCAATCCTTGTCATCTCTATTGATTTATATTTCAATATTTGTTGTTCATCAATGTTGAGAAATCAATTATTGATTCATCAGATCTCAATCTATCAACTCTTGACCAGAACATAGCTTATAATTAAGTGTTTATAAAGAAACAACTAAGAAGAGGTAAATAGTAATGTTAGATTTAGATATCATCTATAGAATGGGAATGATTAAAGAGAATCCAATCAATAGGATAGTTGATGGAGTTAAATCCCTCCTAGATAAATAGAAGAATTATTTATATTATCTAATCATATGGTTGTAAAGAAGATTACAAGGATCAATTCTGAAGATAGTTACCGGTATTAATTCTATTGGATCAAGTGGGCATAGTCCATGAATAACAGCCTTAATCCAATTAAAGATACTAAGAAGATAATTCCAATACAATTGTAAGGTTGTATTGCTAAAGCCTTGCTTAGCCAACTAAAAATCTAAGCAATAAATGATTATAGGATTATAATGATCATGCCTTGCTCACCAGGGTTGTATACTTATATCAAGTATAAGTGACATTGGTGGGTAGAACATGATTAAAACCCTAGTATAGATAAGTTATCCTAGAGCAGTCATTACATGTCACATTAATATAATGTGAGATTGGAGTGTGAGTTATTAGAGTAAAGTAAATGTAAGACAGTAAGATTCAATTAAAGCTAGTATAGCATTGAGTTATGGAAGTAGTGTTATTCATCCTAAAGGATAGTAAGCTTTGGAGTAATATAGTTGGATGTATACATCTAATGAAGAAATATTAGTGATAGATGATTAAGGAAGATTATGAGTGGAGTTGAAGGAACTACTTGTTGGATTGAAGATTATCAACAATAGAGTAGTGGATATAACCAAGTATGGATATGAGGAAACTATAAAAGCTTCAATGTCAAGCTCATTGGATTTATCAATGAGTTTAGAAGAATGATATGTGAATAAGAATATTTTTGTAAAGGAAAGATCACCATGTTAACCATGATGATAGATAGGAAGAAATAGTATCTCTAGGAAAGGAATTCCTTAATTAGAAATCCATGATTGTGAATTATGGAAAATAGACATTCTTGGTAAACAATCCAATTTAGGTCTTAAACCAAGTATAATATCCATTTCAGGTTATTGATTCCTCATCTTATATCTATATCACTTAATAGGAATATTTTCTTATAGCAAATTACATAAGCACATCTCTGACAATTCCAATTATCATAATTATATGTTCTTAAGAGTATCTTTACCAATTCTTCTCCATAAAACATTTTAGATGTAACTTTATATTTTAAAAGGGTGATGTCATCAAATATCACCAATAGAAGACAATATGCTTAGTTATTAAATCTTTTCTCACATCAACAAAGAATTATAAGTAAATTAAGAACCCTAACCTTCTATGTTTATCATAATGGATTATATATATTGAAATTTTATAAGTTAATGGAAGTAGTAATAGCCATATTAATTTCTTTTGTATTTCATGCATCAAATAATGATATAGGATCATTATACATATAAAAATTTCTATTCAAATTATGAGCCAACTTGAGTTAAGTTTTATAAACAAATAAGAAAATATCAAGTAATAAAGCCATGGTTTAATGTAGAGAGAAAAATTAATAATAAGGGTTTCTACATAATATAAAAAGGGTTATGATAGAAAAAATAAAGAAACAATACCATTATATGACAAACTCATAAAAGAACCTTAATATACTTTATTAATGCTGCAATCACTCAGCAAAACAATTCTATAAGGAGAATTCAAATCAAATAAGGAAAATTTAAATCTGAAAGTAAAACAGAAAATAAAAAAACAAATAAAAAACAAATCCTGGCCGTGGCCCAACTCCTCTTTGCTAACCTGTCGCCCAGGTGTATCCCACAAAGGCCCAATAACCAGCCCAGCTCGTTCTCGTCTCTGGCTGACAAGTGGGACCGAAGAGGGACTGCGGGTTGAGAGGAAATAAACGCTAGGGGGTTTTATGCAAATTCGACTTTGTCGTCTACCTCGCCTACTCGAAGCAGCTCGCTGGCCAGAGCTCCGCCGTCGATCGACCGCCGAGCTACGATGCATGCCGCCGTCCCTGGGAGGAGTAGATAAGATCGCCGCGTCCTCCTCTATCCTCTCATACCAATATCATCTTCAATCTCGCTCTCCAGACCCATCTTCCTTCCTCACCCAAAACCCTAGTTCGTCAGAGTTCGTCATTCTGGTCAGGTTCGACCATCCCTCGCCTCGTGGTAGACACCGTTGGACACGCCGTCGTGGTCTGACTCACCTAGTACCAAGCACGGAAGCCCGCACGCCGGGAATCATGTGAAATCGAGCATTCCTTTCATCGAACGTCGTGGCCATTATCGTAGATTTGCCGTCGTCACGCCTTCCCAAGTCTCCTCGACCTCTCTATCGTCATCAGGGTAAGCTTACGCATCTCTGGACCCTAATTTCGCTTGCTGATTCTCACCATAGACCTTGTTTCGTTGAGCACCGCCGTTGGCCGCCGTAGCAGCTCGTCGCCGGTGTATTTCCGGTGGCCACTAGGTAGCGGTGTTACCACCAATAGGTTCGCCTTGGTTCCCTCTGTCCAATAGCATCAACCTTGTTCACCAGAGCACAGTGGTTTGCCGCCGGCGACTATCCTCTGGTGGTGGAGGCTAGGCTGATGTCAGCATGACATCATCCTGGTGTCATCCTGCCACTCCAGTGCGGTTTGACTTGGTCTTTGTCTCACGTGGCATATGACATGGCCTTGGGCCCATATGTCATTGTTTGGGAGTCGAGGCAGGGCCGGTAACAAATACATTTACTAACTTGAGAGCTGAGGTGGACATAGGCCCACTAGTTACTGACTTGGGCTAGGTGTGGGTGCGGTGTAAAAAGTTATTTCCTGCTTAAGAAATAAATAAAATTTTATAAGCTCAATTATTAATATTACAGAAATGAAATAAATGATTAAATCTTGTTTAATTAATAACTTTTGATTTATAATTCAGAAAAATGTGTATAATATATGAAAATTTGTAGAAAAATAAAATCTACAACTTAAAATTATTATCAAATATTTTTGTGATGATTATTTAAATAAATACTATTTAATAAAGGTTTTATAAGTGATAACACTTTGATAATTCAAATTTTAATAATGGTAAATGTTAAAATATAAATAGAATACCAAAAATCTTAGAAAAATAAGAATTATAATTTAAAACCATAACCATGCATTATTATTCCACTTAATTAAATATTTGTTATTTATTAAGTCTTTATAAAGTAATAAGTATTATCAAAAAACCATATCTTATTATTTATAAATCACAAAAATAAATGTAATATACCAAAATGATCACAAAAATAATATCTACAAGTTAAAAATATAATGTTCCACTTTTGAGTTAAATAAAAAAATTCAAATACTTTAATAACTGAAATTTAAACTTATTTACTTAATTGATAATTCATATAAGGGTAAATAAAAATTGCTAATATGTCTAAAATTAACCAATTGAGTCTAATAAATAGTATTAGTCTTCAACATTAATAATATGAAGTCAAAATAGTTTAACACATTTTAATTACAATTTTATTAAATTCTCCTCAACCATAGGTGTGTAATATTTTCAAACTATTTTTGTTTTAAAGTTTACTTTAGTCTACAAGAATATAAATATAACACTATAAACATTGTTATATGTTTTATAGTTAACTTTGGTCTGAAATAGTTAAGTTATAAAGCATCTCAAGCCCAAACTATTCAAGCAAACACAAATAACATCGACCACCACTAAGTAACCACAAAGATTGTTTAAACCTTAGAAAAGGAATCTTTTTTTCAAAAGCTATTCGTTTTGCCACTTCAGACAATATATGACAAATAATCAAGATCACATTACTTCATACTTCACTTGTATACTTTGGATCGATAACACTTAAGCTCTTTATAAGTGACTTTACTTGTAAAGTAAAGTTTGAAAATAAATAATTAAAGTGTAAACAATCTTGAATAGCATTTCATAGGTGTATATTGTATTGCTGCATAAATATGTGTTGTTCACACACACTCACAAGCCCTAATAAGAAGCACAAGTGTGAAACTTATCTAAAAGGACAACACATTCTAAAGTAACCATTTACGGAATCCAAACCCTAGAACAACGTTATCCCCGGGATTCGCGTTCATAAAAGTGCATCACATTACTTATGCATAGAGAATATTGCTTCTTTAAACATTAGTCCTTACCGGACCAATGATGCTGATTTCAGATATTGGATCTTATATTATCTTGAAGACCGTGAGTGCATAATCTTGCAATCACAAAAGGCAAGTTCACACTTGCTCATGTCCTTTGGTTATTTTCTGTAAAGTATTTTACCAATCCAATGTGGACATCACCTGCATTTGAAAAAGGTCCGAAAACACTATTTTCATAATAAAGTGATTATAGGTTATTACCATGAGGTAATAACTTACTATAAAAGTTCCGGTGGTAAAGGAACATAATATCTAGGACTTAACAACCAATTTCTCCAGTGATTATTGCGACGTATATTACGCGTTAACCATGAGATTTGGAATGGGATGGAGAAGTCAGTTGTATCCTTTTCCTCTTGTATGGAGGCAAGACGACATTAACGTGACGTTGTGATTCCTTATGCGAATCCATCATATGGGTGGGCACCCTTAAGCCCCACACTTTTGGTTTCTAGATTATCTGTGAATGGTGTTTGGGGATATAGTCCATGTAAATGGTACTATTCCGGGCATCACTAGGTCATACAGTCTTCGGGAACTCATCAGGGTTTTAGCTTGCCTGAAAGGGGGCTTAACGAAGATGAGCCAGCCTAAAAAATCGTGCAGACATATGAGGTCGCGGAGAGGGCAGTGATTGGCTTGGACCAACTACTGGGCCCCAAAACATGGAATTGTGGACGGGTAAGCTGCCCGGTTGTGCAACAAGGAGTTGATCTCTCATGGGAAAAGTAACTCACCGCTGCAGAGTGTAAGAACTGTAACCTGTTACTCCCTATTCCGGGAAAGAACGGCGAACGCGGTGGGAAAGGAACTCCATGAAAGTTCTGGTAAACCCGTGTAGGCTGACGGACATAGCTTTTCAGAATAAAATCAACCTTTGAAGAAATGTTTATGAAAACTTGCATTGCCTACGACCTATGGTCTGTGGCTGTAGTTATAGTGCATCAAACACTCCTTTTCTAGTGAACTTGCTGAGTACGCTCGTACTCAACGTATCTTCTTAACCCTTGCTAGATTCTGAAGCCGGGATAGACAACATTCACATCAAGTTATGCTCCAGGAATCATAATCCAAAGCTAAAGATCTTAAATGCAGACAAGGAAGTCAAAATATACATCAACTCAAGTGATGACGAAGTTACTGATTAGATAGGAATATAATATCTAGCCAAAGAACCTAATTCTGTAGTGTATTGCAATAGCAGCAATGCCAACCCCTTAGTTAAAATACTAGTCTTAATAGTATAATAGTTCTTGCATTGTTAGTCTTTGATCCTTCTTTGTAAGATGTTCTTTCTCTCTCTTTAACCTAGAGTGTTCTCTGGATCTTGTGTAAAGAGTGAGTTGTAACATTTATCCATGTATTGGACCCGCTGTGTTTCTGTTGTGCCATTCTGAGGGATGTAATACTAGTGAACGGTGTTTCATTGGTGTTATGTAAACGACTATAGTATACTACATCATGCAGTGGTATGCTGGGTCACCGCAGTTGGTATCAGAGCATATGCTTTGACCTTAGGTTGGAAACCTAGTAAATGGGTAGAACCTGTAGGACTTATACTTGCAAGAATAAAGAGTTCTCTAGTGATATGAGGGATATTCACTTGAGAATAATCATGTCATGTTGCTAGTGCGATAATTCTTTAGTATGATTGCAAATCCGATCATTACCCAAGAGTTTTAACTCTATGTGACTGATGATCATTTCTTATCCACAGTTCCACATGGCACCTCGATATCCACCCCGGAATGTTCAAGTGATGAACAGGACACTGAACGACTATGGAGGGGATTGGACAGATAATCTCCGACAACTTCTATGGAGTTTGGAATGTGAATAGAGACTTTTGGTCAAGATTTACAGTTACTATGATGGGCAGGTATTAGCTAAATACCGTGTCATGATAATGTTACCCAAGAAGTTAGGACTTAAGGGAGAAATGCCATCAGGAGAGGCAAGGTGCATGGCATCTGCATATCAGATTGCCGTAGCAGCATCCATAACCATGATCCGAGAACAAAAATCCCAAGCTCTAGAAGGTAGTACTCATACCATTATACCACATGAAACCGCAAACCCAGAGCATGAGTTAGATCACTCTACTCTAGTGCAAACTGAACCTACTCTAGCTATAGAGTATATGGATCGTTATCGGTCTTTGCTAAACACTTATCATAACACTCATCAAGTCTTAGTTCAGGAACTGGATACAGTCATTGAGGATTTTACTAATCCTTATAAAGCAATAGCACGTAGGAAGAAGTTAGATAAAGAAGCTAGGCATCCCAAATACATACCTTCAGGAGAAGTGTATGAGGAAACTGAGTTTGATGATCCAAACTCGGAAAATTACGCCTACTACCAAACTAAAACCCAGCCACCTGAAGACCTATGGACCAAGTATAACTACGAACAACAGGAATGGAATAGAGTTATTCCAAATAACCCTGAGCCAAACAAGTATGGATGGGAAGTAGCATCTCAAGATGGAACCATAGGCAATCCTATACCTTGTGATGTAGGTATCGGAGAACAGACCAACTATAACCATAGAGAGCCGTATGGACCATATGGAGGAAATACCAATCCAATCGATTTAGAAGAGTATTTCGATAGATACTATACCAATATGTACGAATGGATCCAAGAAAAAGCTACGGAGCCAACTTACTATGAGGAAGCGTTGCCGGAAAACTAGGAATATTCTATAGAGGATTACGCCAACTCTAGTCATTTTTCAATGACTAATCTTAGTCTCGGTACTTCTAATCAAGAATACGCACCTCCTGGATGCTCTTATGCTCCAGAAGGCAGTGGTAGGACTTCACGTCATCATGAACGGAACTCCAGGAAGCACTAGAGGAAGATGAATGTAAGAAAGGAACGACATCCCAAGGGATGAGAGCTTGAATAAGATACATAGAAGGTAATGCGTATTGTAGTTTGAAAGGTTTGCCGAAATAAGTGAGGATATACTCACAAGAACAAGAAGTTCTTGTAAGATAGTTGTGTAAATAGGTGTGGAGCAAACCGTTGGGACATCTAGTACATTTGTAAATTATTTAAAACCTATGTATAATACATGGTATATGTTTTGTTGTTTATCGACTTTTGGATCTTCTTGAATCTTCTTGATTGACTATATCTATACATGAAGTTAATTAGGTGTGCAAATGCATGATGTAACACCTAGTTATGACTTGATGTTATAGATCTAGATAGAAAAGGGAATTCGTGTAAGGGAGTGACGAGTTTCAAAGATCAAAAGGAAGACTTACTTGAAGGATGAAGCAAGATATAAGGATTATTAACACCATTTGGGGGATAATAAAACATAGACTATTCTTAGTCAGATTCAAGAAAGAAGTTTAGTGTAAAAGATGTATGGAGCAACAAGAAGTAATAAACTTAAAGCTCATTCAAAGTAGGTAAGATGCTAAGAAGTTAATAAAGTAGTTACACCAAGTTCATGGGAGTATCATGAATTAGTACAAAGATGAAGTTGTGGAGCAAAATGATATGTAAGCTCTGACAATTCAGAGAGAATGCTAGTAGTAGGTCGGAAACTGTAAGGTAATACCTACCACCTAGAATGATCCGCCGTTGGTACTTAATCCATAGTCGGCATTCTGATCCACAGTTGGTATCTTGTTTGCAGCCGGTGTTGGTTGACATACTTAACCAGATCATCTTAATGGTTGCATAAAGAGCATAAAATTTGGCCTAAGTTAAGTAAGACCTAAGGAAGTATAAAACTTTAAGGTGATCATCTTTCGAGATGCTTCGCAAAGTCAGACCTATCCAAGCAAAAATGTCCAATAGTAAGTACGACATATAGTGCTGAAAGATTTGCTTTGGAGATCCACAACTATGTGGATACACCATACAATCTTTCATCAGACCCTAATTAGGTAAAGTCTAAACTGAACAGAGACCAACATTCTAGTTATAAAGCCAATAGATGCTATATATACAATTTAAAGACTATTAGTAAACCCTAAGGGGGAGAGTAGACATTATGAATGAAAGTAGAAGAAGTACTTAGGTAATAATGAAAGATTATCTAAAAACCTAATAAAATAAAAGGTTGAAGGTGATAAAAGGATAATCCTAACCGACCAATTCTAGAAGAAACAACTCTTAAGTGGTCCCTAAGAGGTAATAAAGCACATCCAATTGGGCATATGTAGAGAATAAGGAATTCCAATGGGTATGGACTAAATGAGTTCAAATCCAATCTTGGAAGGAGTACCAGTATGAACTATACTATGACAAGAATAGAAATATAGTCTTCTAACCACAAAATCGGGCATATAGAAACTTAAAACTTGTTTTAGTGAGACCTCTAGACTATATTTAACATAGTAATAAAGTTTGATGATTAAATAAAGAATAATTGGATTAGGATATCTAATCAAGTCATAGAATACTAAAAATAATTACATTTAAGGTCATCACGGAGTGGAGAAATGTAGCAAGCAATACAAGTCGATTCCATACTCTGAAATGTGAGAGTTTGCAAACTTCAAGGACGAAGTTTATTTTAAGGGGGAGAGTATGTAACATCCCAGCATTAGAGCCTAGAAATAAGCTGAACCCAGATGTGTGCATTGCATTCATGCATAGAAAATCTGAATAATTTTCGCGCTTTTGAACAAAACTTGTCAAAGTGATTGAAGCTTCTCTTAACTTGATGGAATTGAAGTAGATCATCAAGTTGACCGTGATAAGTTTCAATATGACCTTTGCTGAAAACTTATTTTGGGTAAGGGAGATTTGATCTAAGGGTAGATCAAATGTAATAAAAGTTAAACCCTAATACATTATGATTTATATTTGATCCTTAGGTGATCATATCATAGTATTCATTATAATCACTCATGAGTACCAAGTTAAGGATATAACACAAATAATAAGAATGTAATAACTATATCTTAATCTTATACCCTGAGTATCATGGTAATACCTAACCCTATTTCTTAAGTAAGATTGAGTAGGAAAGAAACTAAGTTTAGGTCATTCACCATATATCTTTCTTTACATATCAATCCTTATCATCTCTATTGAGTTATATTTCAATATCTGTTGTTCACCAATGCTGAGAAATCAATTATTGATTCATCAGATCTCAATCTATCAACCCTTGACCAGAACATAGCTTACAATTAAGTGTATAAAGAAACAACTGAGAAGAGGTAAATAATAATGTTAGATTTAGATATCATCTATAGAATGGGAATGATTGAAGAGAATCCAATCAATAGGATAGTTGATGGAGTTAAATCCCTCCTAGATAAATAGAAGAATTATTTATATTATCTAATCATATGGTAGTAAAGAAGATTACAATGATGAATTCTGAAGATAGTTACCTATAGTAATTATATTGGATCAAGTGGGCATAGTCCATGAATAACAGCCTTAATCCAATTAAAGATACTAAGAAGATAATTCCAATACAATTGTAATGTTGTATTGATAAAGCCTTGCTTAGCCAACTAAAAATCTAAGCTATAAATGATTATAGGATTATAATGATCATGCCTTGCTGACAATGGTTGTATACTATATCAAGTATAAGTGATATTGGTGGGTAAAACATGATTAAAACCCTAGTATAGATAAGTTATCCTAGAGTAGTCATTACATGTCACATTAATATAATGTGAGGTTGGAGTGTGAGTTATTACAGTAAAGTAAATGTAAGATAATAAGATTCAATTAAAGCTAGTATAGCATTGGGTTACGGAAGTAGTGTTATTCATCCTAAAGGATAGTAAGCTTTGGAGTAATATAGTTGGATGTATACATCTAATGAAGAAATATTAGTGATAGATGATAAAGGAAGATTATGAGTGGAGTTGAAGGAACTACTTGTTGGATTGAAGATTATCAACAATAGAGTAGTGGATATAACCAAGTATGGATATGAGGAAACTATAAAAGCTTCAATGTCAAGCTCATTGGATTTATCAATGAGTTTAGAAGAATGATATGTGAATAAGAATATTTTTGTAAAGAAAAGCTCATCATGTTAACCATGATGATAGATAGGAAGAAATAGTATATCTAGGAAAGGAATTCCTTAATTAGAAATCCAGGATTGTGAATTATGGAAAATAGACATTATTGGTAAACAATCAACTTTAGGTCTTAAACCAAGTATAATATCCATTTCAGGTTATTGATTCCTCATCTTATATCTATATCACTTAATAGGAATATTTTCTTATAGCAAAGTACATAAGCACATCTCTGACAATTCCAATTATCATAATTATATGTGCTTAAGAGTATCTTTACCAATTCTTCTCCATAAAACATTTTAGATGTAACTTTCTATTTTAAAAGGGTGATGTCATCAATATCGCCAATAGAAGACAATATGCTTAGTTATTAAATCTTTTCTCTCATCAACAAAGAATTATAAGTTAATTAAGAACCCTAAACTTCTATGTTTATCATAATGATTGACATTTTATAAGTTAATGGAAGTAGTAATAACCATATTAATTTCTTTTGTATTTCATGCATCAAATAATGATATAGGATCATTATACATATAAAAATTCCTATTCAAATTATGAGCCAACTAGAGTTATGTTTTATAAACAAATAAGCAAATATCATATAATAAAGCCATGGTTTAATGTAGAAAGAAAAATTCATAATAAGGGCTTCTACATAATATAAAAAGGGTTATGATAGAAAACATATAAAGAAATAATACCATTATATGACAAACTCATAAAAGAACCTTAATATACTTTATTAATGCTACAATCACTCAGCAAAACAATTCTATAAGGAGAATTCAAATCAAATAAGGAAAATTTAAATCTGAAAGTAAAACAGAAAATAATAATAATAATAATAATAAACAAATAAAAACAATTCCTGGCCGTGGCCCAACTCCTCTTTGCTTACCCGTCGCCCAGGTGCAGCCCACAAAGGCCCAATAACCAGCCCAGCTCGTTCTCGTCTCTGGATGATAGGTGGGACCGAAGAGGGACTGCGGGTTGAGAGGAAAGAAACGCTAGGGGGTTTTCTGCAAAATCGACTTTATCGTCTACCTCGCCTACTGGAAGCAGCTCGCTGGCCAGAGCTCCACCGTCGATCGACCGCCACGCTACGATGTGTGCCACCATCCCTGGGAGGAGTAGATAAGATCGCCGCGTCCTCCTCTATCCTCTCATACCAATCTCATCTTCAATCTCGCTCTCTAGACCCATCTTCCTTCCTCACCCGAAACCCTAGTTCATCAGAGTTCATCATTCCGTTCAGGTCCGAGCACCCCTCACCTCGTGGTAGCCACTGTTGGACGTGCTGTCGTGGTCTGACTCACCTAGGACCAAGCACGAAAGCCCGCATGCCGGGAATCATGTGAAATCGATCATTCCTTTCATCGACCGCCATGGCCATTATCGTCGATTCGCCGTCGTCACACCTTCCCAAGTCTCCTCGACCCCTATATCGTTATCAGGGTAAGCTTACGCATCTCTGGACCCTTATTTTGCTTGCTGATTCTCACCATAGACCTTGTTTTGTTGAGAACCGCCATTGGCCGCCGTAGCAGCTCGTCGCCGGTGTATTTCCGGTGACCACTAGGTAGCGGCGTTACCACCAATAGGTTCGCCTTGGTTCCCTCTGTACAATAGCATCGACCTTGTTCACCAGAGCATAGTGGTTCGCCGCCGGCGACCATCCTCTGGTAGTTGAGGCTAGGCTGATGTCAACATGACATCATGCTGGTGTCATCCTACCACTCCAGCGTGGTTTGACCTGGTCTTTGTCTCACGTGGCATATGACGTGGCCTTGGGCCCATATGTCATTGTCTGGGAGTCGAGGCAGGGTCGGTAACAAATACATTTACTAACCTGAGAGCTGAGGTGGACATAGGCCCACTAGTCAGTGACTTGGGCTAGGGGTGGGTGCGGTGTAAAAAGTTATTTCATACTTAAGAAATAAATAAAATGTTATAAGCCTAATTATTAATATTCCAGAAATCAAATAAATGATTAAATCTTATTTAATTAATAACTTTTGATTTATAATTCAGAAAAATGTGTATAATATATGAAAATTTGTAGAAAAATAAAATCTACAACTTAAAATTATTATAAAATATATTTATGAAGATTATTTAAATAAATATTATTTAATAAAGGTTTTATAAGTAATAAAACTTTGATAATTCAAATTTTAATAATGGTAAATGTTAAAAATATAAATAGAATACCAAAAATCTTAGAAAATAAGAATTATAATTTAAAACTATAACCATGCATTATTATTCCACTTAATTAAATATTTTTTATTTATTAAGTCTTTATAAAGTAATAAGTATTATAAAAAAACCATATCTTATTATTTATAAATCACAAAAATAAATTTAATATACCAAAATGATCACAAAAATAATATCTACATGTTAAAAATATAATATTCCACTTTTGAGTTAAATAAAAAAATTCAAATACTTTAATAACTCAAATTTAAACTTATTTACTTAATTGATAATTCATATAAGGGTAAATAAAAATTGCTAATATGTCTAAAATTAACCAATTGAGTCTAATAAATAGTATTAGTCTTCAACATTAATAATATGAAGTCAAAATAGTTTTAACACATTTTAATTACAATTTTATTAAATTCTCCTCAACCATAGGTGTGTAATATTTTCTAAAAAGAATCCTTATTAAATATAAAATCATAAAGAATAATTTGTAGTCAAATAAAAACTTATTTCCTTTACTTTAACCACAAGTTTATCAACATACTAAAACACTATAGTGAACTCATAAAGCAATTAAGTAACATTACTCCATGATTTACAAGCTATAACCACTCCTCCATAAAAGAGGTAAGTGATACTATTCCATTATAAAATCAAGAAAACCACCACATCAAACAAAAATTTAACCATTCTTAAGTAACCTTAAGGCAACATTACAAAGTACACAAAGTACAAATGTTATAAGCATTATACTTTCAAACTATTTTTGTTTTAAAGTTAACTTTAGTCTACAAGAATCTAAATATAACACTATAAACATTGTTATATGTTTTATAGTTAACTTTGGTCTGAAATAGTTAAGTTATAAGGCATGTGAAGCCCAAACTATTCAAGCAAACACAAATAACATCGACCACCACTAACTAACCACAAAGATTGTTTAAACCTTAGAAAAGGAATATTTTCTTCAAAAGTTATTAGTTTTGCCACTTTAGACAGTATATGAAAAATAATCAACATCACATTACTTCATACTTCACTTGTATACTTAGGATCGATAACACTTAAGCTCTTTATAAGTGACTTTACTTGTAAAGTAAAATTTGAAGATAAACAATTAAAGTGTAAACAATCTTGAATAGCATTTCACAGGTGTATATTGCATTGCTGCATAAATATGTGTTGTTCACACACACACACAAACCCTAATAAGAAGCACAAGTGTGAAACTTATCTAAAAGGACAACACATTCTAAAGTAACCATTTCCAGAATCCAAACCCTAGAACAACGTTATCCCCAGGATTCGCGTTCATAAAAGTGCATCACATTACTTATGCATAGAGCATATTGCTTCTTTAAACATTAGTCCTTACCGGACCAATGATGTTGATTTCAGATATTGGATCTTATATTATCTTGAAGACCGTGTGTGCATAATCTTGCAATCACAAAAAGTAAGTTCACATTTGCTCATGTCCTTTGGTTATTTTCTGTAAAGTATTTTACCAATCCAATGTGGACATCACCTGCATTTGAAAAAGGTCCGAAAACACTATTTTCCTAATAATGTGATTATAGGTTATTACCATGAGGTAATAACTTACTATAAAAGTTTCGGGTGTAAAGGAACATAATATCTAGGACTTAACAACTAATGTCGCCAGTGATTATTGCGCCGTATATTACGCGTTAACCATGAGATTTGTAATGGGACGGAGAAGTCAGTTGTATCCTTTTCCTCTTGTATGGAGGCAAGACGACCTTAACGTGACGTTGTGATTCCTTGCGCGAATCCAACATATGGGTGGGCACCCTTACGCCCCACACTTTTGGTGTCTAGATTATCTATGAATGGTGTTTAGGGATATAGTCCATGTAAATGGTACTATTCCAGGCATCACTAGGTCATAGAGTCTTCAGGAACTCATCAGGGTTTTAGCCTGCCCGAAAGGGGTATTAACGAAGATGAACCAGCCTGAAGGATCGTGCAGACATATGAGGTCGCGGAGAGGGCAGTGATTGGCTTGGACCAACTACTGGGCCCCACAACATGGAATTGTGGACGGGTAAGCTTCCCGGTTGTGCAACAAGGAGTTGATCTCTGATGGGAAAAGTAACGCACCTCTACAGAGTGTAAGAACTGTAACCTGTTACTCCCTGTTCCGGGAAGGAGCTGCGAACGCGATGGGAAAGGAACTCCATGAAAGTTCTGGTAAGCTCGTGAAGGCTGACGGACATAGCTTTTCAGAATAAAATCAACCTTTGAAGAAATGTTTATGAAAACTTGCATTGCCTATGACCTATGGTCTGTGGCTGTAGTTATAGTGCCTCAAACACTCATTTTATAGTGAACTTGCTAAGTACGCTCATACTCAACGTATCTTCTTAACCCTTGCTAGATTCTGAAGCTGGGATAGACAACATCCACATCAAGTTATGCTCCAGGAATCATCATCCAAAGCTAAAGATCTTCAATGCAGACAAGGAAGAGGAAGTCTACATATACATCAACTCAAGTGAAGACGAAGTTACTGATTAGATAGGAATATAATCTCTATCCAAAGAACCTAATTCTGTAGTGTATTGCAATAGCAGCAATGCCAACCCCTTAGTTAAAATACTAGTCTTAATAGTATAATAGTTCTTGCGTTGTTAATCTTTGATCCTTCTTTGTAAGAAGTTCTTTATCTCTCTTTAACCTAGAGTGTTCTCTGGATCTTGTGTAAAGCGTGAGTTGTAACATTTAGCCATGTATTGGACCCGCTGTGTTTCTGTTGTGCCATTCTGAGGGATGTAATACTAGTGAATGGTGTTTCATTGGTGTTATGTCAACGACTATAGTATACTAGATCATGCAGTGGTATGCTGGGTCACCGCAAGGCGCTTCAACTTGTGTCGGAGCAAGGTGCCCTTTTCCAAACCATTAATGTAGGCGGCCATAGTGGTCTGATTGTGCACTCCTGCGCAGGAATTTTAGATATCTAGCCAGCGGGAGAGGTAGGCTCGAGATGTCTTGTCCCTCTTCTAGATGCACTGCTGTAGATCGCCGATAGTGCAGGGACGTTTGTACGTACCCTCAAAATTCTTGGTGAACTCTTCTTGCATGTCCAACCAATTAGATATGGACTTCTCCGGCAAGTCGTCGATCCATTGGTGGGATGTGCCCGTCAACATTAGCGGGAGGTAGTTGACGGCAACGTTGGGGTTTCCCCCAGCGATCTCGACTGTGTTACCGTAATCCTGCAACCATGTAGCTAGCTTGGTGGTGCTGTCATAGGGTTTGATCATCTTGTCAATCCTGAAACTCTTGGGGTAAGTTACGGTTCGTATCACATGTCCAAAGCAACGTGGTCCTAGGTATTGTACTTCTCGAGCCTCCTGAATCTTGTCCAAACGTGAAAGTGCGCCGTATAGCTCCGGGTTTGCTTTCTTCTTGCCATCAAGGGAAGGGCTGCGTGAACGACGCAGCCCTTCTCCGCCATGGTGGCTGCTAGGAGTCGATGGAGGTGGAGGTGGCCGTGGGTTAGCCTTCTTCCTTTTCCCCTCCTGCGACTCCTGATGCCTATCGTGAAGCTTGTCGGACGCGAAGGGTCATGGTGTGACCTGCTCTTGTGTCCTTGATTGCCACCATGCTCCCCACTGCAAAGAGGCTGCTCCGTGTTGTCGCGAATGACGATGCCGCCCTGGGGTGTCTAGATGGAGGAATGCTCATACGATGGTGAGTTTTTGGGTCTTCGTGATGTAGGGGGACAGAGGCGATGGAGATGGGTGACAAGAGTGAGCCTTGCCTCCGTGGTTGGAGGATATGGGGATAGCATCCTGCCTATTGCGTGTGTTCCTCCGTCTTCATTCTGATGAACCCATCTTGGACCCGACATCGTGAGGAGATCTTGGCCTTTGCTGTTTGGGATTACTAGACTGGCAATATGCTGGATCAGACTCAAGCCTCTGAGAGGTGGCCTTTTCCTGCTGTTTGATAGCCTTGGTGACAAGGTCGTAGACTTGCTCCACAGCCACGGGTAATCTATCCTGCTCTAGTAGAGTCTTGGCGATGGCAAAATTGAGGATGGGTGTGGGCATGACTTGCCTTCCTTCACTGTCAATGTATGGCTTAGAATGTGTCGACTGCGAAGGAGCTCACCCCAAGTTGCGTCGTACACCAGGGTCGTTGACAACGTGAGCCGGAGCTTTCTTAGCCTTTTGCTTCTTGAGTAGAGTCTTGTACTCGGCCTCCAATGCTCTAGCCATCTCAATCAATTTTTGTGCCTTGACCAGATCTCAATCTAACTTTGAGCCTTGCTCTGCGATAGCCTGTGCTTCCTCCAGTAGCTGTTGGTGCTTCTCTTCAAGCTGGACTACATTCCGTATGTGGGAAACATTCATAGGCTTGAAGAGAAAATTTACGTACATCACTCTATTAGCTGGAGTGATTTGGGTGGCCGCAGACGTAGATGCTGGTGGCGGAGGATTTGCGGTGTTGGTGTTACTCGGACCGGTAGGAAGTTCCTATGGCTGTTTCCCTAGGTTAGCCAGAGGGGGCATGGCCTTCGCATGATCATTGTCAGCGTCATCGGCTGGTCCCTTCCAGTTGTCCCGCGGCTTAGGCGGGGCTTGTCCGATTTGGTCTTCTTCCATCACACTCCCAATGGCGACAAACACCTGTCAGGATGTGATGGCCTTGTCAGCCTGCTCCTCGCGATTGATCTCCTCCTCCATCTCTTTCATGGCTGAGTCGAGTTCCTCTGGGTTAATATCCATCTCCTCTGAGTCCACGCCGATGTCAGTGTAGAGCGCATCTAGAACGGAGTCGGAGGATGCGGTTGATTCCTCGACGACAGAGGACGATGCTGAGGCAACGAGGTTGTTGGCTGGAGGTGGCGGCGGTGGTGGTGGTAGGCCGGGTATAGCGATGGGAGGTGCCACGACGGCCCCATCAGCAGTGACGAAACTATTGATGGTGCCTATCATTCCCTCGAAAGTGAGGAGACCCGCGGCCTGCTGCCGCCTTAACGTATGCCAGAGAAGTGTGCCATGATCCAGCCCTTCGACGAAGTGACAAATAGCATTATCAGGGTAATTCTATAGATCAGCTCGTATCCGGAGCCATCTGGTGAGGTAATCGCCGGGGATTTCACCCTCTCTCTGGACGCAACACGCCAAATAGAAGATAGTCACTAGGCCGAAGAAGTGTGATCGCTGCTTTCCAGACGCACGGGCGAATCCGGCGGATTTGTAGTGATCTTCCACCATTATCTCCTACACTGGGGTGGTTTAGGTGGGCCTTGAAGTTTTCCAATCTAAGCTGGCAAACTCAAAAGAGAGATCCGACTTCGATCCTTTCGCGAACATATCCTGCTCGTAGGCGGTCCGTGCGGGCCTTCACGATCCTCCGACTTCTAGGGAACTAGTGACCGAGTCGGTTTCACCGATGAAGAGGTGGATGTCCCCGATTGGGACGACCGAGCAGCATGTGAGGTTCATCTTCACCGGGATCTAGAACTCATTGGGAGGGACGATCGGAACATTGTTGAATAAGAGAACACGACCAATGGCTACATTTTTGCCGATTCCCGTGAAGATCTTGGACCTCGCCCGTTGTAGAGCTTGAAGCGCCTCTTGCCACAAGGTGGGCGCCAATTGTCATGGTATTGCCGATGAGTATGCCATGGAGGTGTCCTCACAGAGCATGTTTAGAGACGTGGGGAAAGGCAGCAAGTTGGCGGGTACGAGGTAACACAGCTTACCCAGGTTCAGATCCCACAATGGTGGCTGAATCCTACTCCTGCTATAAATCACTATAATGGAGATACGCCGAGTTATAGGGATCGGTTCGCTATGCGCGATATGAGTTGATTCATGCCATAAAGGCTCCTCTAGGTCCGTGTAGCATCCCAATTGTCTAACAATTGCAATGCTACTAGCCTAGTCTATATAATGGCTACTTCATATATATAATTGTGCATCATCATTATATCATGCTCATGTCATCATGCCACCTTGCATTTGAGCATCATATAAAACCTTTTGGTTTGGTTCTTCTCTCCTATGCATTGTTAATTGTATTTGCCTCTTGATATTGTATTTGGTTCTTGTTATATTGTTTAAATGCCCAAGTTGAGTTGGGGGCATATCTTTTACTAACTCCACCACCTTTCTTGTCACCACCCCAACATTCCACCATTCCACCACATGTGAGCATTGCATTTTAGTTTATCTCTAGCTCATGTTGTTGGAATGGACTCTTTTCCATTCTACCTGCTTCCATATGGAATGATATGGGAAGGTTGTTCATGTTGGAATATTTTGAGGATAATATGCAAATAGTGGAATTTACACACTAGCATGTCCAAAATATATTCAAATATGGTCATCTCCATCTACTCCACATGGGGCATCCTTTTAATTCTTTTAGCTTGGTTTATTCCATATTTTTGGAATGCATATGTCTAAATGCCATGGATATTTATTTTGTTTTCACAAGATAAAACCTAGCATTAATGTTTATGCATGGGCCATGCAAATCTCACCATCTTTCCCTCCTTTGGGTTTTTCATGTATTTTTGCAAGTGGAACATGGATCTTTGAGAGTTTTATCATGTTGGCCCTAGTCTTTTGCTTTTGACCTCACCTTCCTCACCTTCCTCTCTTTTCCACCTCCTTCCAAGCATAATCTTTGGTGATCATAGCTAAGCCCTACCCTAAACCCCCTCTCTCTATTTCTATCTCTAAACCCTACCACCACCATGATCTACCCCATCACCCTCTCTCTCTAAACCCTTCTCTCTATCCAAAACCCTAACCCTAATCACCTACCCTCTATCACCATCCACCCTACCTAGCTAAAACCGAGACCACCTCTCTCTAACCCTAAGCCAAACCTAACCCGAGCCCCATCTAACCCTAAACCGAGGCCACCCTCTAACCTCAACCGAGCTAGCTCTCCCTCTCCTCTCTTCCTCACGCCGGCCCCACCCCACAGCCTCACTACCCTCCCTGGCCTCACCTTGCCCCACCTGCCAGCTGCCTACCTGCCCCTGCCCTGCCTCCCAGCTCGATCACGTGAGGAGAGGCAGAAAAGGTGGCCGAAGCCACCTTTATCTTCACCACCTCCCCCACGGCATCTTCCTCCCCTCCCTCCTTTCTCTTTACCCACACAGCTCTCCTCTGCCTCCCCCAGATCTACCCAGGGCGCCTGCCGCTCCTCCCTTTCTTCTCCACCGCCACCAGCTACCCTCTCTCGCCGGCCACCGCCAGTACCTCGTCGCCTCGTCGATCCGGCCGTCAAGCGCGACGTGGAGGTGGTCGAGGAGAACAAGGGCGCTCCCCTGCATCGGCCTGTACACGCCGTCTTGGAGGAGGAGGACCAGAAGTTCCAGGCCGACGCCGCCCCGACGCGAAACCCTAGCTCCACCGGCTTCTACCTCGCCGTCGATCGGCTGCTTCCCAGCTCGAACCACCTCCACCGACGCACCCGCGGTGAGCCTCTCTCCCTCCCAGACAACCTCCCTCCGTTCACCGTCTCCTGTACGCGCCACGCCACCGGACGAGCGCCTTCGGTGCACCGCGCTCGCCGTCGTCGAGGACCTTCCTCTCGCCGTACACGCCTTATCTGGCCACGCCTGCGGTTCCCAACCACCAACGACCATCCATCGCAGCGGTTCCGCCCCTCTGCGCGAGAAACAGGTCACGCGTTCGAACCCCGCCTCGCCGCGCCGTCTCTGTCTTTTCCGTCAGATGCAGAGAAGAAAAACAGTAGCCGCCGCGCGATTTGCACATACCCCCCCCCCAAACCTTTTTCCTCCTCCCGCAGTCCGTAGAGCCCCACCGTCAGCCTCTCTGGCCATTTTGCAGAAACACCCCCGCAGTTGTGCGCACTTAACCCGCGCTCCCGGTCTCCCCCACGTGGCACGTCCCCGCTGGCGCGCCCGCGTGTGTGGCCCTGAGGCTGCCGTGGCCCACCCGTCAGTCGCAGTGGCTGGGAAGCGCCGCGGTGAGGAAAGCTTTTACCGCACCAGATCGTCCAGTCAGCACCTGGCCCCACTTGTCTGTGACTGTGGCTAGGTCTGGTCTGAGTACAAAAAGGCTTTTCTGTTTTCTGTTTTAATTTAAACTTTTCAAATCTTTTTAAATTCAAAATTCAAATCTGTATTTAAATAACTTTTAAATTATAATTCCAAATAACACAAATAATATATGTTTTGAAATCAGAAAAATATGAGGAATTCAAATATGCCCTTCAAAATATATTTTGAACATCTAAAATTGCAAGTTGATTAAAATTACAATAAAATGCCCTTTTTCTTAATTAATTAATAACTTTTGATTTATAACTCCAAATTTGACAAATAATATGTCTAAAATGATTAACTCGACGAGACCTTTCTGTTTATGCATTCCATGTTCTGAATTGCAACATGCATCACATAAATATAAAGTATACAGCAACTTATGTGAGTATAAAATGTGACCAAAACTCAATAAAATGCTTATTTCTTGCATACCACACCTCACCCATGCCATGCTACATTATTGCCATGAAAATTGTGCATCATTCATCATGGCATGATTGTTTGCTTGTCGCATTTAATTCATATGCTTGTGCACTTTATTTATGTTGGCCCTTGTTTGTTTGGTTCTTCTTCGAATAGACGCTGAGCAGGGGATATATCAAGAAACCCAGGAGCACTACCCAGATCCTTCTCTCGCTTCAACTGAGATGCCAGGCAAGAACTACCACATGCTTGCATACATATAGTACCTATTGCCTCTTTCTTATTCTTGCATCATTGAGTCGTGATTGCATTAAACTGAATCCCAAGTATTGCATAGCCTTTACTTTTAAACCCCACCAAAGCTTGTTCCTCCATCCCATGAGCCATTACTACATGAGTTGCTTGAGCCATGCGAGTCATAGAACAGCATGTGTAGGGTATGTGAGTGTCTGATGGATAACGAGGTACCTAAACAACTTAACCTGAGTAGTATGGGATAACTAATGAAAGTGGCACCGGTGAGCAATATCTGCTATTCGGTTTTTCATGCTCACTTGTGTCCCGTAGGACCCCGAGTACTTGATTCCTGTTCCTTGAATATTCGCGCTATCCACATCCGGGAGGCTTATGGGACCCCCCTGAGCCAGAGCTTGATTCATTCTTATTTCTTGGGGCCACAAACTAGTTTGAGGTTTTATTTACTATACTGTACTTATGCCATGCCTTACTGCTTTATTTAAATTGTGCGATGTACTGCACCTGTACTGTTTAGGATCGGGAAACGATTTCGCGGTATCGACAAGCCCAGTCACACTTTCGGGTTCCTAGTCGTTTACAGCCGTCCACCCAAACCTTGAGTCCGTTTCGGAGTCAGCTAACTTCGTTGCGGGTAGCTTAATGGGGTGGCCCCCTGAAATATTTCTGAATCCTGTGATTGCTCTGTCATGAAAGCCTCGTTGGGTTTTGATTTGGTTTTTCCGAGGTTGATCGAGTGTGTGTTGCTATTGTGCACCCCTGCAGGGTAAAACTTTCTGAAAGCCGTGTCCGCGGTTATGGACGACTTGGAGCACAGTTTCTCGATCATAGACAAGTATAACTAAAGTACCGTTTTTAATTTGACTAAGTAACTGACTAGTAAATAGTGCAACACTCATGGAATGGATAATAAAACTGCCAACGGATGGGGGTTGTTCGTCCGCTTCCTCGTTGGTAAGCGAGGAGGAGGATGGATCTGTTAATATTACCGTTATAACTGTTGTCATTAATTCACGGACATCCGTCTATCTTTGGTTAGGCGGATGGTTAGCGAGTATCTATAGAATTGCTAGGTATTATCTTTTGCTGCAATTGCGTCACCCCAGGTTGTGTCCCCTTTAGAGGCATAAAGACTTGCTGAGTATCCCTAGGGTCTCACACGATAAATTATTTGATTCAGATGAACAGGTACACTCACGAGATGGATACTGGGTGGAGGAGACGGACGATGTGGGCAACGATCATTCGGTGTAGAGATTCCGGGAACGGGGATCCGTGAGATCTGTGGGCGGGATGTGTTTATTTATGGGGCATCTTATGCCGATTTGCTTCTTATCCGTACTCGGATCTTGTTTGCCGCTTCCGCCTAATACCCTGATGTTTGATGTATGAGGAGATATCCTAAACTATTATATCTATCTAGGATATTTGTATCTTGCCGTATGGCGTTGCAATATTTCTATTTCTTTTAGATGGAATGGCTCTGATGTACTGTTGTATGGTGGCTTGCATACATACTCATTTGTGTATGTAGTTGATCCCTTCGCCTGCCGATTATGCCGCCCGTTCTTGTCCCGATGTTTGGAAATGGTTGGGATGGCCAAAAGGTCTACCTGTGAGTGGCATTTGGGCCCCACCGTACTATTTCAACCATTTCCGCTCATCCAGGCTTGTAACTAGGAGCGTAATTCACCGAGGTAGTTACAATTGGTATCAGAGCCATCCCGACCTTCAGGGTCTCAGCCAAATGGTCGTTGTCAGTCTAGCAAATATTTTTGGTAGCTATGTATACTAAGGAAAAACAAAACGCGAGAGTAGGACTACTTCCATTTTTCTTCTTACCCAACCACCACCCTTTTCTGGTAAGGAAGTGTAACGTTTTCAATCCTCTTCTTAAAAGTTCAAACTAGGATTCACGTGTTCTGGGTTTTCGTAGTACCATAGAATGTGTGTGTGTGTAATTCCTTGTCTATCTGTTGCATCCAACATGTTATCTTTATCTGCCTTTGGTTATCAACTGTTGGTACATTCCATATTGACAGGCTTTTGAAAACCGGCGCGAGCTATTTGACTCCTTGTTAACCGGTGCCATCTTCTTAAGGGTGTCCTTCCTTCTAGCAACTCCACATTCTGTGAAACCATCAGTTGCTAATCGCTACCTGATGAGTGTTTTTGCGCATCCATTGGTATTTTAATGCCGAAAAATGCGGAAAAAAAAATTCCTTGATACATCTGTGCTTCCACACTCCTTTTCAGTCGTGTGTGAAACATTATCTATCTCCCTTTTATCAGCATGTCCATGCTAACTCATTCTTTTGTCACCGGCGCTTAATCCTAGAGTTTCTTTTCATCTCCAATTCTCTTGGGCTAATTACATAACATGTGTCGATCCGATACTGGTGATTGTAATTTGGTTCTCGGCATAGCTATATTCCACTCATGATAAGTGTCATATCGGTCTGGATGATGGAGTGGAATATGGAAAATGCTATCAACACTATCCTCCAAATGGTGACGGTTATCTCCTGTGATTTTGAGTACACCGCGATCATATCTATGCATATCCAAGCATCTTTGGCAATCCAGAGTTTCTCCAAGCACTACGGTGGTCTATCATCTGTCCATCATGCTACACATCCTTTTGAACCCCATATCTGCACAATTCTCCTAGATACGAGGGAATTGCATCTGTTCGTCTCTGATAGCTTTGCTTAAGGTATGAGCTATCATCGGTTCTTATCCAAGATCTCTTTATCTTTGTAACCGGTGCTCCGATCGACAATGTGAACCAGGTGACATCTCTATTTCTTCCGAAGGACCAGATAATCTATTCTTCCAGTGCATCTTCTTCAACACAAACCCGTGCTCTTAATATTGATCTTTCAAAGAGCGTTGAGCTCAGAAAGTGTTTTGAGCATTTGTTCGTTCTTCCGCCTCTTGAACTTGGTATTCTGGGAATATCTTGTTAATCCATGGTGGTATATGTTGATAATATGCTTGCCTATTCGATATCTATGGAAGGACATGGAAGATCATCTGTGTCTCTTTCTCTCGAGCTTCGTGAGCACTGCCTGTGTGCAAAGTCTCAAAGTGAGAATCCTGACTTTTTGAAGTCACATATCTCGACCACGTCCTTTTGCTAAATACATTACTTCAACTCTGGAATCAGCAAGTCCATTGTTAATTCCATCCTCCATCTTCAACCAATCCGGAGTTGTTCCTTCTTGGCAAGTTATCATCGTCGTTCCGCTGAAGATTTCCTCAAGGCTGCTAAATCTCTCTCAATCATTTCAAGAAGAACACGGAGTTCTTTCACCTCAATCTCATTAAGTAATCTCTTGAAACCCTCTCGCTCTATCGTCTATGCTCAATCCACCAGAGGCCATGAAGACCTTCCAGATCTTGTATTCCTTCTGTTCAAGTGGTGCTATCTTGTTCTATATCTGTGAAATTTTGCAGTTGTCTCCGTGATCTTCCTTTATATCTTTCCGGTGGCTTGGTACTTCCGACATGATGACAACATCATCATCTTTATCTATCGATGAATCCGGCGAACCGTTTGCATCTATCCTTGTTTTCTAACGGAGCTCCATGAGTTATCCTTGTCAAGATCTTCAGTCTGTTTGGTAGTAGGGTTGCATGGTTTTCTTATTCATGTGCGGAGTAATGCTTTGAGTGCGGGATGGAGTAGCTACCATACCACTACTCTTATCATTCGCTCTTGTACATTGAATTGGTGAATTAATGTGATTTCACTCATTCCACGGAAGTTAGAAGTGGCCTTTATCCCTTGATACTTTTACTTCCGTCCTTGTTTTTCCGGAGTGCTCTTTCGAAGAAAGTAATCGATAATCTCTTGTTGGTGATCTCACCCTTTCTACACGGAGAAAAATCCACAATTATCTGGTGGAAACAAACGCAAACCTTTTTCTATCCTCGTCTTTCTATCGATGCTCGATATCCCCAAACAAGATTAAAGGAAACTATCTCTCTCTTTGTTTCATCAATTCTTTTTCTGTGGTAAAGCCAATTATGGTCGATGCCATCAGCCGCAAATCTATTGCGTTAGCCTCAAGGCTAAAGAAAGCAATAAGTATCTCTACAATAAACTCCAGATCCTCCATATTCTTTGCTTCTCAGGATTCCACCATGATCTGGCTTCACATCCATCTCTGGAAGTTATATCTGCGCACCTAAATTGCGTGATCCTTGGTTCTTACCGGCGCAACAAGAATCTAATACGACGATGTCTAACTAAATCTTTCTGTTGTTATCAAGGGACTCTATTGTTTGAAGGCAATATTGTTTCCGAACTTCTTTTCTCAAATCCGAGAGAAGATACGATGTTATTGTAATAGTGGTTCAAACCTCTCCAATCTAGCTATTTTTCTTCCGGCGAGATAAAGATTCATCCTCCCTCGTATCAGTAAATCTTTAATCTTAACGGTGTGTCTTTCTGTATCCATGATACATCATCTTTTCCTTTCTTTCACAAGTGGTTCTATTCTTTTATCATGATTCTTGGGAAAACCGGAGCTATGTCCATCCTATCCTTCTTGTCTCACGACAATCCTTCAACTCTTCTAACCCGTTGTTTCTCAAGCAAAACGCAAGACTCGCAACAAGTCTAGCAAGTTTTGCGAGGTGTAGTGGTTGCACCATTCCGTTGTTCATCAACTTGGGAACGTGAGGGTCACCTTCGTTCGAACACCCGCCTCTCCTTGTGTTGTTTTCTTTTTCTTAGGAATCTCGGGGCGAGATTCTTATTTAGAGGGGGAGAGTTGTAGCATCCCAATTGTCTAACAATTGCAATGCTACTAGCCTAGTCTATATAATGGCTACTTCATATATATAATTGTGCATCATCATTATATCATGCTCATGTCATCATGCCACCTTGCATTTGAGCATCATATAAAACCTTTTGTTTTGGTTCTTCTCTCCTATGCATTGTTAATTGTATTTGCCTCTTGATATTGTATTTGGTTCTTGTTATATTGTTTAAATGCCCAAGTTGAGTTGGGGGCATATCTTTTACTAACTCCACCACCTTTCTTGTCACCACCCCAACATTCCACCATTCCACCACATGTGAGCATTGCATTTTAGTTTATCTCTAGCTCATGTTGTTGGAATGGACTCTTTTCCATTCTACCTGCTTCCATATGGAATGATATGGGAAGGTTGTTCATGTTGGAATATTTTGAGGATAATATGCAAATAGTGGAATTTACACACTAGCATGTCCAAAATATATTCAAATATGGTCATCTCCATCTACTCCACATGGGGCATCCTTTTAATTCTTTTAGCTTGGTTTATTCCATATTTTTGGAATGCATATGTCTAAATGCCATGGATATTTATTTTGTTTTCACAAGATAAAACCTAGCATTAATGTTTATGCATGGGCCATGGAAATCTCACCATCTTTCCCTCCTTTGGGTTTTTCATGTATTTTTGCAAGTGGAACATGGATCTTTGAGAGTTTTATCATGTTGGCCCTAGTCTTTTGCTTTTGACCTCACCTTCCTCACCTTCCTCTCTTTTCCACCTCCTTCCAAGCATAATATTTGGTGATCATAGCTAAGCCCTACCCTAAACCCCCTCTCTCTATTTCTATCTCTAAACCCTACCACCACCATGATCTACCCCATCACCCTCTCTCTCTAAACCCTTCTCTCTATCCAAAACCCTAACCCTAATCACCTACCCTCTATCACCATCCACCCTACCTAGCTAAAACCGAGACCACCTCTCTCTAACCCTAAGCCAAACCTAACCCGAGCCCCATCTAACCCTAAACCGAGGCCACCCTCTAACCTCAACCGAGCTAGCTCTCCCTCTCCTCTCTTCCTCATGCCGGCCCCACCCCGCAGCCTCACTACCCTCCTTGGCCTCACCTTGCCCCACCTGCCAGCTGCCTACCTGCCCCTGCCCTGCCTCCCAGCTCGATCACGTGAGGAGAGGCAGAAAAGGTGGCCGAAGCCACCTTTATCTTCACCACCTCCCCCACGGCATCTTCCTCCCCTCCCTCCTTTCTCTTTACCCACACGGCTCTCCTCTGCCTCCCCCAGATCTACCCAGGGCGCCTGCCGCTCCTCCCTTTCTTCTCCACCGCCACCAGCTACCCTCTCTCGCCGGCCACCGCTAGTACCTTGTCGCCTCGTCGATCCGGCCGTCAAGCGCGACGTGGAGGTGATCGAGGAGAACAAGGGCGCTCCCCTGCATCGGCTTGTACACGCCGTCGAGGAGGAGGAGGACCAGAAGCCCCAGGCCGACGCTGCCCCGACGCGAAACCCTAGCTCCACCGGCTTCTACCTCGCCATCGATCGGCTGCTCCCCAGCCCGAACCACCTCCACCGACGCACCCGCGGTGAGCCTCTCTCCCTCCCAGACAACCTCCCTCCGTTCACCGTCTCCTGTACGCGCCACGCCACCGGACGAGCGCCTTTGGTGCACCGCGCTCGCCGTCGTCGAGGACCTTCCTCTCGCCGTACACGCCTTATCTGGCCACGCCTGCGGTTCCCAACCACCAACCACCATCCACCGCAGAGGTTCCGCCCCTCTGCGCGAGCAACAGGTCGCACGTTCGAACCCCGCCTCGCCGCGCCGTCTCTGTCTTTTCCGTCAGATGCAGAGAAGAAAAATAGTAGCCGCCGCGCGATTTGCACATACCCCCCCCCCAAACCTTTTTCCTCCTCCCGCAGTCCGCAGAGCCCCACCGTCAGCCTCTCTGGCCGTTTTGCAGAAACACCCCCGCAGTTGTGCGCACTTAACCCGCGCTCCCGGGCTCCCCTGTGGCATCCCGCAAAACCACTACTAGAAAATCGCGTTGTTTTTGTGCATTGCATCATCATTACATCATCATGCATATTAATTTTTCCTGAAACTATGTTGCGAAAGACTATGGTTTTCCGAAACTAGCCCTCCTTCTATTTCAAATTAAACCCCCGCCTGCTTCCGGGTATTTTGTTTGTCTAAAAACTAGTTACAAAAATGTATTGCAAATTAAATAAAATGTTAAATTATTTTTAGTGGGGGCAGTCGAACGGGCCGAACCGACCCGAACGACCACCCCCAGAACCTAAAATCGGTCCACCTAAAATCCTACAGCTACCCACCTATCTACCCACACACCCCCTCCACCTCACCCCCACCAATAACCTGCTGCCACCTCACCCTCTCCCTATCCCCCAACCAATCAAACTCTGCCACCTAGCCATCCCCACTCCCTCTCTCTCTAAACCCACCCCCACAGCACACACGCACTCCCCAACCCACCCCACGCAGTGCCCCGACCCCACACAGCATGCGCACGCGCCCAGCCGGCCACCAACCTCCACTCACCCCCCCCGCTGGCCCCACCCGGCCCCGCATCGCTCTCTCTCTCTCAGCCCCGCAGACCCCGCGTCCTCTCCCTCCTATCCGCCCGACGCCCCGCGCCCAACCTCCCGACTCCACCCCGCCGTCGGCCTCCCCTCGCCGTCCTCCCTCTCCCGCTCGCCGCGCGCAGCGCCCCTCTTCGCCGGCCCGTCTCCGCTCCTCCGGCAACCTCCGCCGCCCTCGCCACCCTTCACCCGCCACCGTCCGCCGCCCCTGGGCCGCCTCCGCAAGCCCCGTCCTCCGCGCGGCCCCCTCCTCTCCCAGCTCCGGCGAGCGTCGCCTCCTCCTCCCGCGGTGCTCCCCGCCGCCTCCGACGAGCCCCGTCCCGCGCCGGCGCGCCCCCGTTGGCCCAGTTCACCGCCTTCCCTCCCCCGAGCCGCGACCCCGCCGCCTTGGCCGCTCCCCCTCCGCCTCGCCGCGCGGCCCCTAGCTCGCCCCTCCCCCCCCGCCTGCTCCGGCAGCCGCGGCCGCGGCCTCTAGCGCCTCCTGTCCCGCGCCTCGTCGCCGGCCGCCGTCGCTCGGCCCGCCACCACGGCCTCCTCCGGCGCCTCGACCTCTGCCGCTGAACCTCCTCTTCCGGCGCCGTACCTCTGCCCCGGGCCCAGGACCGCATCGGCCTCGACCCCTGCCTCGCGCGTTCCGCTCCTCCCGGCGAGCCCCCGCGAGCCGGCCCTGCCACCGTCGCTCTGCCCTCTGCTTCGTTTCGTGCCCCTAGCGGCGTTGGCCCCGCCACAAGTTCTGCCTGCATACGTGTTTTTGCGGTCGGATGAGGTGAGGTGGATGAGTTGTTCCACATTGCGGTGATACGATGCCTCGTCAAGATCTTCCGAAGACATGTATGTAATCCAGGAACGCCAATGACCATCGGCGCCAAGCCCAAGTTCGACACCGGCAAACCAGGAAATCGCTAGAAGAATCATCGATCAGATCTTCTACAAGGACGCCAAGCCCGTCAAGATCCCGAACGCCGAGGTCGTCTACACGGAACGCCTAGATCTTCTCGGGACATCGAGTTCGCCATCACGGATGACAAGCACGCCTTCAAGGAACCGCAGACACGGAAACCGCAAGACCTTCTGCCCGGATACTGCAAGTAACCCCCTCGAGGACACCGAGACTCCGGTGCGACAAGCACTTCACCCCGGACGCCAAGTCCGACCCGACCTGCGGACCCGGCAAGATCTTCGCGACAATAAGAACGACACCGACCCGGAAGATCCGATGCGCCCCGACACCGAACCAAGTCCTGCTCCCCGGATGCGACAAGACCTACCTCCGTTATCCGAGAACGTTTCCGTCGAACCCTGGACCCCGAGACCTACCCCGAACCCTCCGAACCCCCCAAGCTCGTCGAGGCCCCCTAATGTGTGAACCCCTTCCCGAAACCCTATTTTATAATATAATACAAATTGTTGCATATTAAATTGTCATTCCCGCATGCACATCATTGGTTTGGGGCCTTATGCCGATTCACCTAATTAAATATGGGGCCCATATGCGGGAAAATCTAGCCTTATATTGGCCTCATTTAAATTTGTGTAGCGAACCGGTGCTATCTTCTGCCATGCTAAAACAACATTTAATTTGCGGGGTAGATAAATAACTTGAACCATCCAATTAATTGTCGGGACCCCCGGTTCCGCTTAATATGACCTAATTGCATCGCATCTTTGCCATGTCATACATCATGCATGCATCATGCCCGATCTTTTGCCGTAGTATTAAATACTGCATCCGGTGTTTGTTCTAGCGTGTTGCTTCTTCGCGGATAAGGCCGTTGAGTTGATGCGAGTGTCGACCCGATCTTCGGTTGAACCCTTCGGCAATGCTTTTCAGGCGAGCATCTCCCCCCTTTCTACCTATCTTACTTTTATAGTATTTATTTCCCTCCTGTTGATCTATTGCTATCTGTGATGCGATGCTCTAGTTTTCGTACCCGTGATATCCTTGCAGCCTTATATCGCCTTGGACACATCCTAATACCTGTGTTTGGTAGATAGTTGGACTTGCGCGTCGTAGTCGCTTGCTCTAGTGCTGTTGCGTGTCGTCAATTGCCACAGTTGTTGGAGTATTGCCGCATGTTCAATGTTGGAGATGATCATGGTTTTACTTATCTTCACTTTAAATCCTGTTTAACAACTAAAATTGAATTAAGCAGAGGCATCGGTGGGCGATAGATAATATTTGGTTTCCGACCGCCCACTTGTGTCCCGTAGGACCCCGAGTTCTTGACACCTGTTCCGAGATCGAGCGCGCTAACCACGGGTGGGGAGATATGGCCCCCCATTGATTATTACCTGATTTCAAAGTATTGTACTGGGGGCCACAAACTATTTTGAGGTTTTATTTACGATCCTGTACTTATGCCATGCTTTACTGCTTTATTACGTTTGTGCGAGGAGCACACTGTACTGTTTAGGATCGGGACACGATTTCGCGGTGTCGACAGTCCCCGTTTGGGGATTTGCTGTCGTTCACAGCCGTCTACCCAAACCCTAAGTCCGTCTCGGAGACCGGCCGACTTCGTTGCGGGTGTCGACTTGGTGGGGTGGCCCCCATGTACTTGCTTTGGGTCTGGGAACGTCGTGACTTAGGCCCCGCCGACATACCGATGGGTGTATGTTAACTGATCTGGCAAAAAGGGTCGAAGTGCCTGTGGATACTTTGGTGCACCCCTGCAGGGTTAAATCTTTTCGAGAAGCCGTGTCCGCGGTTATGGACGACTTGGAGCACAGTGCTTGATCATAGACAACTATAATTAAAGTTTATTGTTATAAATTGACTTGTATCCGATATGACTAGTAATCAGCTTCACTACAACGGAATGGCTAAGTAAAAGTACCAACGACTGCTGGGTTTTGGGGTTAACTCATGCTAATTGTATCTGACTAGTAAGTGTTGCCACTATAACGGAATGGTTAACTAAAAGTGCCCACTGCTTATTTTATCGAAATAATTATCTGTACCTGACTAGTAATTGCTGCAACGATAACTGAATAATTAAAACTGCCAACTGTGTGAGTTCCTCGGTTGACTTCCTCGTTTGGTCTCGAGGGGGAAACGCCAGGATGGGTTTGTTTGATGATAGTATAAGGTTGGTTCCGGATAGGTCCTTCTTACCCCTCTCTGATTGCCGCCAGTTGTATCGAGTCTCTATAGGGTGTTCAGTGCTTGCTGCCGCTGCCGCTTCAGTCCACCATACCTATGTAGGCGAGGACCGCCGAATTCTAGCCTCGCCGTGTACTGGCCTCAGTACTGACGCTCCTCTTTTTCCTTGGCCCTTTGTCGGCACCCCTTTTGTTTAAGCAGGTTTTGAGATCGACGTTGTTAGCAGGGTTACCCTTCCGGCTTGGCCTGGGCAGGGTTATGGACGCCATTGGTTATTCTTCAAGGCTCTTAGCCCCATTTGCATCTGGTCCGTAGTCGGACGCTGTATCGTTTTACAGGTGATTGGGATCTTTGTATATTATATCTGTATTCTTGACTCATTGAGTCGCTGTTATATATCTGTTCTGTGGGTCCCATCGAGGACTGTTGCGTAATGTTATTACTTCGTTTTCCACCCGCACGAAAGTGCCTGGTGGGCACCTTTGAATCGTTTCTATGCGGGTTTGGCGGGTTTTCGCTAAAACTTGCATAGGTCCGATTCTGAGGGTGTTACATCCCCCACGTGGCACGTCCCCGCTGGCGCGCCCGCGTGTGTGGCCCTGAGGCTGCCGTGGCCCACCCGTCAGTCGCAGTGGCTGGGAAGCGCCGCGGTGAGGAAAGTTTTTACCGCACCAGATCGTCCAGTCAGCACCTGGCCCCACTTGTCTGTGACTGTGGCTAGGTCTGGTCTGAGTACAAAAAGGCTTTTCTGTTTTCTGTTTTAATTTAAACTTTTCAAATCTTTTTAAATTCAAAATTCAAATCTGTATTTAAATAACTTTTAAATTATAATTCCAAATAACACAAATAATATATGTTTTGAAATCAGAAAAATATGAGGAATTCAAATATGCCCTTCAAAATATATTTTGAACATCTAAAATTGCAAGTTGATTAAAATTACAATAAAATTCCCTTTTTCTTAATTAATTAATAACTTTTGATTTATAACTCCAGATTTGACAAATAATATGTCTAAAATGATTAACTCGACGAGACCTTTCTGTTTATGCATTCCATGTTCTGAATTGCAGCATGCATCATATAAATATAAAGTATACAGCAACTTATTTGAGTATAAAATGTGACCAAAACTCAATAAAATGCTTATTTCTTGCATACCACACCTCACCCATGCCATGCTACATTACTGCCATGCAAATTGTGCATCATTCATCATGGCATGATTGTTTGCTTGTCGCATTTAATTCATATGCTTGTGCACTTTATTTATGTTGGCCCTTGTTTGTTTGGTTCTTCTTCGAATAGACACTGAGCAGGGGATATATCAAGAAACCCAGGAGCACTACCCAGATCATTCTCTCGCTTCAACTGAGCTGCCAGGCAAGCACTACCACATGCTTGCATACATATAGTACCTATTGCCTCTTTCTTATTCTTGCATCATTGAGTCGCGATTGCATTAAACTGAATCCCAAGTATTGCATAGCCTTTACTTTTAAACCCCACCAAAGCTTGTTCCTCCATCCCATGAGCCATTACTACAGGAGTTGCTTGAGCCATGCGAGTCGTAGAACAGCATGTGTAGGGTATGTGAGTGTCTGATGGATAACGAGGTACCTAAACAACTTAACCTGGGTAGTATGGGATAACTAATGAAAGTGTCACCGGTGAGCAATATCTGCTATTCGGTTTTTCATGCTCACTTGTGTCCCGTAGGACCCCGAGTACTTGATTCCTGTTCCTTGAATATTCGCGCTATCCACATCCGGGAGGCTTATGGGACCCCCCTAAGCCAGAGCTTGATTCATTCTTATTTCTTGGGGCCACCAACTAGTTTGAGGTTTTATTTACTATACTGTACTTATGCCATGCATTACTGCTTTATTTAAATTGTCCAATGTACTGCACCTGTACTGTTTAGGATCGGGACACGATTTCGCGCTATCGACAAGCCCAGTCACACTTTTGGGTTCCCAGTCGTTTACAGCCGTCCACCCAAACCTTGAGTCCGTTTCGGAGTCAGCTAACTTCGTTGCGGGTATCTTAATGGGGTGGCCCCCTGAAATATTTCTGAATCCTGTGATTGCTCTGTCGTGAAAGCCTCGTTGGGTTTTGATTTGGTTTTTCCGAGTTTGATCGAGTGTGTGTTGCTATTTGTGCACCCCTGCAGGGTAAAACTTTCTGAAAGCCGTGTCCGCGGTTATGGACGACTTGGAGCACAGTTTCTCGATCATAGACAAGTATAACTAAAGTACCGTTTTTAATTTGACTAAGTAACTGACTAGTAAATAGTGCAACACTCATGGAATGGATAATAAAACTGCCAACGGATGGGGGTTGTTCGTCCGCTTCCTCGTTGGTAAGCGAGGAGGAGGATGGATCTGTTAATATTACCGTTATAACTGTTGTCATTAATTCACGGACATCCATCTATCTTTGGTTAGGCGGATGGTTAGAGAGTATCTATAGAATTGCTAGGTATTATCTTTTGCTGCAATTGCGTCACCCCAGGTTGTGTCCCCTTTAGAGGCATAAATACTTGCTGAGTACCCCTAGGGTCTCACACGATAAATTATTTGATTCAGATGAACAGGTACACTCACGAGATGGATACTGGGTGGAGGAGACGGACGATGTGGGCAACGATCATTCGGTGTAGAGATTCCGGGAACGGGGATCCGTGAGATCTGTGGGCGGGATGTGTTTATTTATGGGGCATCTTATGCCGATTTGCTTCTTATCCGTACTCGGATCTTGTTTGCCGCTTCCGCCTGATACCCTGATGTTTGATGTATGAGGAGATATCCTAAACTATTATATCTATCTAGGATATTTGGATCTTGCCGTATGGCGTTGCAATATTTCTATTTCTTTTAGATGGAATGGCTCTGATGTACTGTTGTATGGTGGCTTGCATACATACTCATTTGTGTATGTAGTTGATCCCTTCGCCTGCCGATTACGCCGCCCGTTCTTGTCCCGATGTTTGGAAATGGTTGGGACGGCCGAAAGGTCTACCTGTGAGTGGCATTTGGGCCCCACCGTACTATTTCAACCATTTCTGCTCATCCAGGCTTGTAACTAGGAGCGTAATTCACCGAGGTAGTTACAGTCCGGCTTATATAGACGCTAGGTCCTAGGGTTACAGGGAAAAGTCTTAGCCAGACAGGTTACAGAGTCCTATACAGAACACTACTAGTCTTACGTGTCTTATACTTCAAGGCTCCGGGTATGTCAGTGACTCCCTCGTAGCCTTACTTTATCCGCCACGGGCCTCCCTTCTAGATCCATCTAACTGGACCGCCCAATAGGCCATGGGCCTTACTACCAACTGTGGGCCAGTCGGGTTATCCGGATTAGAGACACGCAATGGTGACACCCATTTAGCATATACCCGATGCCCCTGTAACACCCTCAGAATCGGCCCTATGCAAGTTTCAGCGCTTCCCGCCAAACCCGCATAGAAACGATTCAAAGGTGCCCACCAGGCACTTTCGTGCGGGTGGAAAACGAAGTAATAACATTACACAACAGTCCTCGATGGGACCCACAGAACAGATATATATACAACAGCGACTCAATGAGTCAAGAATACAGATATAATATACAAAGATCCAAATCACCTTGAAAATGATAGAGCGTCCGACTACGGACAAGATGCAAATGGGGCTAAGAGCCCTGAAGAATAACCAATGGCGTCCATAACCCTGCCCAGGCCAAGCCGGAAGGGTAACCCTGCTAACGACGTCGATCTCAAAACCTGCTTAAACAAAAGGGGTGCCGGCAAAGGGCAAAGGAAAAAGAGAGAGCGGTCAGTACTGAGGCCAGTACACGGCGAGGCTAGAATTCGGCGGTCCTCGCCTACATAGGTATGGTGGACTGAGCGGCAGCGGCAGCGGCAGCATGCACTAAACAACCAAAATAGAGACTCGATACAACTAGCGGCTATCAGAGAGGGGTAAGAAAGACCTATTCGGAACCAACCTGATGCTACCATCAAACAAACCCATCCTGGTGTTTCCCCCTCGAGACCAATCGAGGAAGTCAACCGAGGAACTCACACCATTGGCAGTTTTATTTATTCTGTTATAGTTGCGGCAATTACTAGTCAAATATAAATAGCATGAGTCATCCTGATATAATAAGCAATGGGCAGTTTTAGTTAACCATTCTGTTGTAGTTGCAACACTTACTAGTCAAATATACGATTAGCATGAGATATTCCCAAAACCCAGCAGTTGTTGGTACTTTTATTTAGCCATTCCGTTATAGTTGCAATACTTACTAGTCAGGTACAATGGTCGCAAGCGACAACCCAAACAAGCAATTGTTGGCAGTTTTATTTAGCCATTCCATTATAGGGAAGCTGATTACTAGTCATTATAAAGTCAAATTTATAGCACTACTTTAGTTATAGTTGTCTATGATCGAGATACTGTGCTCCAAGTCGTCCATAACCGCGGACACGGCTTTCAGAAAGTTTTACCCTGCAGGGGTGCACAAATAGCAACACACACTCGATCAACCTCGGAAAAACCAAATCAAAACCCAACGAGGCTTTCACGACAAAGCAATCACAAGATTCAGAAATATTTCAGGGGGCACCCCATTGAGTACACCCGCAACAAAGTTAGCTGACTCCGAGACGGACCCAAGGTTTGGGTGGACGGCTGTAAACGACTGGGAACCCAAAACTGGGCTTGTCGATACCGCGAAATCGTGTCCCGATCCTAAACAGTACATGTGCTCCTCGCACAATTGTAAATAAAGCAGTAAAGCATGGCATAAGTACAGGATAGTAAATAAAACCTCAAACTAGTTTGTGGCCCCAAGAAATAAGAATGAATCAAGCTCTGGCTCAGGGGGGTCCCATAATCCTCCCGGATGTGGATAGCGCGAATATTCAAGGAACAGGTATCAAGTACTCGGGGTCCTACGGGACACAAGTGGACGATTAACAACCAAATAACATCTATTGCCCACCTGTGCCTCTGCATTTACCTACTTCAATTTTAGTTGTTAAACAGTAATTAAAGTAAACGATAATGAAAGCCATGATCATCTCCAACCTTGAACATGCGGCAATACCCCAACAACTGTGGTACTGGACGACACGCAACAGCACTTGAGCAAGCGACTACGACGCACAAGTCCCACTATCTACCAAACAACAGGTAATAGGACGTGTCCAAGGCAATATAAGGCTGCAAGGGATATCACGGATACGGAAACTAGAGCATCGCAACAAAGATAGCAATAGATCAACAGGAAGGAATAAATACTATAAAAGTAAGATAGGTAGAAAGGGGGAGATGCTCGCCTGAAAACATTGCCGAAGGTTCATCCGAAGATCGGGTCGACACTCGCATCAACTCAACGGCCTTATCCGCGAAGAACCAAAACACTAGAAGAAACACCGGATGCACTATTTAATACTATGACAGAAGATCGGGCATGATGCATGTATGATGTATGACATGGCAAATGTGCGATGCAACTAGGCCACATTAAGCGGAAACCGGGGTCCCGACATTTAATTAACTGGTTCAAGTTATTTATCCACCCCGCCAATTAAATGTTGGATTAGCAAGACAAAACATGGCCTCGGTTCGCTACACCAATTTAAATGAAGTCCGGAATAAGACAAAGATATCCCGCATATAGACCCCATATTTAATTTAGGTGAATCGACATAAGGTCCCCAAACACCCACAAATATGCATGTGAGTATGACAATTTAATTATGCAACAAGTATATGTTATTTACAAAAATAAGGGTCTCAGGAAAAGGGGTCACACATCTGGGTTCGGAAGACCTTGGGGTTTCGGGGTTCGGGGTTCGGTCTCAGGGCTCAGGGACCGAGGTTCAGATTCAAGATGGAGAACTTGTCGTGACGTGCCGGAGATCTTGGTTCCAAGCGGTCGATCTTGTCGTCGAGAAGACCTTGTCGGGTCCGTGTATCGGGTCGGTCTTGGCGTTCGGGATGCAGAACTTGGCGTTCCGCGGCGAAGTGCTTGTCTTAACGGTGGCGATCTTGACGGTCATCGGTTCCGGGAGCGGTTCTCGGCGAACTGGTCGATTCCATGACGGCGTACTTGGCGTTGCGTGAAGAGGATCTCCGAGTTCAGGGTCTCGGCCACCGGATCCGTGATCGGTCTTCGGGAGCGGCTCTGAGGCATCGAATACGGGGTGTAGATCTTGGGGTCCAGCGGTGGCTGATCTTGTCGGTGGTGTCTCCTAGTGGCATCACGGTGGTTCTCGTCGATGCCCTCGTTGGCCGATTTTGGCTTCGCGACGGTTACCTCCCGCGGCCTCGGTCGTGGGCCTCGGAACTGGAATGGCTCCGCGAAGATCTTGACGTCCGTGACGATCTTGGATATGAGGGTAGATCTTGGCGACAAAAAGACATCGGAGCACTCGTTACGGGTCGGTCATGTACTTCGGGGAACTTTGAAGCTCTTGGCGTAGCCCTCTGACTAACAAACCGAAACCTCCAAGAGGTGCCGGAGGAAGATGTGGCTAGCAAGACCACACCACACCAGATCGACGGGAGCAGCCCAACTTGCTCTAAGAGAGGAACCAAACTGAGAGCTAGCATGCTCGGATGTTGGGGAGGCGGGGCAGACCAAGGGGAGGCGAAGCAGGGTGCTCTCTGGCGGAGCCACGTACTCGACACGGCGGCCTCGCGCAGGACGGAGGCGGACGACCGCAGAGCTCGCGGGGCGCAGGGCCAGCGCGGAGGTTGGCGATGGGCGGGTCGGTGATGGGACGAGGACGGAGGACCGGCGCGGTCCGAGCCGAGGCCACGCGGCGGCGGAGCTCAAGGTGAGGGGCGACCTCGGCGGCGGCTCAGAGAGGACAGGGGACGGGCGGTGCGAGCGGCCGACGGGGAGGGCGCGCCGGCGGCGGGGTCACGCGGTCGGGGCCAGCGCTGGAGGGAGGCGGGCGAGCCTGGCGGGTGGCGGGACGCGAGAGGGGAGCGGTGCCGAGGGGGGGCGAGGTCGGGGTGCGAGCGAGGGGAGCGCCCGAGCGGCGGAAGGAGGTTGGCCGGCGGCCACGCGGGGGAAGAGAGAGAGGGGCAGGGCAGGGGGAAGGAAGCCAGGGGAGAGCGGGGCGAGGTGGGAGGTCGCGTCGGGGTGGGAGTGGGTTGGTGGGCGGTGGGGTCCAGGGGGTGGGTCCGGGCTGGCAGGGAGTAGCCAAGGGAGAGAGGTGGTTGGGCGTGTGTGCTTGTGTGTGTGTGCTATGGTGGGGTAGGGACAGGTGGCGGGTGGTGATAGGTGGGGGGGAAAGAAAGGTGAGGTGGAGGCATGCTATTGGGTGGGGTGAGGTGGAGGGGGCTGGGTAGACTAGGACTAGGTAGGAAAAGGGTTTAGGTGGACCGGCTGATTGTACTGGGGGTGGCTGACTGGGTCGGATCGGCCCGGTTGGCTGCACCCCTAAAAAAATATATATATATTTTATTATTTACAAACGGGACTTTTGCAAACCGTGGTTAGACAAAGCAAAGTAATTCGGAGACCCGGGTCTTGCGTTTGAATAAAGACGGGGCGTTTAGAAACAAAATTAGGTTTTTCCGAAAATAGTTTTATGCAAGCAAATGCAAGATGATGACAATGCTCAATTGCAATGTGGCATGATGACATGAGCATGCGGTCATGATGATGCAATGCACAAAAACAACGCGATTTTCTAGTAGTGGTTTTGCGGGATGCCACAATTCGACACCACTAACAATGGATCTCGCCCTCGAGATCCGCCTCATGGTACCGGAAGGAAGGTCGGCGATCTGCGTCTTCTCGCTTCGTGTAGATCCTCGCGACACCACTAACAAGAGGTCGTTGTCCGTGATCGTCGAGAGAACACTCCGGGAAACAAAAGGTCGAAGGTAGAGGTATCAACAAATAAAGCCACCTCTAACTTCGATAGAAGGTGAGAAAAGATGCGGCCTATCCCACTTCAATGTACAAGAGCGAATAGAAAGGGTAGTCGGCATGGGGGCCAATCCATCACGCACCCAAACTATTACTCCGCACAATCAGTGGAAAAGCGTGCAACCATTCTCGGAATCAGACTGAAGGTCTCGACAACCGAGGTTCGGAAACAAAGGAGTGATGCAGACTCCGCATCGGATCTAGCGTAGATGATGTCGTCGCGTCGGAAAACACCGGAAGGCACAAACAAGGGACAGAATGGTACCACAATAGGCAGATTCCTCAGACAGCATGAACACCGGATGGTAGAACACCGTTATCAAAGGAGGAAGCGAAACCCTGAAGGTACGACGGAAAACCCCACCACGAGAATTCCTGGACTCGAAGAGAGAGAAGAGAGCGGATTCAAAACACGCAGAGGTGAGAGGAGAGCAGCAGAGGGGTAAGGAGTAAAATCAGACCTAATCAGAACTATCCAACCGATTTTGCAAAAATAGTTTTGACACTCTACTTCGATCGTTAGCTAGGTTATCCTACAGGCTGGACTTGTGGCGTATCGCAACTGCTGAGCTCTGATACCACTCTGTAACACCCTCAGAATCGGCCCTATGCAAGTTTCAGCGCTTCCCGCCAAACCCGCATAGAAACGATTCAAAGGTGCCCACCAGGCACTTTCGTGCGGGTGAAAAACGAAGTAATAACATTACACAACAGTCCTCGATGGGACCCACAGAACAGATATATATACAACAGCGACTCAATGAGTCAAGAATACAGATATAATATACAAAGATCCAAATCACCTTGAAAATGATAGAGCGTCCGACTACGGATAAGATGCAAATGGGGCTAAGAGCCCTGAAGAATAACCAATGGCGTCCATAACCCTGCCCAGGCCAAGCCGGAAGGGTAACCCTGCTAACGACGTCGATCTCAAAACCTGCTTAAACAAAAGGGGTGCCGGCAAAGGGCAAAGGAAAAAGAGAGAGCGGTCAGTACTGAGGCCAGTACACGGCGAGGCTAGAATTCGGCGGTCCTCGCCTACATAGGTATGGTGGACTGAGCGGCAGCGGCAGCGGCAGCATGCACTAAACAACCAAAATAGAGACTCGATACAACTAGCGGCTATCAGAGAGGGGTAAGAAAGACCTATTCGGAACCAACCTGATGCTACCATCAAACAAACCCATCCTGGTGTTTCCCCCTCGAGACCAATCGAGGAAGTCAACCGAGGAACTCACACCGTTGGCAGTTTTATTTATTCCGTTATAGTTGCGGCAATTACTAGTCAAATATAAATAGCATGAGTCATCCTGATATAATAAGCAGTGGGCAGTTTTAGTTAAACATTCCGTTGTAGTTGCAACACTTACTTGTCAAATATACGATTAGCATGAGATATTCCCAAAACCCAGCAGTTGTTGGTACTTTTATTTAGCCATTCCGTTATAGTTGCAATACTTACTAGTCAGGTACAATGGTTGCAAGCGACAACCCAAACAAGAAATTGTTGGCAGTTTTATTTAGCCATTACATTATAGGGAAGATGATTACTAGTCATTATAAAGTCAAATTTATAGCACTACTTTAGTTATAGTTGTCTATGATCGAGATACTGTGCTCCAAGTCGTCCATAACCGCGGACACGGCTTTCAGAAAGTTTTACCCTGCAGGGGTGCACAAATAGCAACACACACTCGATCAACCTCGGAAAAACCAAATCAAAACCCAACGAGGCTTTCACGACAAAGCAATCACAAGATTCAGAAATATTTCAGGGGGCCACCCCATTGAGTACACCCGCAACGAAGTTAGCTGACTCCGAGACGGACCCAAGGTTTGGGTGGACGGCTGTAAACGACTAGGAACCCAAAACTGGGCTTGTCGATACCGCGAAATCGTGTCCCGATCCTAAACAGTACATGTGCTCCTCGCACAATTGTAAATAAAGCAGTAAAGCATGGCATAAGTACAGGATAGTAAATAAAACCTCAAACTAGTTTGTGGCCCCAAGAAATAAGAATGAATCAAGCTCTGGCTCAGGGGGGTCCCATAATCCTCCCGGATGTGGATAGCGCGAATATTCAAGGAACAGGTATCAAGTACTCGGGGTCCTACGGGACACAAGTGGACGATTAACAACCAAATAACATCTATTGCCCACCTGTGCCTCTGCATTTACCTACTTCAATTTTAGTTGTTAAACAGTAATTAAAGTAAACGATAATGAAAGCCATGATCATCTCCAACCTTGAACATGCGGCAATACCCCAACAACTGTGGTACTGGACGACACGCAACAGCACTTGAGCAAGCGACTACGACGCGCAAGTCCCACTATCTACCAAACAACAGGTAATAGGATGTGTCCAAGGCAATATAAGGCTGCAAGGGATATCACGGATACGGAAACTAGAGCATCGCAACAAAGATAGCAATAGATCAACAGGAAGGAATAAATACTATAAAAGTAAGATAGGTAGAAAGGGGGAGATGCTCGCCTGAAAACATTGCCGAAGGTTCATCCGAAGATCGGGTCGACACTCGCATCAACTCAACGGCCTTATCCGCGAAGAACCAAAACACTAGAAGAAACACCGGATGCACTATTTAATACTATGACAGAAGATCGGGCATGATGCATGTATGATGTATGACATGGCAAATGTGCGATGCAACTAGGCCACATTAAGCGGAAACCGGGGTCCCGACATTTAATTAACCGGTTCAAGTTATTTATCCACCCCGCCAATTAAATGTTGGATTAGCAAGACAAAACATGGCCTCGGTTCGCTACACCAATTTAAATGAAGTCCGGAATAAGACAAAGATATCCCGCATATAGACCCCATATTTAATTTAGGTGAATCGACATAAGGTCCCCAAACACCCACAAATATGCATGCGAGTATGACAATTTAATTATGCAACAAGTATATGTTATTTACAAAAATAAGGGTCTCAGGAAAAGGGGTCACACATCTGGGTTCGGAAGACCTTGGGATTTTGGGGTTCGGGGTTCGGTCTCAGGGCTCAGGGACCGAGGTTCAGATTCAAGATGGAGAACTTGTCGTGACGTGCCGGAGATCTTGGTTCCAAGCGGTCGATCTTGTCATCGAGAAGACCTTGTCGGGTCTATGTATCGGGTCGGTCTTGGCGTTCGGGATGCAGAACTTGGCGTTCCGCGGCGAAGTGCTTGTCGTAACGGTGGCGATCTTGACGGTCATCGGTTCCGGGAGCGGTTCTCGGCGAACTGGTCGATTCCATGTCGGCGTACTTGGCGTTGCGTGAAGAGATTCTCCGAGTTCAGGGTCTCGGCCACCGGATCTGTGATCGGTCTTCGGGAGCGGCTCTGAGGCATCGAATATGGGGTGTAGATCTTGGGGTCCAGCGGTGGCTGATCTTGTCGGTGGTGTCTCCTAGTGGCATCACGGTGGTTCTCGTCGATGCCCTCGTTGGCCGATTTTGGATTCACGACGGTTACCTCCCGCGGCCTCGGTCGTGGGCCTCGGAACTAGAATGGCTCCGCGAAGATCTTGAAGTCCGTGACGATCTTGGATACGAGGGTAGATCTTGGCGACAAAAAGACATCGGAGCACTCGTTACGGGTCGGTCATGTACTTCAGGGAACTTTGAAGCTCTTGGCGTAGCCCTCTGACTAACAAACCGAAACCTCCAAGAGGTGCCGGAGGAAGATGTGGCTAGCAAGACCACACCACACCAGATCGACGGGAGCAGCCCAACTTGCTCTAAGAGAGGAACCAAACTGAGAGATAGCATGCTCGGATGTTGGGGAGGTGGGGCAGACCAAGGGGAGGCGAAGCAGGGTGCTCTCTGGCGGAGCCACATACTCGACACGGCGGCCTCGCGCAGGACGGAGGCGGACGACCGCAGAGCTCGCGGGGCGCAGGGCCAGCGCAGAGGTTGGCGATGGGCGGGTCGGTGATGGGCCGAGGACGGAGGACCGGCGCGGTCCGAGCCGAGGCCACGCGGCGGCGGAGCTCAAGGTGAGGGGCGACCTCGGCGGCGGCTCAGAGAGGACAGGGGACGGGCGGTGCGAGCGGCCGACGGGGAGGGCGCGCCGGCGGCGGGGTCACGCGGCCGGGGCCAGCGCTGGAGGGAGGCGGGCGAGCCTGGCGGGTGGCGGGACGCGAGAGGGGAGCGGTGCCAAGGGGGAGGCGAGGTCGGGGTGCGAGCGAGGGGAGCGCCCGAGCGGCGGAAGGAGGTTGGCCGGCGGCCACGCGGGGGGAAGAGAGAGAGGGGCGGGGCAGGGGGAAGGAAGCCAGGGGAGAGCGGGGCGAGGTGGGAGGTCGCGTCGGGGTGGGAGTGGGTTGGTGGGCGGTGGGGTCCAGGGGGTGGGTCCGGGCTGGCAGGGAGTAGCCAAGGGAGAGAGGTGGTTGGGCGTGTGTGCTTGTGTGTGTGTGCTATGGTGGGGTAGGGACAGGTGGCGGGTGGTGATAGGTGGGGGGGAAAGAAAGGTGAGGTGGAGGCATGCTATTGGGTGGGGTGAGGTGGAGGGGGCTGGGTAGACTAGGACTAGGTAGGAAAAGGGTTTAGGTGGACCGGCTGATTGTACTGGGGGTGGCCGACTGGGTCGGATCGGCCCGGTTGGCTGCCCCCCTAAAAAAAAATATTTTATTATTTACAAACGGGACTTTTGCAAACCGTGGTTAGACAAAGCAAAGTAATTCGGAGACCCGGGTCTTGCGTTTGAATAAAGACGGGGCGTTTAGAAACAAAATTAGGTTTTTCCGAAAATATTTTTATGCAAGCAAATGCAAGATGATGACAATGCTCAATTGCAATGTGGCATGATGACATGAGCATGCGGTCATGATGATGCAATGCACAAAAACAACGCGATTTTCTAGTAGTGGTTTTGCGGGATGCCACAGCCCCTCACGTCTCGGGAATAGCACCGACATGACCAAGACTCCTCTTGCGTCAATGATCAACATCGGTACCAGGATGCCCATAATGACCCCCTATGCATTCCATATTGACGATGTCATTTGAACCGTAAACTCTAGTCCATTTACCTTTGTTTCTTTGGTACTATTTGTCGTTGGAATGGCCACGGCAGATGCTGTGATTGGCAGCAAGTAGTAGAACGAGGGGCCAGGGCAGCCAGCCATCGGCGGTGCGAGATGAGGGCAGAGACACAAGGTTTTACCTAGGATCAGCCCCCAGAGGGTAAAGCCCTACTCCTGGTAGATTGTATTATCGAGAGATTACAAGTAGCAACCTCGGCGACTAGGCGGCGAGTCGATGGGGTATCTTATGGAGCGTAAGTGCTATGCGTGCCCTAGGGAGGTTTATATAGGGGTACCTAGCTAGGGTTACAGATCTACAACCGAGTTGGATAAGGACTTGGAGGGTTTTGACCTAATCCTACTGGTCCTAGCTACGCTTTTGGGCCTTCAGCTTCCAGTCGCCCGGCTCCTCCTTGGGTCGTGATCCAGTCGCCATCCTGCAGGCCCACTTGCTGGGAGTATGATCCAGTAGGAAACGCCCTGCTGGGTATACCCCGCTCAGCATATCCCCATCAGTAGTCCCCGAGGTCGTTGTTGATTCGTCTCAGGTGTTCTTTGGCAGTCAGAGTATATAGGTCCAATTTGGAGGCCCAGTCGAATCGAAGGTGGACTCCCTCGATGAAGGAAGTAATCCTTAGCATATATCTTCGGTCGCAATACTGGCGACCAGTCGAATCGCCAATTTGGCGAGTAGTCGAGTCATAGCTTTGGCGAGTCGAGTAGGCAAAGATGGACCATCATTTCTGGTCAAACTAGCCGTTGGGTAATCCAACGGTAATATCGCGTAATCACCGCGCGTTAACGGCTCCTCGGAAACTGGTGGGAACCAGCTGCTATATAAGGAGATTGGCGGGAGAGTTGCAAGTCTTCCTCACATTTCCTCCAGTTACGCGTGCCCTTCAGTCTGCCATTTCCTCCCGATCCGGAATTTCCAGAGCGAGTTAACGAACTCAGATCTCCAATTCGATGGCGCCCCCAAAGGAACTATGGGGCAAATCCAAGTGCACCAGGGTGACACTGAAATATTTCGAAGACACGAGGATCCTCTACGAGGGGAGATGGCGAATCCCCTCGGCCGGAGAGGTGGAGCCGGATCCCCACGCCGACGAATTCATCTGCTTTACCAGCCACCTAGAGAGGGGGCTGGGATTCCCCATTTCAATCTTCTTCCAACAGTTCTACGCCTACTACGCCATAAAGCCTTCCGATCTGGAGCCTCACAACATCGAGCAGCTCGCCATTTTCATGGCGTTCTGTGAGTGCTACCTGGGGTGTGGCCCATACTTCCCGTTGTGGCAGGAGCTGTTCCACGGCCGCATCGGCCGTGAAGGAGCCGGCGGCCCGATGCTAGCAGCGGGTGGCCTCACATTCCAATTGAAGGACAAGGCCCCCTTCCTCAACCTCATGTTGCCGAAGAAGGCGGCCAGCAAGTGGAAGAAGCACTGTTTTTACGTCAGCGAGTTAACCCTAAACGGTGAGGTGTCGCTCCCAGCATACACCGCCGACAGGAGCGACCCATGCCGGATGCAGGTGGCCAAACTCCCCCACAACCAGAGGATGGTCGTGGATGAGATGCTGATGACGATTTGGCAGGTCAAGAAAGATGGGCTCAAGACCATCAATTTGTACAATTATTGGCTCAGGGGACGATTGGTGACGCTGGCCAGTCGCTCCCACTGGATTTACGAATACACCGGCTGGGACGATGGGACCAAGGCCTGCACCGCCGACTGGAAGGCCGACGACTACACCGCCGCGTTGAAGAAGATCACCGACGTGGAGTACAATGATCCAAAGGCCGGAATCGCCCCATACACCGCAAAGCGCCGGGCGCCAACAGCGATCCTCTTTATCTTGTCTATCTTCGCAGTCGTAGAAGTGCAGTTGCGGTTTATTGACATTTGCCTGTCTTTTCAGCTGTTCCAAGTCGTGGAGGGCTGGCTCCCTCCCGTCGATGACGAGAGCTCCGAGGAGGTCAAGGAGGATCTAGGTGAGTCCGCTGATAATGATGACGAGGCGGTGGAAGTCTCCGCGCCCGTGGCTCAGAAAACCCGCGGGCAGCGGCAACACGAACTCGAGGCTAGCCGGAGCCTTGAGGAAAACGATGGGGGCGTGGGCGACACCCAAGAACATATTTTGCGGAGCATGGCCACGCCGTCGAAGAATAAGTCACCTGGGAAGAAGAAGGCGCCTAGAGTGGCGTCTCCGCCCCAGCTGGCAACCAGCTCCAAGTCAGGCAGTGAAGCTGATGACGCAGAGGTCGACGCGTCGGCGAAAGCTCTAGAGGCGATTGATCCGGACGTGGTGGAGAACGAGGTGCCTTTGGCAGCGATTCCCCCTCCGTTCGTGGCAGTCTCGGGGCTTGGAGCCACTTCAACCGCAGAGGCCTCCCTGTCAAAGGAGGCGCCAACATCGGCTGGAGTAGAGCTTCCTGCGGCCACGGCCTCATTGACGAAGAAGTCTACGGTGTCGTGGGCCCCGACCATGTTGGAGACAGGCATTAGTCCCAAACTGGGCCCAAAGTTGGAGAAGCGGGCGCATATCTGCACCGGTCTGTGTTTTATCCCAGTCGCCAGGTTTGTCTTTGCCGAGTCGATTCAGAATATTGCTTTGTAGTCGTTGTCTGAGTCGCTAATCGTGCCTTTTTGCAGGACTGGTGTGAAGAAGCTTGGTCACCTGTTGGTGGCCAAGGTACCACCAGTCACCATAGGAGGGGAGGTTGATCCCTCGATGAAGAGGAAGGGCGACAAAGCCGAGGCGCTCGCTGAGGGTGCGATTAAGAAGAAGGGCGTTGACTTCATCATAGTCTTGGACGAGCCAGTCGACGCGCCGAGCGAAGCTCCGACTAGAGTGGACGCGGCCACGAAGGCCGACGTGGTTGCAGCTGGTTGAGCCAGCATCGCTGGTCGGGGCATCGGAGCCCACGACTAGCACCTCGGGGGAGTGGCAGTGACGTTTCCTAGCTTCATGGAGAAGTCTTCCGCTGCGGGTGCCATGATGCAGTCGCCTCAGGTGGCCAAAGTTTTGGGCGTAGACGTCGAGCAGCGTCATGGGCGAACACCCTTTGTGCTGCCGTCATCGGACGCGGTCGAGATGCACAACATGCTGGGCGCAGCTATCCAGGTATGTTCAGACCCCGAGGATCTGCTCGCTGAATTTCAGCGGGTAGATTCTTATTATTTTGCTGTCTAGTCCCCGAGTGTCTAGTCGTTGAATTTCAGTGGATAGGTACTTACGAATTGTCAGTGTCCAGTCCTTGAGTGGCTAGTCGCTGAATTTCAGCGGCTATGCACTTAGTAATTTTTGGTGTCTAGTCCCCGAGTGGCTAGTCGCTGAATTTCAGTGGCTAGGCACATAGAAAGTTTTGTTGTCTTCTCACGTTTGTTTCATCTTCGCAGGGCCTTCAGCGTGAATCAATGGAATGACTGGCCGTCAAGGAGCATTTGGAGCGTGACCTCCGATCCGTACATGAGGTGAATAGGCAGCTTCAGGCGACTGCAGGTAGTTGTTTCGAGTTTCTTGTCGATTCTGTTGCCTTGATCGCCTGGTGTCTCACTTATGTTTTTCTTTGCAGAGGAGCGCTCCGTCGCTGTTGTCAAGGCTTGCGAGGGTCTTGTTCCAGCCAATAAGTTGGAGACTGCCAAGTCATCATTAATTGCTACGGAGAAGCGGGTTAGCAAGCTGGAGATGGAGCTCAAGTCCGCGAAGGCGGAAGCGAGCTCGTCGGAGGAGAGGGCCAAGGCCGCTGTCGCTGCAGCGGCGGACGAGCGGAAGGTCTCCAACGCTCTTGTTGCCGGGTTGCAGGATGAGCTATCAGGTCTTCAGGACTTCATCACTGGGCTTTGCCGTCCACTCCTTGGTGAGCTTTTTATACCTATCACTATGCCAGCGAGTCCCCGAGAGAGTGAGTCGCTATTGACGAGGTTTCGACTCGACAATGCCCATTGTTATGGACTTGGGTTTGGAGAAGATGGGGATGCTGGAAGTCGCGGAACGGTTAACAAAAAAGCAACACAGGGACACGAGATTTACCCAGGTTCAGGCCCCCAGAGGGAAAACCCTACTCCTGCTTGTCTGATCTTGATTACGGTGAAATCGAAGGTTACAGGTGTGCGCAGATGCAATCTGGCGTTAGGTGTGTGTATGAGGTGGTGATTCTCCTTCTCGTCGTGCCCTCCTGGCCTTTATATAGATAGGCCAGGTCCCTAGGGTAGGTCTAGTTGGTTACAGATTAGTGTTGATACCCTTTGAAATTCTATCTAATCTAGACTTGTCCTCCAAGGAGTCGAATCCTCCATGGGCTTGGGCCACCCGAAATCTTCTTGGGATGCAAGTCATCACGTGGGCCTTCCTTGGACTGGACCGGGTATACCAATGTTGTGCACCCATAGGGTATATCCATGTCAGTAGCCCCCAAGTGTTCAGTCGAATCATAGATTCGACTGGAGACTCTTCAATCTTTCGGGTGCTTTGTAGTTGAACCTGTTTTTCAGGAAGAAACGTTTAGTTCATAGGGATTGTTGATGTGTGTTCCTAGATCACTCGTCGGATCAGGGCCAGTTAACTGTCATACGACAAAACAACACGATCTTCATCAGACTCGAGTCCCTGGACTCGAATCCGGAACTAATGCTGGTGTAATTTGACTCAGGTCGTTGAGGTCTTATAGGAGTCGAATCCCAGTGCTTTTCGAATGATGTACCCTACGCGTCCGTAGGGATATTCACCGTGTCTGTGGACACGGAAACTTACTAGCAGAGCACAGTCGAGTACGTTGCGAGGCCATCAGATGGTATCTGTAGGACTTATCTTTGCATCGTAGACACAACATCCGAAATTTTATCACCGCGGAGGTGTTTCGGGACACTTATTTTAGCATACGAAATTTTATCATACGAAATTTTATCACCGTCTTGGATTCCTTCATCCGGGTGCCTATATTCATCCGATGCTACACAGACACGACACTGGCCGCGCACCCGACAGGAGCAATGGCGTCAACTTCATCCGGAACATCGAGTCCTTCTAGCTAAACATCGCGCGACTCCGCTACATTAACTCATGGCTCCTTATCTGTGAGATGCTGACTCGATGCACTTTCGAGTCAGCGGTTTCTCCTCGCATGAGTCTCCACTCGAGTTTGCGACTCAACTAGACACTCAGGGGCTACTCCTATCAGGAGGGCTGGTTACGCACCCGATATACTTTCGGGTCAGAGGTATGCCCACGAGATTGTCGGCTACAACTACACGATACAAGACTCAAGTCTCCGCCCGAGTCTACGACTCCGCCAGACACTCGGGGCCTACTCCAAACTAGAGCACTGGTCGCACACACAGAAGATCTTCGAGTGGCACTCTTTGATTCCTCACTCGAATCAATGAATCGACTGAGGACTCAGGGGCTACTCCCATTGGGAGCGCAGGTCATGCATTCGAAAAAATGAAGGCATTCAGGGCATATGCAAGGTCATCGAAAGAACTTTCGGATCACTGTATTGCGCAAACGATGACTATAAGTTTCTGCTCGAGTCTAAGACTCGAACAGACACTCCAGGGCTACTCCCATAGGGAGCGGTGGTCGCGCAACCTATAGTCCATTGTGTTGACTACGTCCATAATGCCGACTCCTTTACAACAATCGAACAAATTCAGCTTCAAACTCGACACAACTTTTGACTCTGACATCAAAATACAAGGCTCAAGGGCAACTGCGTCTCCACACGAATCTACGATTCAAATGGACACTCGGGAGCTACTGACATGGTTATGCCCTATGGGTACCTACCTTCAGCCTACCTGGTCCAGCTCGACAGAAGGCCCAATCGACGACCTGCCAGGGTCCATGACGCCTATGAAGTTTCGGCTGCTATGAAGCCCATATGGACACGGACTCCCAAGCGCACAAGACAAGGAAATCTCAAGACTAGAGTTTGAATACAAGTTGTAACCAAATCGTATTGGTACTTGAGACCTAGCCTCCCCATATATAAGGGCTAGGAGGGTCCAACGAGGAGGGCACGACACACGGTACAATAGACTAGACCACAATAGATCTACAGATCTAGACATCAACACCTCATACACACACCTCATGCCAGATTGCATCTGCGCACCCCTGTAACCTTCGGTTCCGCCGTAATCAAGAGCATACAAGCATGAGTAGGGTTTTACCTCGAGGGGCCTGAAACTGGGTAAATCTCGTGTCCCTGTGTTGCTTGTGTGTTAACCGTTCTGCGACTTCCAGCATCCCCATCTTGTCCAAACCCAAGTCCATAACAATGTGCATTAACGAGTCGAACCCTCGTCAACTATGTCAGCGAGTCCCCGAGCGAGCGAGTCGCTATGCCAGCAAGTCCCCGAGTGGGTGAGGCTAAAGTTGTGCGTCCTTCTTTTTCTGACTTGGCATTGTTTGCAGGGAAAATACTTGATGATGTCCCTGAGATGCAGTCGTATGATGCCAAGCGATGCGTCACCATGCTCATGGACTCTGCCGCCCTTTTGGTGACGTGTATTCGTGCCGTTCTCCAGGAGATCTCGCCCACTGAGGTGATTCCCTTTGAGATCACGGAGGTGTGGAGTTACCTTGAAAGGGAGCCGACGGTGGTCGACTACATGTCCTGGTCGAAGTTTCGCCGCAGGGCCGCGACTGCGCTGATCCTTGGGCTCGCGCATTTCCCCGACGACTTCGACCTCAAAGATGTCACCAGCGGGTACCCATCGGCGATCAGCTCGGTGGAGATCTCTGAAGTGTTGAAGCTGACTACAAAGGCGGCCATGTACTCTGAGCGGGTGTTGGCGATGAGCGACCTTCTGCGCTACCAGGAAATGGTGGTGGCTCCGAATGACACCGAGCCGGCGCACCGTGACCTCAAGACAGAGCAACCGTTCCGGTCAGTGATGGCGGGCAACCTGACAACGTACCCGGCGAATCCGTGGGTTCCCTTCATCCGTGTTCGCGGTGGTGGCGTTGCGTCGAATTCGAAGCCTTCGGAGTAAACAGTTTGTCGACTGGTGTTTGTATTAGTACAAATAGATATGTGTGTACCCTTGTATGCAAACAATAATTTGTTGCTTTAAGGAAATGTAAACATGTTGAGTCGGTTCGATTTGACTTTGGTTGATTTGTTGTGTGAGTCCCCGAGCGCATCCACCCTTTAATGGGCTTTACCCCGCGTTTCTGTATGTTTGTTTGTTTTAGACTATTAGTTAGTTAAGGTCGACACGTCGTGGCTTGGGAAGCTAGTCGCTTGGCGACCCCAAGGAGTGCCCTATACTTAGATATTTTCCTGGATGCGAACGGGGTCGGTTAGGCGAGTCTCCGAGCGTGGTACTTAGCCGTTTTAGTCGCATACCCAAGGTAGGTGAGGACGAAGCACATTTTTCATGGCGCGTCACTCCGCCTGGGATGAGGAGCCAGTCGCGCGGCGAGTCCAGGGCGCGCTCTCATACTTGGTGTGTTCCCAAGCCACGTGGGTTTAGACTGAAGCGAGTCCCCGAGCATGTTTCTTAACCATTCGAGTCGCTGCGCCGAGGATGTGGAGGACCAGGTCACTGTGTGAAGCGTGTGAGGTTGTCTTGGCCCGGTTGGCCAGTCGAGTAGGGCGACTCCGATGGGGGCTCCGGGTTGGCATTTTCGTGGACGACGCAAGGCCTGAATTCCTTCGATGCCCTTGCGCCGCACTACTTAGCCGTGTCGGTCGCGCGACCAAGTGTTGACTTCCGTGAGTAGCATTGCGATGTAGTTACAAGTGCGATTGGCACAAGACTTGGAGAGTAAACACAATTTGTGCGATTCGAATGTATTTTATTGCATGGCGGGGGGAATACAGGTCGGAGTTCTACGTGTAGAACTTTCTTAGGAGGTTTACATTCCACGACCGCTTGACGTCGAGTTATCCGTCGTCTCGGACATCGATGAGGTAGTAGGCATCGTTGCCGAGGAGTAAACCTATGGCGAATGGTCCCTCCCATGTGGGAGAGAGCTTGTGCATGCCCTTCTTATCCTGGATCAGTCGCAGGACCAGTTCGCCTTCCTGGAAGGTGCGAGTCCGGACTCTGCGGCTATGGTAGGGGCGGAGTCCCTGCTGGTAGATTGCGGTGCAGGAGCGAGCTAGGTTGCCTGCTTCGTCGAGCTGGTCGACCCTGTCTTGGCGTGCGAGCTCTTGTCGGCCTCCATGTAGTTGACGATCCGAGACGAGTCGTGCTCCAAGTCAGTCGGCATGACGGCCTCGGCACCATATACCATGAAGAAGGGCGTGAACCCCGTCGACCGATTTACGGAGGTGCGGATGCCCCATATGATGGAGGGGAGCTCCTCGACCCAGCATCCCGGAGTTCGCTCGAAGGGAACTTGCAGTCGCGGCTTGAGGCCGTGGAGGATGCTCTGGTTGGCGCGTTCCGCCTGGCTGTTGGACTCTAAGTGGGCGACCGAGGCAAGGTCGAGCCGTATATTGTGCTCCTCGCAGAATTCTGCCATGGCACCCTTGGCGAAGTTGGTGCCGTTGTCTGTGATGATGTTGTGTGGGAATCCGTAGCGGTGAATTTGTCGACTACGACTAGGAGGTGCGTGTAGCCAGAGGGGGCCTTCTTGAAGGGTCCCACCATGTCCATGAACCATAGGGCGAATGGCCAGGTGATGGGGATTGTCTTGAGCGCTGAGCTGGGTACGTGCGTCTGGTAGCTGTACTTTTGGCACCCGACGCAGCGCTAAATGATGTCGACCGTGTCGGCGTGCTCGGTGAGCCAGTAGAAGCCGTATCGCATGGCCTTGGCGACCAAGGATCGGGCGCTGGCATGGTGGCCGCAGTCGCCGGCGTGGATGTCTTGGATGATGTAGCATCCCAATTGTCTAACAATTGCAATGCGACTTGCCTAGACTATTTATTGCTGCTTCCTACATGTCATTTATTGCATCATTATTATATCATACTCATGTCACCATACCACCTTGCATTTAATCATTATATTAAAACACCTCTTTATTTGGTTCTTCCTTCATATGCATTGGTATTATTATTAAGTGTATTCACGTCTTGATATATTATAGTTGGTTCTTGATATATGTTAAATGCCCAAATTGAGTTGGGGGCATCGTCTTTTGAATCCTATCCTCTCTATAACTTACCATTCTAATGTCCATATGATCATCTTGCTAATCCTACCACATATAGGATACATGGGTTCTTTTATTTGAATTGGGGTTTAACCCATGCCCATATATTTATATATGGATCCACCCCAACATTGTTCTAATGATCTTGTTTCCAATTCCACCACATATGTACCAAGTGGGTTCCATTTTTTTTGTATTGTGTTTTAAATCATATCCATTTGGAGAATAGGTGTATTTATCTCTATTCTATACACATGTGATTTTAATCCTCCATATTCTATTCTTGTGGATCCTCTAATCCTTTTTGCCTTAGATATTCTCTAAATATCTACCTTTATCCAACTTCTATTTTGATATCTCATTGGCTCATACTATTTGATTTGTGTTTGCAAACTTGCCTTATCCTTCTCCTTGTTTTCTAAATCCTTGGTTACAACCTCCTAATCTTTTCTTTTAATCCTACCCGATCCATCCCTAGCTCCCCTTTGCCCTCTCAATGAACCTAAAAACACTGGCATGTACCATCTGATCATGTTGAGCCCGATCAAACCGAACCCATCCAGCCATGTATCCCACCTAGCTAGCTGCTTGGACCCTTCCCTCTCGTGGTCCGGCTCCACCCTGCCCTCCCTTGGCGCCTATGTCTCTCCCCCAGGCCCACTCCACGCCAAATCTGGCCAACGGGCCGGCCCGGCACGGCCCAGGCACGGCACGCCCTAAACGGGCCAGGCCCGGCATGGCATGTGGCGGCCCGTGTAGCTCGCATGCCGGGCCGTGCCGGCACGGGGGCCTCGATCCCAGGCCCGGACACGACACGGAGGCCAGACGGGCCGGCCCGTGGCACGTGAGGCACGTGGGCCTGTTGGCCTTTTTCGCTGGCCCGTAAAATTACCATACAAAAGTGGCCGAGGCTTCCATATGACACGAAGGTTTCAGTGGCCTAGTGGTAGAAGGAATAGAGGGAAAGCGTTACATCGCGGGCGCCCCAGGGTCACACCTTTTTGCCTATTTATCCCTATATTCTCACTGTATGCAAGAGTCCGCGGCCCGGACACGGCGCCAGCATCTCACGGGCCGGCACATCACGGACTGGGCCCGTGCTATGCTTCCTTCGCGGGCCACGTGCTAGCCCGCCAGAGCCCGGCCCGATGGCCACGTTTGCTCCACGCTGCGCTCGTGGCTTCTCTTCTCTCTGGCTTAAAGCGATCGACAGCGGGGCTCTCCTCTCCCTCTCGCTTTTGCAAAAGCGAGCAGCAAGATCACGTGAGCATTCCTCCCCCGTGCTTATCTACCCAGCCTTCAGAGAAGCCCCAGATCGAATTCCAGGCACTTTCCCCTGTTCTTCCCTCTGCCCCACTCCTTCTCTCCCTAGAACAAAACCCTAGCCGCCATGATCACCTCGCCCTAGCTTCTGCCAGCTTCGTCACCGTGCCACTGTACCCGGAGCTTGTTCGTACCGGAGCAAGGAGGAGGAGGGCAGTGGCGCCTCCCGTAGCCGTGCCGGTACAGTATACGCTGGCCACCGCGACAACCTCGCCTCCGACTTCCCCTCGGTGAGCCTCTGTTCGCCCCACCTCTATGGTCTCGCCTTGCTTCGGTGCCGCTCGTCGCGCATGCCGGACCGCGCGCAGACAGACGCAGCAGTAACAACTCGCAGTACCTCTGTTCCCACATTTTTCCCGAGTGCTACAGCTCGTCTCCGTCGAAGACCTTCATGAAATTGCAATCTCGGTATATTTCTCTTTAAAACGGCGCAGACCTTACTCGATTCCGATCTCTGGAGCTCCCGAAAACATCCGCTGAAGTTAGCACGATTTCACTGACTCGCTGTCGTTTTCAGTTCGTGTCTGACAGTTAGCAGCGTTCTTTTTTTACTCTCTGTTCCCGTCAAGTTTCCCGGAATTCCAGTATATGAACAGCCAGTCCTTTCCATGATGTTCTTCTCTTATGTCTCCTCTTCGAGTAGCTTCAAATATCACTCAATTTGGTGCCCTGTGTTGCTCGAAATCATCAGACGAAGGTCACCATCTCTCCCTGTCAAACTGTCTCACGTCAGTTAGCAGTCGACATTTTTCCCTCAGTGTATCGAGCCAGCAAACAACGCCCAGATCTGAAAGTTCTAGTAACTCTTTTGCAAATCGTCGAACACAAAACTTGTAACCCTATCTGTCCTCTACAACTTTGGTGTTTTCGGTTTTGTGGGATTCCCCATCTTTTCCTCGCCATCGTCGTCCGAAGAGCGAACCGAATCTCTGTTCCTGCAGAAACTTTTCCCGTCAGACAAGTTCAGTTAAACATGATGTTTTTGCCTCTGATCCTCGCCAGATCCCGGCCGTTGAAGACCTCCGACGGAGAAACGTTGTTCACGGAACTTGTAGATATTGATCCCCTCTACAACTATTCTTTTTACAGAACCTTCAAATTCCCAACCAAATGCTTGCCATATTCATCCTAAAATCGAGTTCAGCTAGCAGTTTTTGCAAAATCGAATTTCAGTTTCGTCAGATCTCACAGCCTCCAGAAAGCTTTTCTACTTATGTCCCTCAAACTTTTGCCGCTTCCACCCGCGGCCCCGCCTGAGCCACTTGTGACCACCTCCCGGGCCCGTGCGTCGGTGGCCCAAGCCCTCTCTCTGGCCCACCTATTGGTGGCCGGGGGTAAACCCACCAAATGTAACAAAAGTCTCGGGAACTATTTCTAAATAAATAAAATTCCAGAAAATCATTTATATCAAATTAATTCATATCTTTTAAACTGTTTTGAATTTGAACAAACTTTCAAAATGAAATATGAATCAGTTGCAAATGTAAATTCGACCATGTTTTTAAATTTGACCGGATTTGACTCTAGCTAGTCAAACCTTTGACATTGACCCCATTTGACTTTTTTTGGCTTTAATATTGATTTAAAATTCATAATTCCAAGTAATGTAAATAATATATGTTTTTGAATCAGAAAAATGTGAGGAATATGAATATGCTATGTATAATATCATTTGAGCAATTTAAGATTTTCAAATTATTAAATGTTAATAAATACCTATTTCTTAAATATTGCATAACTTTAAATCCATAACTCCGAATTCGACAAATGATATGTCTAAATCGATCGGCGCGACGAGACCTCTCCAACCATGATATCCATGTTATCATTTGCATCATGCATTAAGATTAGTTTTATAATCAGTACTGTTTATGTAAGGAAAACATAATAAATAAAATTGGGAACTAATCGTTTCTTATTAATAATGCCTCACAAGTGCTATATCATCAATTTGCTATGCCCCTAATATCTTTTCGACATAGTTTGCATCATTAACTTGCCATATCATGCATCATATCATGATTATGCCGATTCTTCTGCATTAGTTGTAATTGTTGCATTGCTTGTTTCTTTTAGTGTTTTGCTTCTTTCCGGATAGGACGATGAGATGTTGTGAGATTCGACAAGTTCTTCGGTTATGAAACTTCGGCAATGTTTTCTAGGCGAGCATTCTCCCCCTTTCTACCTATCTTACTTTTGTAATCTTTATTTCCTCCTGTCGATCTATTGCTATCTGTGTTGCGATGCTCTAGTTTTTGTACCCGTGATATCCCTTGCATCCCCTATATTGCCAGGGACACCTCCTATTCCCTGTTGTTTGGTAGATAGTCGGCCTTGCGAGTCGTAGTTGCTTGTCCAGGTGTTGTGTCGCGCCGTCGATGTTCCACAGTTGTTGGAGTAATACCTCATGCTTTATGTTGGAGATTATCATGGCTTTAATTATAGTTTAATAACTAAAATTGCAAGTAGGTAAATAATGCAGAGGCACAGGTGGACAATAGATGTTATTTGGTTTTTAACCGTCCACTTGTGTCCCGTAGGACCCCGAGTACTTAATACCCGTTCTTTGAATATTCGCACTATCTGCATGTGGGACCATGAATCCCCTTAGCATGAGCTTGAGTCATATCTTATTTTTTGAGGCCACAAAGTAGTTTGGGGCTTTATTACTATCTTGTACTATAGCTAACTGGCGAACACACCCGGCTGGGCTTATAACCTTCCCCGCTGGCCCGTCTAGCTGGTGGCCAGAAGAGTCGGCCGGGTGGCCGTTTCCACCTGGCTTACCTCGGATTCGATGGAGAGCACAGAAGGGTTGACGCTCCGTGCGGGGTACGCCTCTGGCTCTCCCTCGTCATCGGGCAAGCTGGCATGCCATCATGGCCAGAGCTACCCGACGAAGATAAAGCAAGGTGGTCGGCTGGACTGGCGAAAGCAGTCCGGGTGACCGTTAAAGCAAAGATGGCGCCCCAAAGGAAGCCCGGGTTACCACTAAAGAGAAGGATGACGCTAAAAGAAGGGCGGACTGGGTCCTGGCCCATCGGCTCGGCCCTGCAGTCGACCCTGTCCTATAAGCCCATATCTAAACAGTAAACCCTAGGACCCGATCTGTAATCTGCCCCCTAGACCAGTATATAGGGGAGGGCAGAGCTAGGGTTCTAGGTAGGCAACAATCAAAGGATATAAGTGTTAGCATCAAGTTCCCATCTTCCAATAGCTCTCAATAGTCGCTAAGGAAACATCTCAAGGAGCATCTGTACTGGGCATCTGCTCCCTCATATAGTTCACCTTGCAGGAGTAGGGGTGTTACCTTGCCGAGAGGGCCCCGAACCTAGGTACGTCGTTGCGTTTGGAGTTCACCGTGCCCCACCCATTGCGTGAGCCACCGAATGCATCCGAGTGTCCCTTCTTTGCCATCCCTGATGGCACTGTCATGTTCCACACCACGACAGTTGGCGCCCACCGTGGGGCACAATGCTACGGCTGGGGTCATCTTCCGCACGGGACTTCCGCTCGTCGCCAGCGAACGCGTGGCCTCTGGCCTCGTTCTCACGCTGGGTGCCTTCGACTGCATCATCGACAACTCAGCGTGCTTCGCCGGCAACACCTTCTCCGCCGACGGCTCCATCCTGCATTTTGGAGACGTCCGCGTCTACATCGCCACTGTCGCTGAGGCTTTCCCTAGCATGGTAACCCCCGTCCTCGACGTGCCCCTCACCCGCGTCCCAGCCGTAGGGAGTGGTTGTGTCGAAGTCATGGTGGTAAACGCTTGCGAAAACCCCCGACCACCTCAAGAACGTCGGGAGGGAGGAGAAAATTCTGCGCCCGAGTAAGAGCAAGACCCGCTCACCGCCTCCATCCAACACTTGCGCGCTCTGGTCGTCGTCGAGACGGATCCAGCGACTGCAGCGGTAGCCAAAAACTCCTGGAGGAAGCCACCAAGGTCGCGGCTAACCAGCGTCGGCTGAACGCCACCGTGCACGAATACAACGTGGCTCACGGCTTCGCCAGGAAGATCCAGCACCGGGGGCGCGACCTAGCGTCGGAACTAGACCGTGCCGCTGATTCGCATGCAGGTGTGGCGCAACCCGTCTACAGCACTCCCGCCAAGAACATGAGGGCGGCCGAGGCGGCAGCTGCGGAGCTGAAACACCTTGAGGGCGAGGAACTTTGTCGCCAACAGGAGCGCGCGCAGCTCCTCATGGCCACTACAAACAAGCAGCAAGCCGAGGGCACCCCTAGCCAGGTGGGCAACTCCCGCGACATCGTCGTCCGCAAATGTGCGGACCAGACGGCTCACGGAGGAAGCAAGCATCAACAAGCATCTTCTCTAGGAGGGGTTGGGAAAAACAGCCGCCCATGTGGCGAATCCGGCAATCGCGGTCGCCACAACCGGGACGTCGCCGCCTCCAGCGTAAGCCGCGTTCCGGCAGCCAGAGCGTCCCAGGGGAAAAAGACGCGAGCACCGGAGGAGGGGTCAGATGCGAACAAGGACCCGCCTGCATCAAGCCTGAAGGGCCGGCTCGGTCCCCGAGAACCGGCTGACGCACGTGAGTGCATCGACCTCCTGGTGCAGTCACGCACTCTGGAGGAGGAAAGTCCGGCTGGCCCGAAGTGTTCCGGCCCGCGCATCCGGAACGAGCCATTTCCGAAGGGATTTTCACTCCCAAGGGACACGCCAAACTACAACGAAACCGTCAAGCCTGAGGATTGGTTGGTCGATTACACCACCGCGGTGGGAATCGCCAACAGCAACCTCCACCTGGCCGTCCGTTACGTCCCCCTCATGCTCGTCGACTCGGCAAGGACATGGCTCAATAGCCTCCCTGACAATAGCATCAACGCCTGGTTGGACTTCAAAGAAGCGTTCATCCGCAACTTCACCGGAACATACAAGCGACCGGGTCGACCTCGCGAGCTTGCCCTCTGCGTACAGGGCAAGGACGAGTCGGATCGTGCCTACCTCACCTGGTGGACCAACATGCGCAATTCGTGCGAAGGGGTGCGTGAGCACCAAGCGATAGACTTCTTCACCAACGGCTGCCGAGACGGCACCATGCTGAAGCATAAGTTCAGGCGGGCAGACCCGCAAACCATGGCCCAGGTCATGGCCATTGCGGATAAGTACGCCACCGCTGACGTAGCAATGAAGAAACCCATCGTGGTGGACGACCAAGGCCAAATCGTCACGGACGAGCAGATGGAGCGGCGCCAGCCAAGTGACCTTCATCCTAGGCGGCACGACCATGACAACCGCCACGGCAAGAGGAAAGACGACCAGCCGGATAGCCGGTACGACACCAAGCAAGTAGCCGATGTGCATGAAGATCCGGCTACATGAGGCAGCCAGAGGCAGAGGCCGGACGATAGGCCGCCTCGGCCTAAGTACACCATGGAGTCCATTCTTGACGGTCCATGCAAGTTCCACAGTGGCGGCAACAAGCCCGCGAATCACACAACACGCCAATGCATCTAGATGAAGAAAATGGCCGAAGACGGTGGGCTCCCACCACCACCTCCTCCGCCAACCGGAGGCCCACTGGACAACAGGGAACAAAGCAATCGCCGCAAGGATGACGAGGACGGTTACCCGCGACAAGTGGGTAATTACCACATATTCCTGACAGAGCCGGAAACGAAGCACGCCAAGCGGAGACGCGAGACGGAGGTGAACACAATCGTCCCCCCGTTCCCCAGTACCTACACTGGTCCGACCAGGCGATCACCTGGAGCTAGGAGGACCAGCCGGCCATGTTGCCAAGCCCTGGTAGCTACGCGTTGGTCCTCGACCCCATCATCATCTCCAAGAAGCACTCGTGCCGCTTCTCCTGGGTATTGATCGACGGAGGAAGCAACATCAACCTCCTCTACCGGAGCAGCCTCGAGAGGCTAGGCGTCAGCGAATCCCAGCTGCAACCCTCGAGCACTTTGTTCCATGGAGCAGTACCAGGACCGTGGCACTCCCCAATTGGCAAGATCCGGCTGGACGTCATCTTCGGCAGCGAGAACAACTTTCGCCGCGAGCCAATTTGGTTTGAGGTCGTGAACCTCTCCAGTGCCTACCATGCCATTCTAGGGCGCCCAACTCTGACCAAGTTCATGGGAGTACCGCACTACGTATACCTCAAGATGAAGCTGCCAGGCCCAAAGGGAGTGATCACTGTCGACGGATGCTACAAGCGTTCGATCGAGTGTGCTTCAGATGGCTCCAAGCTAGCCGAAGCGATGATCATCGCTAAGGAGAAGCATGTCATAATGCAGAACGTGGTGGCTCTGTAGAAGGATATGCCGGCTGGAGAGCCCAAACCGGCTGGAGAATCACAGTTCAAGCCCTCGCAAGGAACAAGGAAGATCCTGCTGAACGAGGAAGACCCAAGTAAGTTCGTCCTGGTCGGAGATGGCCTGGATAACAAATAGGAAAGCGCGCTCGTCGATTTCCTCCGTGAGAATCGGGACATTTTTGCATGGTGCCCCAAAGACATGCCAGGTGTCCCGAGGGAACTCGCCGAGCACTCCCTTCATGTTCGACCAGACGCGAAGCCGGTCAAGCAATCTTTACGCCGCTTCGCAGAAGAAAAAAGAAGAACCATTGGTGAGGAGATCACACGGCTGCTCGCAGACGGATTCATCATGGAAGTTTTCCACCCGGAATGGCCTGGCAACCCGGTGCTGGTGCTGAAGAAGAACAAGACATGGCGCATGTGCGTCGACTACACCAGTCTCAACAAGGCTTGCCACAAAGATCCTTTCGCTCTACCGCGGATTGATCAAGTCATCGACTCCACCGCGTGGTGCGATTTGTTGTCTTTTCTGGACGCTTACTCGGGCTATCATCAGATCAAGCTCAATGTAACTGATCAAATAAAGTCATCATTCATAACCCCGTACGGAGCCTACTGCTACACCACCATGCCCTTCAGGTTGAAGAATGCAGGAGCAACCTATCAGCGCTGCATGCAGAAATGCCTGCAGACACAGATCGGAAAAAACATGCATGCCTACGTCGACGACGTCGTCATCAAGACCAAGGAGCGACACACACTCCTTGAGGATCTGAAGGAAACGTTCGACAACCTTCGCCGTTTCTATATCAAGCTGAACCCGGAGAAGTGTGTGTTCGGCGTCCTAGCCGGCAAGCTCCTGGGCTTTCTCGTCTCCGAGCGAGGAATCGAGGCGAACCCGGAGAAGATCGGAGCCATCAAGCGCATGGAGCTGCCACAGAACCTGCGCGACGTGTAGAAGTTCACCGGATGCCTCGCTTCCCTCAGCCGGTTCGTCAGCCGGCTGGGAGAGAAGGCCCTTCCCCTGTACCAGCTGATGAAGAAGACGGACAAATTCGTCTGGACAACTCAGGCGGACGAAGCTTTCCGAGACCTCAAGCGCATGCTCACCTCACCACCCATCCTGGCGGCGCCAGCGGAAAAGGAGACCATGCTGATGTATATCGCTGCCACAAACAAAGTGGTTAGCGTGGTACTGGTAGTAGAACGACCAGAGGAAGGGAAGGCTCAGATGGTCCAGCGCCCCGTATACTACCTAAGTGAGGTGCTGTCGCTCTCCAAGAAGAACTACCCCTACTACCAGAAGCTGGTGTACGGCGTGTAAATGGCCGCCAAGAAACTCAAGCACTACTTCCAAGGGCACCCCATCCGGGTAGTAGCATTGGCTCCACTCGCGGAAATCATTGGCAACAAAGACGCCACTCGCCGCGTGGCAAAATGGGCCATCGAACTAGCTGCGCATAACATCCAGTACGAGCCACGAACCGCAATCAAGTCCCAAGCACTGGCTGATTTCATTGTCGATTGGGCGGAGACACAGTACATGCCTCCAGTGCCGGATTCAACTTAATGGAAGCTACATTTCGACGGATAAAAAATGCGAGGCGGACTCGGAGCCGGAATCTTGATAACCTCGCCCAAAGGCGACTGAATGGAGTACGTTCTCCAGATCCACTTCAAGGCTTCCAACAACGTCGCCGAGTACGAAGCACTCATCCATTGACTCAAGATGGCTAAGCAAATAGGCATCCAGAGGGTGCTATGCTTTGGAGATTCAGACTTGGTGCTGCAACAAGTATCTGGTGAGTGGGACGCCAGGGACCCGAACATGGCACTCTACCGCTTCTTTGTCCAGCAGCTGTGTGCCTGCTTTGAAGGATGCAAGTTCCACCATGTGCCTAGAGCCAACAACAAGGCTGCTGACGCCTTGGCCAGGGTCGGGTCAACAAGACAAGCCATACCGCCTGGAGTCTCCCTCGAGCACTTGCGCAAGCCCTCCATCACCCCCTCACCAGAGTCCGACTCCATCGTGCTCAGCACGGATCCAGGAACGGCTGGTGCCTCGCCGCACCCGGGGACTGCTGCACTGCACCCAGGGACTGCCTCGCCGCACCCGGGGACTGCTGCGCCGCACCTGGGGACTGTCGCGCCACACCCGGGGACTTCTTTACCGCGCCCGGGTGCTACCGCGACGCGGCCCATGGTCGACATCAGCACGTCTCCACCCGGCAGGCCTCCCGACGTTGTGGAGCCGGCCGTCTGTGAGGAGATCAAGCTTATCATACAGACGGTGCACACCATCCGGGAAGCGCCCGACTGGGCGAAGCCGTTCATGGACTTCCTGGCCAAGGGCGAACTCCCGACAAAAGAAGTGGCAGCACGACAAGTGCGGCGAAGGGCAAGCGCATACACCATTATCAACAACGAGTTGTACAAGCGCAGCGTTGGGGACATCTATCAACAATGCGTCAGCCATGAAGAAGGAACCAAGCTCCTAATGTAGGGTGTCAAGTGGGATCCCGCCTAAATCCCACTTCTAGTTCATTTCTCAAAATCTAGTGCAAATATTTGCTCAAAATTTACACTAGAATTTGACAAATGAACTACAAGTGGGATTTAGGTGGGATCCCACTTGACACCCTATCCTAATGGACATACACCAGGCGAGTGTGGCCACCACGCCTCGTCAAGGGCAATAGCAGCCAAGGCCCTTCGGCATACTGGCCGACTGCGCTGAAGGACACCGAGGAGATAGTCAAGACATGCAACAGCTGCCAGCAATTTAGACAGCTGAAGCACACACCGTCTACAGCACTCAAGACAATACCAATCACCTAACCGTTCGCGGTCTGGAGCCTGGACATGGTTGGGCCATTCAAGACAACTCGATCCGGCATGACGCACCTGCTTGTAGCCGTGGACAAGTTCACCAAGTGGATCGAGGCGAAACCAATCAAGAAGCTGGACGGAGCGACGGTGATCAAGTTCTTCACGGACATCATCATCCGGTTCGGCTACCCGCATAGCGTCATCACTGACAATGGAACCAACTTCGCGAAATGAGTCTTCGCTCGCTTCTGCAGGGAAAAAGGGATCCGCCTGGACCTGGCATCAGTCGCACACCCACAGTCCAATGGACAATGCGAGCGCGCTAACGGTTTGGTTCTAGCCGGAATCAAGCCAAGGCTCATCTTACCGCTCATCAGATCACCTGGATGCTGGATAGACGAGCTGCCAGCAGTACTTTGGAGCCTGCGCACCACACCCAATCGCTCAACCGGCTTTAGACCGTTCTTCCTCGTCTATGGGGCAGAGGCCATTATCCCCACAGACATCCAGTTCGACGCACCTCGCAAGCAGCTCTACACGAAGCAGGAAGCCAAGGAGGCAAGAGAGGACAACATGGACTTGCTCGAGGAGGCACGCGAGTTGTCTCTGTCCAGATCAGCAATTTACCAGCAAGACCCGCGCCGATACCACACCAGCCGGATCCGGACCACCTCCTTTCGCGAGGGAGACCTAGTGTTGCGCCTGGTCCAGAGCACCAAAGGAATGCACAAACTGTCCCCACCATGGGAAGGCCCATTCATCGTCAGCCGGGCGCTCCACAACAATTCATACTATCTGATCGACGCCCAGCATCCGGTGAAGAACAAGGCAAATCGCTCAGACGAGGAGACAGAGAGCCCATTGAATGCAAGCCTACTCCGGCCATTTTACACTTAGGCAAAGAAGTGCATCTATCATCCCTTTTCATGTAACAAGTGAACAAGATTGAAAGCCTCAGCACGACGCTGAGGACTTTGTCCCAATTCCGCACACCATCTGCATTTTCGTACCAGCTGGCCTAGGCCCCATGATTTCTATAGGCGGCATAATATTGCACACGGCGCCTAGAGTAACCTCTTCGGTTCCGGATTCAGACCGCACGTCGGCTGTCGACCCGGCAAGAGCAAAAACTTAAAGCGCACACTGCAAGAAAATGCCAAGGCAGAAAGCAAGGGCGTCTAGGCGAACCTATCGCGCCCTGCATGAGTTAAGCCAACAACAACGAACCGAAGTATCGCGAGGCACGCAAGCGTAGCCACTCCTTCGGTTCCGGATGCAGACCGCAACCCGGCTGCTAGCCGGCAAGGACAACGCTCGAAGGGCCAATACTCGCTGAGAAAAGGGGAGCTACTAACGGCCTAACTCGAAGGGGAGCGCCTCTATTTTCCTTTTACGATCAATACCAACTAATGAATGAGCATATGCACAATAAAATTAACCCAAAGCAACGCTATGTCTCGCATGAGCCAAGCCACAACTTGGCAGGAAACGAGGTGGCGAAAGAGCTTCGACCCGGCTGGCTACCCCAGTCGGCCCGAACCTCGGGGACTACACCCAGTGGATGCGCTCCCGCGCACCCACAAACTCAAGTCAAGGTAGTGAAAGAGCTTCGACCCGGCTGGCTACCCCAGCCGGCCCGAACCTCGGGGACTACACCCAGTGGACGCGCTCCCGCGCACCCACAAACCCAAGTCAAGGTAGCGAAAGAGCTTCGACCCGGCTGGCTACCCCAGCCGGCCCGAACCTCGGGGACTACACCTAGTGGACGGGCTCCCGCGCACCCACAAACTCAAGTCAAGGTAGCAAAAGAGCTTCGACCCGGCTGGCTACCCCAGCCGGCCCAAACCTCGGGGACTACACCTAGTGGACGCGCTCCCGCACACTCACAAAATCAAGTCGAGACGACAAAAGAGCTTCGACCCGGCTGGCTACCCCAGCCGGCCCGAACCTCAAAGACCGCAAATGACAAAGGTGTAAACATAGAAGCACCAAAGACAAGCAAAAAGGCACCAAGCCATAAAGCGGAGCATGAAGGCTCCGCACATGTTTAGAATTTGGCAAAAGACAGCCACACTGTACCAACGACAAAACAATAGTTTAACAAGTACACCCGACATCCCGGGGATTAAGACTCTGGAGCCGGAGCGACGGAAGGAGCAGGAGCAGGAGCCGAATCAGCAGGGGCGGCGTCGGCATTAGTTGCAGGAGGTTGGCTGCTGGAGGCGACGTCAATGGGATTCCAAGGCGCCGGGGCCCAGTGGAACGGCCGTGGCTCTCCGAGGGCACTGAAGTCGCGCTCCAAGTCCACATAGGTGCCAATCTTCACCCCATAGGACTGGAGCGCCGGATTTCTGGCACGAAGGCCCTCGTAGCTCGTCCCAAGACGGAAGCCAAGAGTGAGCACGCTCAGGTCGGCACCCGGGTACCACGACTTCACCAGGTCCAGAGCCATTTCCACTCCGCCTCGAGCAGCCCACTCCTTATGAATGTCCAACACATCGATGCCTCTAGACAGAGCGACAGCCAGGCTGGCAATGTCGTGCACCTCGCCCGCGTCCGGCCAGATGGAGTGGAAGAGATCGTTTCCAACAGCGGCAGGCCATTGCTCTCCTCCGCCAGCACCTTGACCAGGTCGAGGGCAGTCAGGTCGCGTCCATCCTCATCCACTGGCAGCTTCTCCATGGCCATCTCGGTCGCCTCAGGATAATGAGCAACAGAGAAGCAAACCGGCCGGAAGAACAGAAAGGTGTGAAGGGCAACGACCTACCTCCATCAAGACAAACAAATTTTTGGCCTCGCCAAGGCCTTTCTCCATTCCCTCAACCAGGTGGTGAACCTGGTTGAGTGCGACGGGTGCCGCGCCCGAGAGCTGGGCAAGGATCGCACCCACCGTTAGCACGGCCGGAGCCGGCTTCGAGCTGGTGACAATAACCTCGTCATCATAGGTGGCGGCACCCAAAGGCGCAGCCACCACCAACTCCCTCCCAGCCGGCGCAGAAGCACCCGGCTGGCCGCCATCCATCACAGCCGTCTGCGCAGGCCCAGCCTCCTCCATCACCTCCATAATCACGGGCCTGGCAGAGCTGCTTGGAGCATCGCTCCAGGCCGGTTTAACGCCAGCCCTAGTATGAAGGAGGGGGTCTCTGGGTCCTACGCAGTCGCGAACAGCTGCCCGAACCGTTAAGACCCAGGCGCCTGGTGCAGCAACCCTGTCGTCGGGAGCCCTGAGGGGCCCTGGGCGGAGATGGCGCGACAAGCGCAGTCGGCACGGGCGCAACCGGCAACCTTGCCACCTCCTTAACCAGCGGAGGAGGGGAAGGAGCAACGACGGCGGTACCACCATCGCCAAGCAGCATCGCCTCGCTGTGTAGAGTGGAGAGTTAAAGGAGGTACCAGCAAAACCACAGAACGACAAGGAAGGGCAAGGAAGATACTAACCCAGCGACGGACGACGGAGCAACGACTTGACGCCCTCGGCGCATCTTTTTGGTTCAACTGGGTCGGGAGCGGCAACAGGTGCCGCCCTCTTTCCCCGGGCTCTCGCCACGGGTTTTTCTCGGCCACCCTCCTTGTCGGTGACATCGACTGCGACACAAGCAAAGATTCAAGACCACAACCTCAAGAACAAGGATGAAGAAAAGAGTTGCAGTCGGCAACTTAGCATGAGGATCCGAGGGGCCGTCGTCCGCCCGGACGGGAAACCCTTCGGGCTCCGTCTGGGGATACTTCTTCGGCTTCATGTCCTCCAAGAAGGACGGAAGCGGGAAGTCACCCATACTGTCCTCGGCTAGCTACACCGTGAACAACTAATCAAAAAGGAGAGCATAAGGCACCCAAGGAAAGCTAGCGACGACAAGGAGCACGACGCAAGATAACCAGAGAGAAACTTACCCGAGGCGGCAGGCGGCCGCGATGGTATGGAGGGCAGGATTATGCCCATGTGGCCTCCATGCGGAACTTGGAGATCATGGAGACCTAGTTCCGCAGGTCCTCGTAGGGCACATCATTCCGCGACGTCCTCGTCGGATTGTTGGCGGTCGATATGTGGCACATCTTGTGCGACCGCTTTTGCAGCAGAAGCACGTGACACACCATCCACGAGAATGTGATGTCCCGGGCGGTGAGCCTCTCCGTCTCCACCATCGTCTCCAGCAGAGTGGCCATTCGGTCGAGGTCCGTCATCGCGCCCATGCCCTTAGTCGCCTAGCCCTTCTGCGTCGAGGGCAAGTTGGCAAAAGGCGGGAGGCAGATCCAGTCAATCTCCGTGGCATTGCTCACACAAAAATATGAGCACTGCCACATTTTGACGGTGTCGGGGAGCTCGAACCGCGACATTGGCGAGGAGGACCGCTGGTAGATGGCGCAGCAGCCCGTCTACGTCAGCGAACCACCCTTGGAGGTGTTCTGGGCTTTGAAGTGGAAGAACTTGAGAAAGTTCGCCACCTCGGGACACACCCCAAGATATGATTTGCAGCAGGTCGCATGATGCGACAGCTATGCGATGGCATTGGCACTTAGGTGATGAAGCTGGAGATCGAAGAAGAGAAAGAGCTGGAGGAGGAAATGGCTGACGGGGAGACCGAAGCCACGGGCAAAGTGCGGGAGGAAGACGACGCGCTCCCCCGACCGAGGATCCGGCACCCGCTCCCCCTCCGGCGCGAGCCGATGCTTCACAAGCATTGACGAGGAAAGAAACCTCCCCCGCCGGTACTTGTTCACAAGCTCGTCGGTCACAAAGGACCCACACCAGCCGCCGTGCTCCTACGACAGCATCTCAACAGAAGAGGTGGTCGTGGCAGACGGGTAACAAGTGGCCAGCGACGGCAAGGAGAAGGCGTGCGAGAGCAAAGGGCGCTGGAGTACGAGGGGAAGAAGAGCCGGAGGATGGAGAAGTGTGGGAACCGATCCCCCTCAGGGCTCTATTTATCTCCATGAGCGGCACCGTCGCCTCTTCGGCTCCTACGCGACGCGTGGCATCACGAAACCACAGCCACACGATGCTTCGGCTCCACATCCTTTGCGACGTCATAATCGCCGCAGAAGATCCGCGGGCGTTACCAGGAGACGAGGCGTGCGCGTGCGCCCCGAGAAACCTCTGCGGCAAGTTGCATGCGTAGTTGCCAAAAACTGACACAGTGACGCGAAAGTCAAACTGACGCGACGTGCGTCAGATCCACAGTCGTGGGTGACGACATCAACGACATCATCAAGCTAAATGTTTCATCTTCAGCTGCGCCAGCCGGTACCTGCCTTCGTTGTTTACACCCAGTGGACGGCCATCGATTCCGCAGCCGGTTAAATCCAACCGGAAAGCAAAAGCAAAAGCAAAAGCCGCAGCCGGATGCAACAAAACAACTCTTTCAGGACAAGAAGGATCACGGAAGATCTTGCCCACCGGCCAAGCCCATACGTGCTCGGGGACTAGTGTCAGGGGGATAACCCTCGGGTGGGGAAAGCCAGGCACAAGTAGGCCGGCTCCAGAAGTTGCAGGCCGTCTGGCCTTCAGGAAGGACAACTCTAGCTAACTAGCAAACACACCCGGTTGGGCTTATAACCTTCCCGGCTGGCCCGTCTAGCCGGTGGCCAGAAGAATCGGCCGAGTGTCCGTTTCCACCCGGCTCACCTCAGATTCGATGGAGAGCATGGAAGGGCTGACGCTCCGTGCGGGGCATGCCTCTGGATCTCCCTCGTCATCAGGCAAGCTGGCATGCCGTCATGGCCAGCGCTACCCGACGAAGATAAAGCAAGGTGGTCGGCTGGACTAGCGAAAGCAGTCCGGGTGACCGTTAAAGCAAGGATGACGCCCCAAAGGAAGCCCGGGTGACCACTAAAGAGAAGGATGACGCTAAAAGAAGGGCGGACTGGGTCCTGGCCCACCGGCTGGGCCCTGCAGCCGACCTTGTCCTGTAAGCCCATATCCAAACAGTAAACCCTAGGACCCGATCTGTAATCTGCCCCCTAGACCAGTATATAAGGGAGGGCAGAGCTAGGGTTCTAGGTAGGCAATAATAGAAGGATAGAAGTGTTAGCATCAAGTTCCCATCTTCCACTAGCTCTCACTAGTCTCTAAGGAAACATCTCAAGGAGCATCTGTACTGGGCATCAGCTCCCTCGTATAGTTCATCTTGCAGGAGTAGGGGTGTTACTTTGCCGAGAGGGCCCCGAACCTGGGTACATCGCTGTGTTTGCAGTTCACCGTGGCCAACCCGTTGCGTGAGCCACCGAATGCATCCGAGTGTCCCTTCTTTGCCATCCCCGATGGAACTGCCGTGCTCCACACCATGACAACTGGTCCAGCCTGTAGGATAACCTAGCTAACGGTCATCTAGAGTGTCCAAACTATTTTGCAAAATCGGTTGGATAGATCTGATTAGGTCTGTGTTTACTCCTTACCCCTCTGCTATTCTCCTTTAACCTCTGTGTTTTGGATCTTCTCTCTTATCTTTTCTTCGAGTCCAGGAATTCTCGTGGTTGGGTTTCCGTCGTACCTTCAGGGTTTCGCTTTCTTCCTCTTGTATCGGTGCTTCGACATCCGGTCTTCATGCTATATGAGAAATTTTCCTCTTTTGTACCTTTCAGTAGACCAAAAATCCACTAAAATTTTTCTTCATATCATCCGGTGTTTTCCAACGCGACGATATCATCTACGTCAGAACCGACAAAGAGCCTACATAATTCTTTTCTTTCCGAACCTTGATTTTCAAGATCTTCAGTCTGATTCTGAGAGTTGGTTGCATAATTTCCCTATTCATGTGCAGAGTAATGCTTTGGGTGCGCGATGGACTGATCACCATCCGACTACTCTGATCATTCGCTCTTGTACATTGAATCGGTGGATCAAGCAATTTTACTCCTTCCACAGAAGTTAGAGATAGCTTTATCTGTTGAGACCTTTACCTTCGTCCTTTGTTCGCCGAAGTGTTCTCTCGACAAGTTTGGCAAGGCGTAGTTGCCGCACCATCCCCTTGAAGGAGCTACATGGGATCGTGAAGATTTCTTTCCTAGGAATCTCTGGGCGAGATTCTTGTTTAGTGGGGGAGAGTGGTAGCATCCCAATTGTCTAACAATTGCAATGCTACTTGCCTGGCCTATTTATTGGTACTTCCTACATGTCATTTATTGCATCATTATTATATCATGCTCATGTCACCATACCGCCTTTCATTTAATCATCATATTAAAACACCTCTTTATTTGGTTCTTCCTTCATATATATTGGTATTATTATTAAGTGTATTCATGTTTTGATATATTGTAGTTGGTTTATGATATATGTTAAATGCCCAAATTGAGTTGGGGGCATCGTCTTTTGAATCATATCCTCTCTCTAACTTGTCATTCTAATGTCCATATGATCATCTTGCTAATCCTACCACATATAGGATACATGGGTTCTTTTAATTGAATTGGGGTTTAACTCATGCCCATATATTTATATGTGGATCCACCCCAGCATTGTCCAGATGATCTTGTTTCCAATTCCACCACATATGTACCAAGTGGGTTCCATTTATTTTTGTATTGTGTTTTAAATCATATCCATTTGGAGAATAGGTGTATTTATCTCTATTCTATACACATGTGATTTTAATCCTCCATATTGTATTCTTGTGGATCCTCTAATCCTTTTTTCCTTGGATATTCTCTAAATCTCTACCTTTATCCAACTTCTATTTTGATATCTCGATGGCTCATACTATTTGATTTGTGTTTGCAAACTTGCCTTATCTTTCTCCTTGTTTTCTAAACCCTTGGTTACAACCTCCTAATCTATGACTAGAGGTGTTCTCCTTAAGATAAACAAACATGGCATGCTGGGTAAACAAATTACAACGGGGCAATTGACAGTACTAAGCAAGGAATAACAATTCAATACTAGACATTCATGATCCTATGAGATTCGATTGGGCAATACAACAAGATACATAGAACGTCATCTAACTGCATCTATGACTAGTAATCCACCTTCATGTTATCATCCGAACCCCCTCCAGTATTAAGTTGTGTAACACCCCCGGTCACTCCGGACCGACGTTTGTCACTTCTGGCAGCTCAATAGGATCTCTAGACTAGCCCCACAGACCAACACTAGTCTTTTCTGCACTTTGTCCTCACTCATGCGCACCCGGTTACCCACTTCCCGGTCGGTCACCCATCCTAAAATTGCTCTAGGCCAAACACACTTAACCTTAGAGTTCTTTTCGAATGAGCTTCCGGAAAAGAAGTTGCAACTTGTTGGCATGGGTTTCCTATCAATCCTATTGAGCCATGTGCCAGGGTCTCACATACACCCACCCTTAGAAGATCGACGTCCTCATCGATCAACCACAAGCTAGGAACGTCCCCTCTTGCACACGCCTGTGCGTCCAGTGCCGGCACATGTGCCATGCCGTATCCACTCCGGGCCACACGCGCCATGCGCCACATGTCCGCCACTGACCCGCACACGCCCGTTTTACCGCGAGGGTCGGCTCTGATACCAATTTGTAACACCCCCGGTCACTCCGGACCGACGGCTGTCACTTCTGGAAGCTCAATAGGATCCCTAGACTAACCCCACAGACCAACACTAGTCTTTTCTGCGCACTTTGTCCTTACTCATGCGCACCCGGTTACCCACTTCCCGGTCGGTCACCCATCCTAAAATTTCTCTAGGCCAAGCACGCTTAACCTTAGAGTTCTTTTCGAATGAGCTTCCGGAAAAGAAGTTGCAACTTGTTGGCATGGGTTTCCTATCAATCCTATTGAGCCATGTGCCAGGGTCTCACAAGCTGCAAGCAACGGATAACTTCTTTAAGCAAAGTGTGTAAGGTAAACAATCTACTTGTTCCATGAACAAGAGACCGTTGTTTTCTCCCTAGTGGCAACAACACATCTACAACCTTAGAGATTTCTGTCACTTCCCTTAGATTAAAAAGAGGCATGAACCCACTATCTAGCATAAATAACCCCTCTTGGAGTCACTAGAATCTACTTGGCCAAGATAGCTACTAGAAACAGAGAGCATGCAAAATCACGAATAACACAGACATGATAGAATCAATAAGACAAAACCATTAATCAATCTGACATAGTAATATCAATATCCATCGGATCCCCACAAACACAACATGCATGTTTACAAATAGATGATCTTGATCATGAACGGAGCTCACAAGATCTAAACATGGTAGAACGAAGGAGGAGATACAACCATATAGCTACTACATGGACCCGTAGTCCAAGGTTAAACTACTCACACTTCATACCGGAGGCTGGCATGATGAAGAAGAAGGCCTCCAGATGATCTCCCCTTCGGCAGGGTGCCGGGAAGAGCTTCATATCCCCCTGATCTTGGGACGATGGTGGAGGCTGCTACAGACGGTTTCGTGGAATATTGATCGTGTACTTAGGGTTTCTGTATCGGGGGTCTTTATAGTCAAAGAGGCGAGGCCGAGGGTAGCCAGGGCAGACGCACCCCCAGGCGCGAGCTGGGCCCAGCCGCGCAGCTAGGGGGTGTGGCCCCTGGTGGCTCCCCTCCGTCTCGTATTATGGCTTCGTGTTCCCCACGGTAAAATATTGACTTTGGCTTTTGTCCCATCCAATTCTGAGAATATTGATTTTCTGCCTTTCTGGAACCAAAAACAGAAGAAAACAGGCACCTGGCATTGTGGCATCTTGTTAATAGGTTAGTACCAGAAAACATATAAAAACACCTCAAAGTGTAAACAAAGCAAAGGAAAGTAGATAATAAACAAGCATGGAACATCAAAAATTATAGATATGTTTCCGATGTATCAAGCATCCCTAAGCTTATCTCCTGCTCGTCCTCGAGTAGGTAAGTGATAAAAAGAATAATTTTTTAGGTGACATGCACCATCAAAATAAAGATCAAACCATTTGCAAGCATGAAAGCTGGGATCAAAGAACTCTAAACATGACCATGAAAGATGAAGTTCTAACAGTAAGACAAAGTAACTATGCATGCAACATGAAAGGTTACAAACAAAGATCGTGAATAACATGCATTGAAAAACGTTTGTTTGTTTCACATACAGAAAGCATAGCATAGTGGCATTCAGCTTGTCCCTCATGGAGTAGAAAATAGATGCATATGACACCTTCAAAGTTCATAAGAGTGACTAGATACAAATACCACAAGAACAAGTAATATCAACAATATGCATCAATCAATAAGTTTTGGAACAATGCACATAGAACTAAGAATGGCAACTATGCTCTCTTAACTGGTGCCTAAGGATAGAAGATGGAGACTCAATATAGTGGAAGAAAGGCCCTTTATAAAGGGAAGCAGGGATTTCAAGTCTCAAAAAGAGCTTCGAAAAATTATGGTACTTGTTAGCTTTCATCTCTCATTGCCCCTATCATAAGCATCTTGAAGTGATTAAGGTTAAAGTAAACAATCTATGGAGTATATGCTTGACAAAGTATAAGTTGGCAATCTCATGTCCCTTGAATACGATGGTCGCTCCTCATGCTACTCAACTTTAGTCACTTGTAGGTTTTTTCATAGTAAGTACATGTGTATCATAGAGAACCGCCAACAGGGTACCCCTTGCACATGATACAAGAGCTATCCCATAATCAAAATGACAAGGCAAGCAGACAATGAGCATCTCAACAATCTTCTTATTTACCATGGGAAAATGGTGCTTTTTTCTCTCTTTCCTCATTTCAATATGTCTCTTTTTTATAATAAGAAATCTTCATAGATGTCATTATGGTGATGCTGCAAGTTTTCATCATGATTGGGCATGGCTTAGGCTAGCGGCCCAGGCGTTTCTCTAACACACATACATAACTCCATGGACTTACAAGCTCCCCTTTTATTTCACACCGACAACATCCATAAACAAAAGAACATGATATCAACTGTGTACAAAGTACAAGTGCAACGTTGAAAGCGTTCCCCGTGACAACACGGTTCAACTAATTCCAACATATAAGTGCAAGCATATACAACATAGATGACACAATGGTTCAAGTTTATTAGGGGCAAGAAAAATAAAGTGTACCATCAAGTTTGTGAGAGCTTTAATCACTAAGTTTCACATAACAAAATAATTTTTAATTAGAAGATATATGAAAACAAGAATATACTTGGAATTGTGTAACACACCATGCATAGGAATTTATAATGGACACTTTGGAATAACTTGGTTTCTTGTGAGTTAGATGCATGAGTAGATCTTACTCATACAAGTGGAGGCTAGCAAAAGATTGGGAGCGACCAACTAAGAGAGCAATAATGGCCATAATCATCAGAGCGACAAAACATTACTAATCAAAGCATAAATTGGTACTACAAGTCAAGGACTAAATGATCATAGAGGCTATGGTGACTTGTTCATAGTCATAACATGGTGTGAGCATGTGCCAAGTCAACCGAAACAGAACATCAAAGGAGAATACCACAATACTATGCTTTTGCATGCTAAAACAACGCATGATTCCTTCAAGGCACACTAAGAAATATCAATTTTTTGGAACAAGTAATTCTATAGCAATAATCACTAAGCATAAAGTTAAAACAACATCTAGCATGACATGATAAAGTCTAAGTCATAGTCAAAGCAAGGTCCTCGTACTATTCAAGCAAGAACTTTGTACTCCTCTCCAACACCAATCAACTTATTTGAAACAACACAGTGAAAACAGGGGTCGAAACTACTTTATTCAATCAAACTAAGCAAAAACTAAGACGCTCCAAGAACAACACAACAGTGCATGAAACAATAAAAATGAAGTGTCTAGAAAGACCTGAGATTTTTATTGATGAACAAGGGGATGCCCATGCCTTGGGCATCCCCAAGCTTTGATGCTTGTAACTCTTGAATATTTCTTGGGGATGACACGGGGTGGCATCCCAAGCTTGAGATTTTGTCCATTCTTCTTCTCATTACATCATTCTCTCTCTACACCTAAAATTTTTCCTTCATACAAAACTTCACACAATCTTCATTAGCAACATTAGTGTATTCAAAAGATAATAGACCTTTGGGTTTAGCTTTAGAACAGAAAAACTTTCACTAAAAACACAAGCTACTGTAGCAATTCCCTGAAAAAGCTCAATTTTCCAAAAAGAACCCAAAAAGGAATCAATAAGAAGCAAATGCAAATAATGGCAGAAATCTGTCAAAACAGACCAGCAGGTAGAAATGGATTTTTTTGAAGACCTTCTATTGCTCAAATAAAAAAGTTTTGATCTAACGAAAGTTAGCTAACATACTGGGGGATTTATTCACAAAATATCAGCTCAATCCGACTTATAGATATTCTTCACGAAATTTTATGGTGGAGCACAAAAATCTGTTTCGGGACATCAACTCCCCAAATCTTACTTCCCTCTCATTAGAGGTTATTCTTGACACAAGAAGCAAATAAAAAGGATAAGGAGAGGTCATTACTGAAGTAATAACTTTCAATACGCAAAAAATCTTTTGGGTTATCTCCCAATAAGTACTTTTCTTTAACGCCTTTAAGTTAGGCACAAGAAGTAAGAATCAAGTATTTTCAAATGAAGAAGCATTAACACCAACTCTCTTGATCCTACCTTTCTTACCTTTATACTTCTCTTTAGGGAATATATGATTGCTTATTGGAGAAGCAAAATGCATAATGCCTTTTCCCACATCTATTGTTGCTCCAAGGTGTTTCAACAGGGATCTTCCAAGTGTAATTTGTCCTTTTCCTACACATTCAATAACAAGATAATCAATAGACATCACTTTTCCTGAGATTTTTGTAAACACACCTTCAGCTATTCCAATGAGTAATAAAGTTGCATTATTGGTAAGAGATATTTTTTCTCCTCCTTCAGAAAGTCCCCAAAGATACAAAGACTCATACATATCTTCAGGCATAAGGAAAAATTCAGACATGATATCACAACGAGCATCACAAGTTTCACTATTTATAGCAACTTTTATTGTAGGAAACCATTTTGAAGGCTCATAATTTATCGGAACATAATCTGATGCTCTCTAAGCATGTTATAGCAATCTTTCAAAGCAATTGTACTGGTCTCAAGAGTGTTCAACCTAGCATAAATGTTTATAAAGGAAGAATCAGACTTGCTAGGCATATTATACATTATAATCAACTTCTTTATGGCATCCAAATCTTCATCCTCAATACATCGAAAAATATCTTTCCCAGCTATAGCATCTAAAGCATATCTATAACAAAGAGCAAGGCCACCGTAGAAACTATTAATAACCAAGCTAAGACTCATCTTAGGCTCAGTTTTCCTTTGTAAATCAGAGATTCTAGACCAAGATTCTTTGAAACTCTCTTCACTTTATTGCTTGAAAGTAAAGATCCTTTCCATAGGTGACACATGGATTGGACCAAAACCAGACATGGTAGCAACTAGAGCAGGAACTAATTTTTTGTGTTTTTTTATAAGAGAAAGCAAACCAAAATAAACTAGTTTTTTTGGATTTTTTGATAAAAAGAGGCAAACAAAACCAAGCAAAAGAAACTAAGCAAAACAAAAACAAAGTAAAGAGAAAGGTTGTGAAGGACTACCCTTGTGAAGACGTCCTTAGCCTCCCCGGCAACGGCGCCAGAAAAAGCCTTGATGAGTGCGTGAAGCTTCGTTGGGAGACCCCAAGTGGAAGGTATGATGAGCAGAGGAGCAAGTTTTCCCTCATTAGAAACCAAGGTTATCGAACCAGTAGGAGGAAGGAAACGACTCAAAGGTGTTGCTAGAAACTTGGAAACTTGCACAACACAAACTTAAGACTTCGCCCCAACGAACAATGAGGTTGTTAATCTCACCGGTGGGCAATAGATGTTATTTGGTTTTTAATCGTCCACTTGTGTCTCGTAGGACCCCGAGTACTTGATACCTGTTCTTTGAATATTCGCACTATCCGCATGTGGGACCTTGAATCCCCTTAGCATTAGCTCGAGTCATATCTTATTTCTTGGGACCATAAAGTAGTTTCGGGCTTTCTTACTATCCTGTACGTATGCCATGATTATGCCATGTTTTACTGCTTTATTTACTATTGCGCGTGGAACGCCTATACTATTTAGGTAAGTTGAATGTTTTCGCGGTATCGACACTTTTGCGTTCCCAGTCATTTACAGCCATTGGCACAAACCTCTAGGTCCGTTTTGGAGCTGGCCAACTTCGTCGCGGGTAGATTGGTGGGGTGGCCCCCTGAAATATTATATGATTCTTGCGATTTGTTTGTCGTGATGCCTCATTGGGTTTTCATTTGGTTTTTCCGAGGTTGATTGTGCGTGTGTTGCTATTTGTGCCCCCCTGCAGGGTAAAACTTTCTGAAAGCCGTGTCTGCGGTTATGGACGACTTGGAGCACAGTATCTCGACCATAGACAACTATAACTAAAGTAGTGCTATAAGTTTGACCTTGAAATGACTAGTAATTAGATTCAGTACAACGGAATGGCTAAATAAAAGTACCAACAACTGCTGGGTTTTTGAATGTTTCACGGTATTTGTATCTGACTAGTAAGTGTCGCAACTACAATGGAATGGTCAACTAAAAGTTCCCACTTCTTATTATATTAGGATGACTCAGGATATCTATATCTGACTAGTAAGTGCTACAACTATAATAGAATGAATAAAACTGCCAACTATGTGAGTTCCTCGGTCTGACTTCCTCGTATGGTCTCGAGGGGGAAATGCCAGGATGGGTATGATTGGTGTTAGTATCAGGTTGGTTTCGAATAGGTCTTACTTATCCCTCTCTGATAGTCGCTTGTTGTATCGAGTCTCTATAGGTTGTTTAGTGCATGCCGCACTGCCGCTTCAGCCCACCATACCTATGTAGGTGAGGACCGCCGAATTCCAAGACTCGCCGTGTACTGGCCTCAGTACTGACCTCTCTCTTTTTCCTTTGCCCTTTGTCGGCACCCCTTTTGTTTAAGCAGGTTTGAGATCAACGTCGTTAGAAGGGTTACCCTTCTGGCTTGGCATGGGAAGGGTTATGGATGCCATTGGTTATTCTTCAGGGCTCTTATCCCAATTTGCATTTTGTCCGTACTTGTCCACTATATCGTTTCGAGGTGATTTGGATCTTTGTATTGTATATCGTTATTTTTGACTCATGGAGTCGTTGTTGTATATATCTGTATTGTGGGTTCCAAGTGGACTAATGTGTAATGGTATTACTTTGTTTTCCACCCGCACAAAAGTGCTTGGTGGGCACCTTTGAATCGTTTCTATGTGGGTTTGGCGAGAATTGCTGAAACTTGCATAGGGCCAATCCGAGGGTGTTACAGAGGATCTTGCGTCCTTCCCCATGTTGCACACAACGTTGAAACACGCCTATTATGCTGCGCTTGTGGAGCTCGCCATTGATTATGACGAAGGACTTGCTGCGGCGCACGATCATGCGGGCTTCCGCCTCGTCCGCTGATAGGGTTCCGACCTCGAGGTAGGCGATGTATGGTGCAGTCCAGTCACTTGGTTCTCCAATCATGGCGACCAGGGCGGGCTCTGGTTGCATTGGGATCCCGAGGTCGATCTCGTTTGGAGTAGAGACGGAGGGCTTGTGGATGGTGTCGAGGAAGACGCCAGCGGTGGCGTTTGGCGAGCCGACCAAATGCGAGAGAGGGCATCGGCCTCCTTATTCTTGCCCCTATCGATCCACTCGACGGAGTAGCCAGCGAAGTGCCCCCCTAGTTGGTCAAATGCTTGGCGGTATGCTGACATGGTAGGGTAGACGGCGTCGCAGGTGCCGGTGACTTGCGCGGCGACGAGGTCGGAGTCGCCATAGCATCGTAAGCGATTGATGTTCATCTCATTTGATGGGGATATGCCGAGTGGGGTATACCCAGCAGGACGTTCCCTACTGGATCATACTCTCAGCGAGTGGGCCTACAAGACGGCGACTGGATCGCGACCCAAGAAGGAGCCAAGCGACTGGAAGCTGAAGGCCCAGAAGTGTAGCTATGCCTAGTCGGATTAGGTCAAAACACCTTCGAGTCCTTATCCAAATCGGTTGTAGATCTGTAAATTCTAGCGAGGTACCCCTATATAAACCTGCCTAGGGTACGCATAGCACTTACGTTCCATGATACACCCCATCGACTCGCCGTCTAGCCGCCGAGCTCGCCCACTGTAATCTCTCGATAATACAATCTAGCAGGAGTAGGTCTTTACCCTCTAGGGGCTGAATCTTTGTAAAATCTTGTGTCTCCGCCCTCATCTCGCACCGCAGATGGCTGGCCACCCTTTCCCCTCGTTCTACTACTCGCTGCCACTCGCAGCATCTGTCGTGGCCATTCCCACGATAGTGGCGCCCACCGCGGGGCCTGGCCGGCTAGGCCTGAGTTCTGCGGCGAGACCCTACTTGCCAATGAACCGGTCGATCACCACCGTCCGCATGATCGCCATCGGCGAGATCCTCTAGATCTTACCTAGCAGCTATGTCCCGGCGTCGCGCCCGGTCACGCACAGTGTCATCATGCCAGTCGACACGATCAACCTCTTTGTCGGCTTCACCGACATCATCATCTTGGAGGACTCAGCGCTCATCGCCGAGTCGCGGCCACGCGATCGGATCTCCGAGAGTCAGGTCCGCACCATTGACCGCCTCGCCTCCGACTACAACTCGGCCAATAGTGAAGTGGCCGAGACCAACGTGGCCACAGACGACACGACCCTCGACGACGACGCCGACTCTGCGACCCCAGCGTCAGTCGCTGGATCCATCATCGACGCGTCTCCGGAAGGCTCCATCATGCGAGCCTCCAACAGCGGGGATTTCGAGGAGCCATCCATCCTCAGGATCTTTGATTCTGACTCCGGGTCGGAGAACTCCGGTGACCTCCACACCAGATCCGGTCGCTTCGTGGTGACCTACATGGCAAGCGGCACGAGCGCCCCGCCAGACCCCTTCTCCACGCCTATCCCATCGACTGCAACGGCGGGGGAGGTTGAGGAGATGCCCCTGCGCCTGGAGGAGGAAGTGCGCAAGGAGCAAGACGAGCGGGAATTTTTTTGCCTCGAGCAATCGACGGCGCAGGAGCTATCTCTCTACCACCAGCGCCGCATCAGAACACGCATGAACACCACCGTTCAGGACCGCGCCCTGAACTTCGACGACTACAACGACCCCACTCGCATGGCCGATCGCGTGATCTACGAGAATGCGCCGCCAGGCTTTAGCGCCCGTCCACCACCAAGAGCACCAGCGAGTGGAGCTCCCCCACCGCCACCAGGCCGCACGCCACCTCCCGACCAGCCGAGAGTCCTATTCTCTCCGCAAGAACAAGTTGTGATTGGCCTCCCGCTATACTCCACCCCGATGGACAACGTCATTGCGGGGCGAGCAGCGGTCGCCAACCTCAATGTCACAGGAGAGGGAGATCTGCAAATCCAGTACGCCAAGGCCCTACTAGTCAAGGCCGTCGAGCAGCAAGTCACAGGAGCCGAATCATGGGGGCGCATGTACTCCCGCTCCTCCGGAAGTAGGGCGGCCTCGAGCGGCCGCCCATCAATGGCAAACACGCTCAACTTCCCGCCCCCGAGCCACTGCAACACCAGCCACGGGTCGCCCATCCAGCACTCTCCACCAATGAGCCGCGATCGCTGAACAACACGGTCGCCGCCAACGGGTAGCCGGTCGACGCACGGACCCACATAATCAACAACCAGAGCTGGCACCCACGCCAGCCCAACGACCCGAGGCACACCCTCATCAATCGCAATGACGGCGAGCCAAGAGGCTCGCTTAGTCGAGTCGGCCGCAGTGCTTTGGACCGATGATCCGAGGCGAGAAGTACCCGGCGAACTTCAAAGCGCCGAAGGAGATCGAAAAATACGATTCCACATACGACCCGACCGTGTGGCTGGACACGTACCTCATGGCGATGGGAATTTCCGGCCACACTGACCTCCTCGCTGATCGCTACCTCCCCCTAATGATGGAGGGAGTGACTTGGCAGTGGATCCACACCCTCCCCGCGGATAGCAACGATTCCCGGGAGGACATGCGCGAGGCCTTCATCAGGCACTTCGTGGGCTCCTACACCCACGCCACCACCATCGAGGACCTAGAGCGATGTTTCCAAGGACCCCGCGAGTCGACCCACAACTGGGTCAAATGGTGGCAAGACCTGTGTATCAACGCTGTCAACATCCACCCGGACACCGCGATCCACTGCTTCAAGAACTCGTGCTACGATCCCCTGGTCGCCAAGATCAAGCGGGTGTACAAGACATTCGACAACATCCCAGACCTCCTCGAGAACGCCAAACGATACGAGGAGGAAGATCCAAACTAGGAAACCGACGATGATTCGGGTGGGAATCGCCACCCAAGCAGCCACAACAACGGCACGTAGCGCGAGCTGTGAAGGAAATATGCCCTAGAGGCAATCATAGAGATGATTATATTTCTTATGTATCCATGAGTTTTTGTAATGTTCCTTGAATATCCATATCAGGCAACTTGTATTGATTTGCAATTATGTGAATTGTTTGTGAAACTCTTTACGTGTATGGTTATCCAAATAGTTGTCCCTAGTCGGAGTTCATGTGAGGACACACGTGAATATTAGACTAGCACATCGATTGGTTGATGCTATGTTTCGCAAGTCATAGACATGGAGGTGTCAAACCAATGATGTGGACACATGTTATGAACATGGGGTTGGACTGACCCAACTTGAGACTGGCAATTAGAGTTGCAGATCTCTCTACACATCGTGTACATTTTGTCCTTAGACCTGAGATTGTCGCATGTACTTGAGATGTGAATCGACCTACTTTGGGGCTATCAGACGCTACTTCGTAACTGGGTAGTTATAAAGGCAGCTTTCGGGTTTGTCCTGAAGCATGCTGCAAGGCATGGTCGATCAAGATGGGATTTTCCCCTCTCTACTTGAGAGAGATATCTCTGGGCCCCTCGAGTGATCGGATCCAGAAATGCATGGCCGTGCTACATAAGGTTAAGAGTTAACCTAGTAAAAGGATTCTGAATCACAATATCAAGAAAGGGAGGTTAGCTTGGAGCTAGACCAAATATCGTGAGGAAAAGGAAAAGACATGTACTAAACCTTGTGATGGTTCGTCCGATATGATCTTTGTATGTGTTTAGGAGTTGGCACGTCTTGCTAGAGGCCGCTACCAACTATTGACAGAATAAGTGTATTCATGTCATGTCTATACATATTTGAACCTATAGGGTCGCACACTTAAAGGTCTGGAAGCCTAATGAGGATTAGATCTGAATTGGACCAGGCTTAGGCGACTAATGGGCTGCTAATGTAGAAGCCCACTAGGGACGCCTATATAAGAGAGGGTGTGGTGAGCTGACCAGGGTTAGACCATTCCACCCAGCCGCCACTCCCCATGCCTGTGTTGCATGCGCTGACCTAGCAGTCCGGCGTCTGACGCTTCCACCCCGCACGTGTGGATACCTCGGAGGTGCTGCAGCTGTAGCACTTGGACGAGCCGTGCAAAGGGGAGCTGCTCGTGGGACGAGGACGGGGAGGTGACGTATAACATCTACACTGCCTCGATGCACTTCATCAAGTTCCGCAACTGCGCGTCTAGTGGTAATCCCGTGATCTATGACAACAGTATTCCTGGTTTACGCGGTAGAAAATTTTGATTTGCGCTAGTGTAGCCTACCCGTATCCCTTCAGTGGTATCAGAGACGATGCTATTCAGTTATAGGTTTGGGATGTTTCGTATGGTTATATGCAGATTGATATGAATGATGGGATCGTTTATATAGCGGTGGTTCAGGATTGATCTATGATCTTGCTTTCCGTGATCGTGAATCTGAGGTCGTCGAACGACTTACCCCTACCGGTCGGCTTCCACCATCAGGGTAGACAGTGACACATAAATCTTGTTGAATCACGCAAAGATCAATATGATTGATCGAATCGGAACCTAGATCTAAAATCAATGTACCTTGATCAAAGGAGTTTGATTGAATCGGAATGATAGTCGGTTTATGCTAAATTTGATTTTCCGATCAAAATCCTTAAAGAATATTGTGTAGAGTCGATCAAAATCCTTAAGATACCGCGAGGGGCGCTGCCCCTTCGAACCTCGCAGGGGGAGACCCCCTAGACCCCCCCGTAATCGTACCTCCTTTTGTATCTTGTTAAGGTAACTAGGTGCTACGAGTTCACATGATCGGGTAGAATGCGATTCTATGCATAACTTGTTTTTGCAGGATGTATGTGATCAGTATGTCCCATATATGAATATGATGCATGTATGAAAAAATTCATGACCTGCATGTCGTGAGTACGGTAACACTGCTGGAGCCATATGTGTTGGTATTTATTGTAATGGCCCGCGTGACAACTTGTGATGATCCAAATACTATGTAATTTTGATTACTAGCTGTTAGGAGTAATAGCTTGTATTAGTTCTTGGAGAACTCATCAGTTGGAGGATGGCTCACATGGAACATGAAGATGGAGATATGGTGGACAGGTTCTATGTCGATGGAGATCACCATGAGAAAATGGGCCATACCGTGTCACAACTATGTGAATACTATTCTTATGCATTTTAATCCATGCATGCTTAGATGATAGAAGTAGAACGATCCCTCACAAAGTTTAAGTTAAACCATGCCCTTCCAACCAAACCTCGCACCATCCCATGCCATGTACAATTGTTGGTGGGCCTATGAAATTAGGGTGCTGCGGTTTTCCTTGGCTGGATGGGTTTGTATCGGATACCTACACGTATAAGGTTTGGTGAGCTTGACAACATAAAGGTTGGGCGCCTAGTTTTGACATAGAGATGTCACCCAACAACAAGAGTCGTATGCGATATGATTAGGAAGAGTTGCTTACCGATTTACCTTGTCTTCTAGCAGTGATGCTAAGGCTCACTAGTCGACTTGTTAATTGTGGATCTTGAATCACTTAGTATCAATAGAGGGATATTGATTTAAGTGGGAGTATATGCTATTAAATTGTTTAATATGTTTTGCTCTTTCATGGTTACATGGCTTAGTATTTTGCATGTTTTCTGTTGTACATCAATGGCACCGAACACTGCATCACCTTTTTGCTTTGCGTTCGATTCTTGACAAAGATAAACTAAATGAAACAAACTATTCAGACTGGGTCCGTAACCTGAGAATTGTTATTAGGTCTGATAAAAAGGAAACGGTTATGGATATCCCAATCCCCGATGAACCTACTGGTAATGCATCTGCTGCCCTTAAGAATGCCTACAAGGGAGCATGTGATGATTCTCTTGAGGTTAGTTTTCTTATGCTTGCATGCATGGAACCTGAACTTCAAAAGAAGTTTGAGGATCAGGACGCATATGATATGATCGTCGCGCTTAGGGACATGTTCCATACTCAAGCCAGGACTGAGAGGTACAATGTCGCCAAGTCCTTTGTGGAATGCAAGATGACAAAGGGAGCAACTGTAGGCCCCCATGTGATCAAAATGGTTGGTTACAGTCAGCCTTTGGAAAAGCTTGGTTTTCCACTAGGCCAAGAGTTGGCTACTGATTTTATTTTTGTCTCTTCCATCTAGCTATGGGTAGTTCATTTCGAACTACCATATGCATGGGGTGGAGAAGGGCCTTAATGAGTTATGTGGGATGCTTAAAACAGCAGAAAGTGACATGAAGAAGTGTGTAGGGCATAGCCATCTGATGGTTGTGCAGAAGATGCCTAGCTTTAACAAAAAGGGTACTTCTAGGTCGAAGAAGAAGGGCAAGGCTAAGGATACGATCCCTAAGCCTGCACCCAAGAAAAAGGCTGGACCTGCAGATGACACTAGGTGCTTCTTTTGTCATGAACATGGCCACTGGAAGAGAAACTGTAGCAAGTACCAGACTTCTTTGAAGAAGAGTGGAAGTAAGAGTACTTCCCACTCAGGTACGCTTGTTGTAAATGTTGTGGACATTCTGTTTGCTGATTCCTATGTTAACTCTTGGGTATTTGATACCGGATCGGTTGCTCATATTTGCAATTTGATGCAGGGGCTAATAAGGACTAGAGAAGTGCAGAAAGGCGAAGTGGATTTTCATGTCGGAAATAAAGCAAGGGTTGCTGCATTGTTCGTCGGTGTCATGCAACTTCACCTTCCGTCGGGATTTATTATGGAGTTGAGTAATTGTTATTACATTCCAAGTATGGGTCAAAACATTTTATCAACTTCATGTTTGATGAGGGATGGTTATTCATTCGCGAGTGCAAATAATGGTTGTGTAATCTCTAAGAATGCTATGTTTATGGCTGATGCTCCCATTGTGAATGGGTTATTTAGTTTAAATCATGATGATGTATCTGTTTACAATGTTAGTGCTAAAAGGCTTCGGCCTAATGATTTGAGTCCTACCTATTTATGGCATTGTCGTTTGGGGCATATAAGTGAAAAGCGCATGAAGAAGCTCCATGGTGATGGTCTTCTAACTTCGTTTGATTTTGAATCATACGAGACATGTCAGGCTTGTTTACTTGGAAAGATGACCAAGTCGCCTTTTTTGGGTTTACTCGAGAGAGCGACATACTTGTTGGAACTCATACATACTGATATATGTGGACCAATGAGCATGACAGCCAGAGGGGTATATCACTACTTCATTACTTTCACTGATGATTTTAGTAGATATGGTTATGTCTACTTGATGAAGCATAAGCCTGAAACTTTTGAAAGGTTCAAGGAGTTTTAGAGTGAGGTAGAGAATCAACATGGCAAGAAAATAAAGGCCTTGTGATCTGATCGTGGAGGTGAATATTCGAGTCATGAATTTAGCAATCATCTTAAGAGTTGTGGAATTGTTCCACAACTCACGCCGCCCGGAACGCCTCAAAGAAACGGGGTCTCTGAATGGCGCAATCAAACTTTGTTGGACATGGTTCGATCGATGATGAGCCAATCGGATTTACCATTATCATTTTGGGGTTATGCTCTAGAAACGACAACTTTCACACTTAATAGGGTAGCATCTAAATCCGTAGTTAAGACACCATATGAGATGTGGACTGGAAAGAATCCCAGTTTGTCTTTTCTAAAGTTTTGGGGTTGTGATGCATTTGTCAAGCGACTTCAGTCGGACAAGCTAACACCCAAATCGGATAAGTGCATTTTCGTGGGATATCCGAGGGAAACCTTAGGGTATTACTTCTACAACCGAGAAGAGGGCAAAATGTTTGTCGTTCGTAGCGGTGTTTTCCTAGAGAAAGAGTTTCTCTCAAAGGGAACGAGTGGAAGGTCAGTGCAACTTAAAGAAGTTCAAGATGAGCCAGTCGGGGATGCTTCTACGAGTGATGCTATTGTAGCAGAACAAGTTGAGGAACCCGTGGCAATAGAAGCACCACAACCACGAAGGTCAGCGAGGCTCCACGAAGCGCGGGAATTATTATTGTTAGACAATGACGAGCCTGCGACCTATGCAGAAGCGATGGTGGACCCAGACTCTGAGAAATGGCTGATCGCCATGAGATCCGAGATAGAGTCCATGGGAGACAATCAAGTTTGGAACTTGCTAGACCTGCCTGGTGGTTTTAAAGCCATCGAGTGCAAATGGATCTATAAGAAGAAGATGGATATGGATGGAAATGTTCACATCCATAAAGCTCGACTTGTTGCAAAATGTTTTCGACAAGTTCAAGGAGTTGACTACGACGAGACTTTCTCGCCTGTAGCGATGCTTAAATCTATACGGATTATTCTAGCCATTGCTGCACATTTCGACTATGAAATATGATAGATGGATGTCAAGATGGCTTTCCTAAATGGAATCCTAACTGAGGACGTGTATATGATGTATCCCGAAGGTTTTGTCAATCCAAACAATGCTGGAAAGGTATGCAAACTTCTAAAGTCTATTTATGGGCTGAAGCAAGCATCTTGGAGTTGGAACATTCGATTTGATGAAGTTGTAAAGGAGTGTGGCTTCATCAAAAACGAACAAGAACCTTGTGTTTACAAGAAGGAAAGTGGGAGAGTGCTGGTATTTCTAATCTCATATGTAGATGACATATTGCTGATTGGAAATGACATTCCTATGCTCGAGTCTGTTAAGACCTCGTGGAAAAATAGTTTTTCGATGAAGGACTTGGGAGAAGCGGCATATATTTTGGGCATAAATATCTATAGAGATAGATCAAGGAGGCTAATTGGATTAAGCCAGAGTACATACATTAACAAAGTGTTGAAACGATTCAGCATGGAAGAGGCTAAGAAGGGGTTCTTGCCCATGTCTCACGGCATAAAACTAGCAAGACTCAGTGTTCTTCGACTACTGATGAGTGTGAGCGCATGAGCAGGGTTCCATATGCTTCGGCTCTTGGATCCATCATGTATGCAATGATATGTACTCACCCAGATGTTTCCTATGCTCTAAGTTTTACGTGCAGATACCAGGCTGATCCAGGTGAAGGTCACTGTACAACAGTAAAGAACATCCTTAAGTACTTGGAAAGTACTAAGGATGTGTTCCTAGTTTATGGAGGTGAGGATGAACTCAGTGTAAGGGGTTACACAGATGCGAGTTACCTTAACGACTCAGATGACTCCAGATCGTAATCTGGTTATGTGTTTGTCATGAATGGTGGTGCTTTGAGTTGGAAAAGTTCCAAGCAAGATACGGTGGCCTGCTCTTCAACAGAAGCTGAATATATTGCTGCCTCGGAGGCTGCAAAGGAAGCTGTTTGGATTAGGAATTTCCTGATCACTCTTGGTGTGGTTCAGGGCGCGTCTAATCCCATGGACGTTTATTGTGACAACAATGGTGCTATTGCACAAGCCAAGGAGCCTAGAAAGCACCAAAAGAACAAACATGTTCACATGCGTTACCATCAGATTCGAGAGTTCATTGAGGATGGTAGTGTCATGATATGCAAAATACATACGGACTCAAATGTTGCTGATCCCTTTACAAAGCCACTCCCGCAGCCTGCGTATGAGGCGCACGCAAGAGCAATAGGTATTAGATACAATCTAGATTGACTCTAGTGCAAGTGGGAGACTGAAGGAAATATGCCCTAGAGGCAATCATAGAGATGATTATATTTCTTATGTATCCATGAGTTATTGTAATGTTCCTTGAATATCCATATCAGGCAACTTGTATTGATTGGAAATTATGTGAATTATTTGTGAAACTCTTTATTTGTATGGTTATCCAAATATTTGTCCCTAGTCGGAGTTCATGTGAGGACACACGTGAATATTAGACTAGCACATCGATTGGTTGATGACTTTGTTTCGCAAGTCATGGACATGGAGATATCAAACCAATGATGTGGATGCATGTTATGAACATGGGGTTGGACTGACCCAACTTGAGACTGTCAATTAGACTTGCAGCTCTCTCTACACATCATGTACATTTTTTCCTTAGACCTAAGATTGCCGCATGTACTTGAGATGTGGATCGACCTACTTTGGGGCTATTAGACGCTACTCCGTAACTGGGTAGATATAGGTAGTTTTCGGGTTTGTCCCGAAGCATGCTGCAAGGCATGGTCAATCAAGATGGGATTTGCCCCTCTCTACTTGAGAGAGATATATCTGGACCCTTCGAGTGATCGGATCCAGAAATGCATGGTCGTGCTACATAAGGTTAAGAGTTAACCTAGTAAAGTGATTCCGAATCACAGTATCGAGAAAGGGAGGTCATCTTGGAGCTAGACCAAATATCGTGAGGCAAAGGGAAAGACATGTACTAAACCTTGTGATGGTTCATCTGATATGATCTTTATATGCGTTTAGGAGTTGGCACGTCTTGCTAGAGGCCGCTACCAACTATTGATATAATAAGTGTATTCGTGTCATGTCTATATGTATATGAACCTATAGGGTCACACACTTAAAGGGCTGGAAGCCTAATGAGGATTAGATCTGAATTAGACCAGGCTTAGGATACTAAGGGGCTGCTAATGTAGAAGCCCACTAGTGACGCCTATATAAGAGAGGGTGTGGTGAGCTCACCAGGGTTAGACCATTCCACCCAGCCGCCACTCCTCACGCCCGTCTTGCACACGTGGACCTAGTAGTCCGGCGTCTGACGCTTCCACCCCGCACGTGTGGATACCTCAGAGGTGCTGCATCAGTGGCACTTGGACGAACCGCACAAGGGGAGCTGCTCGTGGGACGAGGACAAGGAGGAGACGTAGAACGTCTACACTACCTCAACGCGCTTCATCAAGTTCCGCAACTGCACGTCTAGTGGTAATCCCGTGATCTATGACAACAGTATTCCTGGTTTATGCGGTAGAAAATTTTGATTTGCGCTAGTGTAGCCTACCCGTATCCCTTCAAGTTGCGCTACAACAACACTCGCCTCACCAGCAAGCGTAGTGACGGGCGAGTTGACTTCGTCGCCAACGCCAGCTACACGCCACGCGACCCCCAGAGCTTCTGCCGTGATGGAGTCTAGCACCGCGATGGCGTAAACTACAGAGAAAGGCAGAATTCGACCCCGCAGCTCTCCTCAACCAACCCTGTGTGTTCCACAGCAGGGTGAGGGGAATCCCGCCATGCACACAACCGTCGCCTGCCACTCCCTGAAGGAGATCGAGAAGGCACGGCGCGGAAGGGAGGACCCCAACAACAACCCGCCAAATGGTGGGGCATTCGGCAACAAGGCCGCCTCGCTCCACACCTTCACCGGGCTCGGCACCAAGCACGAGAAGAAAGTCCTCGCCCGTGTCGTCGCCGTCAATGTAGTGTCCCATGTCGACGTCCCCCGCTTACTCAACTGGTCCGAGCAGGACATCAAGTGGATCCGTGAGGACCACTCTCCACGGATCGAATATCCTGGGCGACTAGCACTCGCGTTCAAGCCCAAAGTGGGCCACTACTGGCTCCCGAAGACGCTGATGGACGGCGGGAGCTCCATCAATATCCTCTACCTAGACATGTCCAGGCGACTGCGGCTCCCGCAGTCGATGATCGAGACGACCCTCACCACCTTCCACGACATCGTCCCCGGTCAGAAGGCGTACCCAATCGTCAAGGTGACTCTGCCAGTCACCTTCGGCACACCAGCCAAATTCCGCACCAAGCGGATCGTCTTCGAGCTGGTGAACTTCAACAACCCCTACCACTGTGTCTTGGGGCGACAAGCATTCGCCAAGTTCATGGCGGCACCGCATTATGTGTACAACGTGATGAAGCTCCCAGGGCCATGCGGCATCATCACCGTCCACGGTGACCCCAACATGGCCATCGTGTGCGAGGAAAAAGGCGTGCAACTCGCGAACGCCGTCATCGCCGTAGAGGCCAACCACATAGAATAGCTCGCTAGATACGCTAGTGGGGTCGACAAAGACGACCCCAAAATACTGAAGAAGCCCAACGTGGAAAACGGCAGGTCAACCGCGTTCGAGGCCACCACGCACACCCGCACCATCCAGCTTGTCCTAGGCGACTCCAACCAGTCGGTCACGATTGGGACATGCATGAACCCGCATAGGAAAGCGTGCTCATCGAGTTCCTCCGTGAGAATCACGACATCTTCGCATGGAAGCCATCCGACATGCCAGTTGTCCCGAGGGAATTCGCTGAGCACAAACTCAACGCCGACCCCAAAGCGCGACCTGTCAAGCAGTCGCTACGGCCCTTCAATGAAGAGTGCCGTGAGTAATCGCCGAAGAGGTGTAGCATCTACGCACTACAGGCTTCATCCGGCCCATCAAATAATCCAAGTGGATGGCAAACCCAGTCCTGGTCAAAAAGAAGAACAAGACCCGGAGAATGTGTATCGACTACACCAACCTCAACAGCGCCTGCCCAAAGGAGCAGTTCGTCCTCCTGCGCATCAATCAGATCATCGATTCGACCGCAGGCTCGGAGTCACTGTACTTCCTTGACGCATACTCTAGTTACAACCAGATCAAGATGGCAGTCAAGGACGAGGAGAAGATGGCGTTCATCATGCCACTCGGTGCCTTCTCCTACACCGCCATGACGTTCGGCCTCAAGAACACCTAGCGACCTACCAGCGGTGCATGCAAGAGTGCCTTGCGAGCCAAATTGGCCGCAACATCCACGTATACATCGACCACATGGTGGTCAACTCCAATGGCCAAAGCGATCTACTCACCGACCTGGATTAAACCTTCGCAAACCTGCGGAGGCACAAGATCAAGCTCAACCCAGGGAAGTGCACCTTTGGTGTACCCACTGGACAGCTCTCAGTCGCTTCATCCTCCGACTAGGAGAGAATGCAATGCCTCTCTACCGCCTGATGCGCAAGAACGCCAAGTTTCAATGGGACAAGGAGGCAACCAACGCGCTCCACACACTCAAATAAGTGCTACTCTCCGCACCGCTACTCGCCGCCCCCGTCGACAAGGAGCCGATGCTCGTCTACGTTGAGGCAACCGACTGAGTCGTCAGCGCCGTCATGGTGGTCAATCGACCAAAGGATGGCAAGGAGTGCCCCATACAGCACCCGATCTACTACATCAGCGAGGTCCTCACAGACTCATGACAACGCTACCCACAATACCAGAAACTGGTGTGCACGGTCTTCCGAGCCTAGCGACAGCTACCGCACTACTTCCAAGAGCACCCAATCACGGTCATCTCCTCTGCGCCGCTGTAGGACATCATCCGCAACCATGAGGCGACTGGGCGGGTAGCCAAGTAGGCCGTCGAAATCAGCGTCCACAACATAAAGTATGAGCTGCGCAAAGCGATCAAGTCGCACGCCCTAGCGGACTTCCTCGCCGACTGGGAAGAGGCACATCAGCCAGAGAAGCTGTCGTAGCTCCACTAATGGTCGCTTCACTTCGACGGGTCCAAGAACATCGATGGCGTAGGGGCAGGAATCATACTCACCTCGCCCAAGGGTGACAAGCTCCGCTATGTGTTGTACCACGACTTCACCCCCTGCACCAACAACATGGCCGACTACGAGGCCCTCCTTCATGGCATGCGGGCCTCCAAGGAGATGAATGTTAATCTCCTATGGTGCTATGGTGACTCCGACCTTGTCGCCGCGCAAGTCGCCAGTACCTGCGACGTCGTCTCCCCCACCATGGCGACATACCGCCAAGCAGTGGACCAGCTAGGGGGCCACTTCACCAGCTATTCCGTCGAGTGGATCCACCGGCGCAAGAATGAGGAGGCCGACGCCCTCTCCCGCATCGGGTCGGCTCACCAAACGCCACCCGCATGCATCTTCCTCGACACCATCCACAAGCCCTCCGTCTCTCCTCCAAAGGAGATCGACCTTAGGATCCCGCTGCAACCAGAGCCCTCCCTAGTTGCCATTGTCGCAGACCCCAGCGACTGGACCACGCCATACATCGCCTACCTCGAGGGCGGGACCCTCCCAGTAGACGAGACGGAGGCACGCATGATCGTGCGCGTTGCAAGTCCTTCGTCATCATCAACAGCGAGCTCCAAAAGCGCAGCGTAACATGCGTGTTCCAAAGTTGCGTGCAGCGTGGGGAAGGATGCAAGATACTCCAAGACATCCACGCCGGCGACTGCGGCCACCACGCCGGCGCCTGGTCCCTGGTCGCCAAAGCCATGCGACACGGCTTCTACTGGCTTACCGCGCATGCCGACGCAGTTGACATCGTCCAACGTTGCGGCGGGTGCCAAAAGTACGCCAACCAGACGCACGTACCTAGCTCGGCGCTCAAGACCATCCCCATCACCTGGCCATTCGCCGTTGAAATGAATTTTCTATACTAAACAAGTAAAACTAAATAGTACTGATCACAAAGTGATCTATCTAAAGTCTAAACAAACACAAATTTGCTTTTAAAACATTTTATATATTCAAAATAGGCCTAACATGTGTTCTGCATATAAACCTATTTTTACAGAATCAAAATATAAATTTAAGCCCACAGTAATGTAGGGCTCATTTTTCTGAATCCAATGATATCTTATTTGCATTTTTGGATAAACAGAACAAAAGATATGAATTTTACAAGTTTAAACATTCAAAAACCTTTTCTGGATTTTATTTAAACATAGCACAAACACGTGGATGTCTCTGATTGGTCCATACCGACTCGGCTGGATCGATCAACGAGAGGCACATGATATAAATGAAATCGCACGGACCATATTGATCGATACCGATTCGAGTAAGTGATCAAATCTGAACCTATAGATCTAGATCTAACGACGCTGGTTGCTTTGACCATAGTGGGGTGGCGCGAATGGCTAGAGCGGCGGCGACGCTCCTGCCGGCGGTGTACTGGCGGTTCTAGTGGGTGAGGGGGAAGGCACGTGTCGTTACCAAAGCGCGGAGATGAGGTGGTGATGATGGTCGACGAAGTGGAGGCGTGGGCGTGCGGGGTCGTCGGGAATTCCTCACCGGAGGTGAGGTCGGCGTCGGGTGCGCTCGGGTGTCGTCGTTGACGGCGCTACAGGGCACGGAAAGACAAGTAGAGGGTGGCGTTAGACGCGCAAGAGGACGGTGAGTGCACGAGCGTCAACCAGAGAGAAGGAGGGAGGATAGGGTTACCGTATTTGCTCGCTGGAGACGCTCGGGACAGCAGCGGTGCGAGCTCACGTGTGGACAGCCTACGACGCTTAGAGGGTGCTGAGTGAGGGGAAAAGAGTGGAAGGAGGAGGGGTTAAGTAGAGGGGGTTCGGGCGCGGGATTACTGCGGCAGTAACGCGATTTGATTCGGAATCAATCAGCGAGTAACGGGCGGCGACGGCGAAGTCCGCAGGCGCTGATTGAGGAAGATGGAGTTGACGTGGGAGTGGGACCAGGAAGTCAGTGGGGGGGGATGCGGCGCGTGCGCTGAGAAAAGAAGGGCAGGGGGTGTGGGGGAGTCCGGTGGGCTTCACTGGGCTGGGAGTTGGGCCGTAGGGGTGGGCTGAGCCCATTGGCTAGTATATTTCCATTTTTTTCTTCCTTTGTTTTTCTTTTTCTGATTTGATTTTCTAAATGAGGTTTGAAAGCTGAAATTAAATCCAAATCAAGTCAAATTTTCACCAAAAATTTGTGAGACTATTCTAGTGTCCAAAAGTGTGTCAAACACATATATTCACTCAAAATCACTTTGGCCCTTTGAAAATAAAAATAAAACCATGCCTCATATGATATAAATGAAAGACATAGAAATGGTTTAATTTGGAGTTTTGGTCTGAATATTTTTGTGCAAGACAAATATGCTATGACAATATGACTGCAATGCATGCTTTTGCAATTCATGAATTTTGGGATGTTACAACTCTAACCCCCTTAAGATGAATCTTGCCCTCGAGATTCGGATTGGCTAGCAAATAGGTGTGGGTGGTCATTCCGAAGGTCATCTTCTCTTTCCAAAGTTGCTTCTTCTTCGGAATGATGGTTCCACTGAACTTTGCAGAATTTGATAGTCTTGGTACGAGTAACTCAGTCTGCAGTCTCGAGGATTTTGATAGGTTTCTCCTCATAGGTGAGATCACTCTCCAACTGAACCTCTTCCAAAGGTATAGTATCCTTCACTGAAGTTTCTTCCATCTGTGGATGGCACTTCTTCAACTGACTCACATGAAACACATTTTTAACTGCTGACAGTGACTCAGGTAATTCAATCTCATAAGGCACTTCTCCTTTGCGGCTCAAACTCTTGAATGGTCCAACATACCTTGGTGCCAATTTTCCTTTGACTCCAAATCTCTTCACACCACGAAGCGGTGAGACTCTAAGATAAGCTCTATCACCTATCTCATAGGTGACTTCTCTATGCTTTGGATCCGTGTAGCTCTTTTGTCGGGACTGTGCTATCTTCAATCTGTCCTTTACCAATTTAACTTTCTCTTCAGCTTCCTTAATCAGTTGTGGTCCGAAAAAATTTCTTTCTCCAACACTACTCCATAGCAATGGCGTAGTACAATTCCTTCCATAGAGAAATTAAAACGGTGCCATCTCAATGTTGGTTTGATAGCTGTTATTGTAAGAGAATTCTGCGTAAGAAAGACTTTCATCCCAACTAGCACCATAGTCTAGGGCACATGCCGTCAACATATCCTACAAAATCTGATTGGTCCTTTCTGTCTTTCCATCAGTCTGAGGGTGAAAATCTGTGCTAAACTCTAATATTGTTCCCAATGATTCATGCAGTTGTCGCCAAAAATGCGAAGTGAATTGAGTTCCTCTATCAGATACAATACTCTTAGGTACTCCATGCAGACATACAATCCTGTTCATATAGATATTGCCTAACTTAGCACTAGTATAAGTAGTCTTCATGGGTATGAAATGAGCCACTTTAGTTAAGAGATCTACCACAACCCAAATGGAATCATATCCAGATCTAGTCCTTGGCAGTCCAGTGATAAAATCCATACCAATCTTATCCCACTTCCAGTCAGGAATAGGTAGTGGTTGTAATAACCCTGCCGGTTTCTGATGTTCTTCCTCGACTACACTCATCACACAAAGCAATATGTTCTGCGATGTCCTTCTCGAGATTATTCCACCAAAATCTTTCCTTCACATCCATGTACATTTTGGTGTTACCTGGATGAATGGAATATGGTGAGTTGTGTGCTTCCTGCAGAATCAGTTTCCGAAGCTCCGGATCTTGCGGAACGCATATACGTTTTCCATACCATAAAGTACCATGTTCGTCTTCATGGAATCCTTTAGCCTTTCCCTTAGAAATTTTACCTTTAATCTCTTCAATATCCTTGTCCATCTTTTGGGCTTATTTGATATTTTCCAACAATGTTGGTTGAACATCCAATGACATGAGATATCCCTCGGGCACTACCTCCAATCTGAGATCTTTGAACTGAGCACTTAGATCATCTGGAAATTCTCCTTTAGTAAGGCCATTCACATAAACCTTAAGGCTTAAAGCATCTGCTACAACGTTTTCTTTACCGGGATGGTATTGCAAACTCAAGTCATAGTCCTTGAAGAGCTCTAGCCATCTTCTTTGTCTCATATTGATTTCCTTCGGAGTGAAGATATACTTCAAACTCTTGTGATCCGTGAACACTTCACAACGTTTTCCCAAAAGATAATGTCTCCATGTTTTGAGTGCATGGACAACAGAGTCTAACTCCAAATAGTGAGCAGTTGCAAAGAAAAGCTTCAATTCAGAAAGAACTGATGGAAGTGTATGAGAATGAAGAGAAATTCTGGCAGCAAAGATCGAGAGATAACCGGCCGTTGAAAGGTGATAATAATACTGAATACTTTCACAGGATTGCTAATGGTGTGAGGAGAAATAAAATGATTTTTTCTATGAAAGATGGGGATAGTGAGGTTCAAGGAACTCGTGATCTATTGTTGCATGCTACTGCTTATGATAAGGCCCTATTTGGCCCTGCTGGAGGTTTTTCTATTGGAATTTCTGATGATAATTGGCAGGCTTGGGAAAAGCTTAATGGTGAAGATAGAGAAAGAATGGGTGTACCGTTTACTGATAAAGAGGTGAAGTAGGTTATTGATCAGATGGAAAAAAATAAAGCAGCTGGTCCTGATGGGATTCCTATTGAATTCTATCGACATTGTTGGCTGATTATCAGAAAGGATGTTATGGCTATGTTTGATGATTTTTATGCACACAAGATTGATTTGAGTAGTATCATCTATGGTGTGATTACTTTGTTGCCCAAAAGTGATGATACTGATATCATTCAAAAGTATAGGCCCATTTGTTTGCTCCAGGTTTTGTTCAAGATTTTCACCAAAACACTGACAGTAAGAACTGAACCTGTGATGGGGAAATTGATTGATACATGTCAAACTGCTTTTATCAAGGGGAGATTTATTGCTGATGGGGTTACTTTGTTGCATGAAATTCTGAAAGAATCAAAAGTTCAGAAGCAGCAGGGTGTGATCCTAAAGATTGATTTTGAAAAGGCTTATGATAAGGTCAATTGGGATTTCTTGTTTTACTGCTGTAAACAGAAAGGTTTCAGTGAAGATTGGCTGATTTGGTTGAGGAGTGCTGCGACTCAACGTACTCTCAGTGTTAAAGTAAATGGGGAAATTGGTCCATATTTTGGCATCTTTAAAGTGATTAGACAAGGGGATCCTTTTTCTCCCTTCTTGTTTAATCTGGCTGGGGAATGTTTGGCTAAGATGGTTCTTAATGCCCAAGCGAGTGGTTTGTTTACAAGGTTAGTTGATAATCTGTTTGATAAAAGGATTGCTATTTTACAATATGCTGATGATACTATCCTTTTCATTAAGGATGAGTTTGAGGGGGCCAGAAACCTGAAGCTACTATTATATCTGTTTGAATCCATGCCTGGTCTCAAGATTAACTTTGAGAAAAGTGAGGTGATGATGGTGTAAGATGATGAGGATAAGCTTTTCAATTATGCTGAGTTGTTTAACTATCAGAAGGGTAGTTGGCCTATTAAATATTTGGGGCTACCTGTTTGTAGTAGAAGATGCACATTGGCTGAGATGGGTTTTATTGGGGACAGATCGAAAAAGAAGTTAGATGGCTGGATGGGTGGATCTTTGTCTTTGGGAGGTATACATGTTAAAATTACTGCTTGTATATCCAGTGTGGCTGTTTATCCCATGTCTATGTTCCTTTTGCACAAAACAAATGTGGAGGAGGTGGAAAAATAGACTAGATCCTTTTTCTGGTATGGCAGGGTTGGCAAAAAGAAGTATCATTTGGTGAATTGGAGATATTTTTGCAGACCTAGGAAAAAAGGAGGCTTGGGGATCAAGAATATCAGGTTATTTAATATCAACTTGCTTTGCAAATGGTGGTGGAGGCTTGAGGCTGAGGAGGGCCCTTGGCAAGTTTTTGTGAGAAAGAAATATCTGACAAGAGGAGGGGTCAGCACTGTGAAACACAGGCAGAGTGATTCTCCTTGTTGGGCTGATCTGCTTAAAATCAGGGATCTCTATTTGGCTGGTAGGAGAATGAAGGTTGGAAATGGGGAGTTGACTGATTTCTGGCATGATGCATGGTGTTTAGATGTTCCTCTAAAAATTAAGTTTCCTGATCTGTTTGATATTTGTCAGAATCAAATGATTATTGTTGCTGACATGGCTGAGAGAGGGTAGAGATTCTCATTTAGGAGATGGTTGAATGTTGATGGGATGAATCAGCATAATCAGTTGAGAAATCTGGTGAGTGGAATGACTTTGAATCAGGAAAAGGATAGACCTATCTGGTTGTGGAACAAATCTGGTAGATTCTTAGTCAGATCTATGTATTCTCATCTATCCAATGTTGGGATTGATAGGAGTTTCAAGCACCTGTGGAAAGCAAAAATTCCTTTGAAGATTAAAATCTGGATGTGCTTGATATGGCATAATGCTATTCTCACCAAGGATAATATGAAAAAGAGGAGATGGGAAGGGGATTCCACTTGCAGATTTTGTCGAGAGGACGAAACCATTGGGCACCTGTTATTCACTTGTGTGGCTTCTATATATGTGTGGGGGTGTGGTTGCTAAATCTATTGGTGCTGGGAATAGGCCTGGGTCCTTTTATCAGTACTTCTGGTGGGCTCCACAATTTTTGGGAGTTAGTAGGAATGTGCAGATTACGGTGCTAGCAGCGATTTGCTGGGATATATGGAAGCTTAGGAACATGGCATGTTTTGAAAAAAAAACTTATTAAGTCCCCCATTGATTTGGTTATATATACATGTGTTTTTATTCGGTATTGGGAAGTTTTACATGGGGAGGAGGAACAAGAAATGCTGCGTGCTGGGGCTGATGTTCTACAACATAATGCGTAAGCTGATGCTGCGGCAATGGATGTGGCTCTTGTGCCTTTCTTGGGACTTCCAGCGATTCCTGAAGATCGTGCACATGATGCGCCTGATTTGGAGAGGGGACGGGAGAAAAGGAGAAGGATATGATGCTGTTAGGAGAAAAAACTTTGGGCCTTTCCTGGCGTATTTGCGTTGGTTTGGTTCATGCCTGAACAACTATCGCTAGCCTACGGGCGGTGTTCCTGCGTCTCCAGCTTTCCTTATATCTCTCTTTTTGTTTACTTGTGTTGGTTTGTAATAAGGTGACATACTCTGCTTGATCCTCTAGATGGATCAAAAACTGTGAGATGACTCGTGTGCTTGGTTGTTCCGTTATCTCTTGATAGTGGAACCCAATCCCTTTCATGGGGATTGTATGGAAAAAAATCCAAATCATGATTAGGATAATTCACTTCATGAGTTTTGAGTTGTCTCGAGGCATATGCCACAACTTTCCCTTCTTGCATCAAAACTCCACCCAATCCTTGGTGAGAGGCATCACAATAGACTTGGAAATCCTTCACCAAATCTAGCACACACAATACTGGTGCTAATACAAGTCTCTTCTTCAATTCTTGGAAATGGATTTCACAACCTTTAGTCAAGTCAAACTTCTTATCTTTCTTAAGTAACTCCGTCATTGGCTTGGCTACCTTTGAGAAATTCTCAATGAACCTTCTATAGTATCCTGTCAAGCCTAGGAAACCGCGAACTTCTTTTACTGACTTGGGAGATTCCCACTCAGTTACAGCTGACATCTTTGCGGGATTGACACTATACCATATCCTGACACAATATGTCCGAGAAATCCAACTTCATTCAACTAGAATTCACACTTGCAGAACTTGGCATATAGCTTGTGCTCCATGAGTTTCTCAAGTATCAAACACAAATTTTCTTCATGCTCTTCCTTGCTCTTGGAATAGATCAAAATGTCATCGATGAATACGACAACAAACTTGTCAAGAAACTCCATGAACACCTTGTTCA